>CM040240.1:14156524-14552898 GCA_022545495.1 Chrysanthemum lavandulifolium | reverse complement strand
TTAAATGGAGGGTAAAACATTGAATACCGATTTTTCCGAATTTGGAATTTTCTTTTTTTTAAAGGAATGATTTAAAGCCCAATGGATTAATCCCAATGTTATAAAAAATTTGATTTGGGTAAAAATTGAGAAATTGCCCTTTGGAGAAGCATAAGGGAGGCCAAGTTAGGCCTTTTTTCAATTTTTTTTTTTCCCATTTTTCCCTTTCCCGGTGGGTTTAATAATCTTTAATTTAAAGTTTAGGTTAGTTCGAAATTAAACGAGGGAAAATTTTTATAATTAAATCCAAGAACTTTTTGTTCCCGTTTGTTCCCAAACCTTCAAGAAACCCCCTAAGCTTGGGAATGTTTTTTTTTTTAAAAATAAATTTATTTAGTTAAATTTTGGTTTGGGGTGAGTCCAAAATTTCCTTTAATTTATAATGGCCCAAGTCTTGGCCCCCAAACCCATTTTACTTTTTATTTAACCCATTGTTTTCATGTTCCCTCATTATGGTTAGGGAAAACCGGATTGTAGATTTTCCGTTTAGTCCAAAAAATAAATTTAAAGACCAAGGATTCCTCCCGTTGGTACAAAAGATGGAACCCCTCGAATTTAGTCCGGGCCTGAACCTTGGGAAATTTCCGCTAACCTCCAAGACTAAAAAAGAAACCCTTAGTTATCCAGGTTGTCCCCAATTTCCTGTGGAAAAGAAGGTTTAATTGGGAATTTATTTACCGGATTCCCTTCAAAGAAAATTTTCCTTTTAAAGCAAATTTTGGTTCCTTTTCCCAAAATTAACCCCCAATTCGGTTGGGAATGTTACCAAAGATATCAACCATTTAAATGTTTGGGTCCACTTAGCCAATTTTAATTGATATTGGAATTCGTTCCTTTAATATGGGAATGTATCGGGTTCCATGCCAACCCGATTCCATTTCCCCTCAAGGAAAATTGGGTGTAATACCGGTTTCCCAAATTTCCAAAATCCAAGGCCCTAACCTCCCGGGCAATGTTTAAATTAATTATCACCTCCACAAATTATCGCCCGCTTAATCGCATCCCCCCAAAATTAGCACCAAGTTTGCCCTTGTGGGGAAATTAAACCTTAATTTATTTCCCGGATTTTAAAAACTTTCCCGCAAATTTGGGTAATTTTTCCAAAAGCCCCGGAACGGCGCGCAATGTAATAAAATTAACCTTTAAAATTGGGGATTTTCCCCGGGTTAATTTAATGTTTCCGGGAATTTATGAATTTTATACGGGAAATCACCAGAGGGATGAGTTTGCCATTTCCTGGTTTATAACCGGGTTTTCAATTTGGAATAAAGCGCCCGATCCCCATTGTTAAATTATTTCCCAATTTTGGGCAACCATGGCCGCCAAAATTATTTTTGGCCCGGTTGGGATTTCCCAATCCTTTTAGAACCCAATGGGCCAAAGGGGGTAACTTTTTCCGGCCAAGAGGATAAATAAATTGGTAAAGGAGGATTTTTCCGGGTTGTATCATTTTCCCGGGTTTTATAGTTCTTTGGGCAGAGGGATCCCATTCCCGGTCTTATCCGCTGGGGCCCGGAATTTAAAATGCGAAAGACCCATTGGATACCCGAGGAGCCGGAATCAACAAATTTTGGCCTCAAATGAGCCATCCAGGGAATCAGGGAACTTATTCCTCCGCCTGCACGGAGAAAAGGAAAGTTCCCCCTTCTCAGTGAAAAACCCGGTAAGGGCCGGCCAATGGCCATTCAACCGGGAGGAAGAAGGGAAGCCCAACAAAAAGGACCCGAAAGACCATGGGGCGGGCCGCCAAGGAAAAAGTGGCCCTGGGTTCAAACTAGTTTCCTCCCCGGACGGAAGGCAACGCCCAAATCCCCCAATGAGGGAGCCCAAAGCGGCCCCATAACAGTTAACTTCGAGGGGAAGAAGGGCCTTTTAGGTTTAAAAGGCCCGGATCATTCGCGGTGGGTGGCAAAACCCCGGTTCAAACCAAAGTTTCCTCCACCGTTTATAAGAAAACCGCCGGCCTTGAAACACCTAGATCGTGGAAAGAGAGTTTGTTTGCGCAGTTGGGGAACTTGGGAGCACCGTGAGTCGGTCCTTGAGGTGCAGAGGCAAAGTCGCTGAAGTCGAGCATCGAGCACGATGAAGAATTGTATCCGCATCTTATGTCGTTGATTGCAGAGCGAGGTGGCTCATAAGCCACGGCCTTCGCATGGTCGCGCTTAGTACCCTGTAGTCGCCGAGGTAGTGAATGCATCTCGGGAGGTTGTACAAGGCGCCTAGAGCGTGGTAAATCGAGGCGTGGAACAACTCCATGACGCAGAGTCGCTGAAAGCGCCTGCTGATAAGATACCGGGTACAATGTCAATCATATGATCACTTGGTCGCCGCCATGCAAAAATGAAAGACTTAGAGCTTCCAATGATTTCGAGCTTGAGCGCGATCAAGATTATCCGATCTGCGTTATTATGGAAGTGGTTGACATTGGCACGCCATCGTGTCGAGGATGCGGACACACGTACCGGACTTTTCCCGAAACCTCATGAGTCGCAGCCCAAGTGCCCGCTCTTGCGGCGCCCTAGGGATAATCGTAATCCCTTTGCATTGGAGAAAGAGGTATCTCTAAAGGAGGTCTTGGAAGCGCATGCCACCCGCCTTGCCAAGAAAAGGGTATATCGGTGTGGCGTTTTGTGCGGACTAGGCGCGCTCACTTGCCGAGGTCCGATGGAGTGCCAGCCGCGTGGCTACCGTGTCGCCTAATGATTCGGGATGTAATCAAGAGCTTCAATAAGTTAAAGAAGCGACAAGTCATGTTGGCACTTCGCCACTTAGGCGTTGTAGTAGCATGTAGCGATATGTTTGATATCGCTTGTAATAACTCATAGTTATAAATAAAAATTTCTTTTTGCTTGTTGCTTGTAGGCATTTGTAATGTATACAGATCGTCTCGCCAACGTAAGAAATTCATAGTCATATATGAAAATCGGAGTATACTTTGGAAAATAATTCTAAGTATTTAATCATAATCGTGTATGTTATGAGTCACAACAGATCAGAAACATCGACAAGGAAGCAAGTGTATTAGTTCCAAAGTTGTTAAACATGCATCGCAGTATTGTCACGCGAACCATCGTGGATGCGCACATAGCTTATTCCAACGCCTTGAGAATAAGGTGTTTAACAAGGATGCGTGATCCGTATTGACGGGTTTGCAACCCTCTTACTCAACAAGTTAGTTAGTAGGTCAACTTATCCTTTTACCATCGCGGGTTTATGTGTAGTGCATGCACGCCATCGGGCAAAATAAAAAATTGTTAAAGCATACAGTATATGGAGATAACAACTTAAAATGTGTCGCGGAGTTAGCTAGAAACCGCGACATTTTTATTAATACTTGCAAGTTTATCAGGAAATAACAAAGAAAACAGTAAATATGAAAAATAAAAACTGATTACATGAATGTTTATTGAGCACTAAGAGTGCGGAGCGTCTGCGCGCTATGCCGTGGCAATTCTTATAGGTAGCACCTCTTGAGGTTGCTGATATTCCATGTGCGCGGTAGGTCACGACCATCCAAACCTCGTAGTCGGTACGCGCCTGTGCCCGTTGCTTCAGTAACCTCATAAGGTCCTTCCCACTTAGGTCCGAGCTACTCGTATCTTCGCCGGCTTGCCTCATTGTCGCGGTAGACAAAGTCACCGGTCTCGAATGAAACACCGCGCACCTTGGCATCATAGTATCCTTTCATTTTTGACTCGACCTTGCCTCCCGTATAGGCTGCTCGCCGCTCTTTCTTCCAAGAGGTCCAAGTCGACACGTCTTTCATCGCCGTTTGTAGTCACATTAATCTCCGCAGGCGGATAGTTGGCATGCCGATCTCGCTTGGTATAACGGCCTCGTCCGTATAAGAGAGAAGGGTGTCTCGGCCGGTTTTAACCGAGGTACGGTGTGCCCATACATGTGTGAAAGTTCTTCGACCCACCTTCCTTTGTGCTTGTCCAAGTGCAGCTTTGATTCCTTCACCTGAGCTTCGGGTTTGCGCGCCGACTAAACCATTGGTTTGTGGGTGCGTAACCGGCACGAAGTGTTGGGTGATGTTTAACTTTCGCACCAATCTTTAAAGGGGTTGTCGCAATTGTTTCCCGTTGTCCGAGATGATTTCACCGTAATCCGGGCCGCATACAATGTTATCCCGCACAAAGCGCTTTACCCGGGTTGCAAGAATTGTCGCCATCGCTTTTGCCTCGATCCACTGGTGAAGTAGTCTATAGCGACTATGAGAAATTTGAGACCGCCGCCATCGAAAAGGACCGGCGATATCAATGCCCCATTTGTAGAATGGCCATGGCGCCGTGATTGGTGTTAACTCATGCCGCGTTTGCGCTGCACGGTCGCTGGACTTGGCGCCATTGCACTTCCTTATCAAACTCGCGCATCCTTATGCATGGTTGGCGCAGTATCCCGATCGCATGGCGCGTGCTACAACAGACCGTGGTCTGCGTGCATGCTACATGAACCTCATGGATTTCTCGCAGACATAATTTGCTTTGCACGGGCCTACGATCGGGCCATGGGCGGAGGAAAGAACGCCGACATGATGATGTTGTCGCGCAATTGACTTTCTGCTACATACGCGATTCGGCGAGCTTCTGTCTCTTGGGGTAATGTCCCTTGCTTAAGAAATCTGCAATTGGGGTCATCCATGTAGGACCATCCTCCTCTATGATTGCGGAAACTTCCATCTCCGCTATCGACTTGCTTTTCAGTGTTTCCACCAGCACTTGCTTTGATAAGTGTGCGAAGCTTGTCGAGGCTATCTTGCTCAGTGCATCTGCTTTGCGATTTTCTCCTCTAGGGACTTGCTTGATAGTAAATCTGTCAAAGCCTTTGATCAGTGCTTTAGTCTTCTCAAGATACTGAATCATGTTTTCTTCTTTGGCCACGTATTCACCCAACACATGGTTGGCCACTAGTCGAGAGTCCACATTTGCTTCCAAGTTACGTACACCCATTCGAGCTGCAATGCGTAGTCCAAATGATCGTGGCTTCATATTTACGCCTCGTTGTTTGTCGAGGTAAATTCAAAGCAGGTGCGTAAGTGAATTCCATTCCTCCGGGTTTGTGAGAATAAGGCCGCCCCGAGCCATCCACGACGAGGACCCATCTGTAAACAGGATCCATGGATCTTGTAGTGCTTTTTCGCTGGTGTAGGTACCTCGTCGATTCCGCTTCTCGATGATGAAGTCCGCGAATTTGTCCTTTTATTGCAAAGACGTGGCTGTAAGAGATGTTATGTTCACTAGCAACACACTCCACTTCGGAGTCGCCCCGACGACGGGTTTGGAGATGATGCGCTTGATGGCTTGATCCGTAATTACCGCTATCGAGTGCGCTTGAAGTACCGTAAGCGCGATCGCTTGGCGGAAACACTAATGCCAAGACCAATTTTTCCATGGCGCTATAGTTCATCTCCGCCTTCTTGAGAGCTTTGTTGACAAAATAGATAGGGGTTTGCACCGAGTCCCTATCTGTTAGTAGCACCGCACCGACCGCCCGTGAGTTCTCGATGGATACATGATCGACTCTTCCCACGGTCGGGTGCCACGAGTGTTGGGGCGTTGCTAGATCTTTGTTTGAGTGTGGTGAAAGCTTCTTCCGCTCCGTTGTCCACCGAAAGTCACCCTTTTATACACTTCTTGAGTGTTTTGAAAAGAGGCAGTGACTTTTCTGGCGATTTAGATAGGAACCCGCTGAGGCGGCTAGTTTTCCGCTGAGGATTGGACTTCCTTCGCGGCGTGGTGAGGAAGCTCAATTACCGCCTTTGTCTTTCTCGGACACGGTTTTATGCCATCGGGTTCTATCAAGTACCCTAAGAACATGCCTTGAGCGCAAGAAGGTGCATTTCTTAGGATTGAGCTTCATGTTAATCTCGCAGAGAGTTTTGAATGTTTCTTCTATGTCGCGCACCGGTTCCTTTTCAAGATGGCTTTTAATGACCGGGTCATCCACATAGACTTCCGTGTGCGGCCTACCTGCTTTCGAATGCATTGTCTACCAACCGCCGATAGGTGGCACCGATTCTTCAAGCCAAACGGCATTTTTGTGTAACAAGAAACGCCTTGGCTTGTGTGGAACATTGCCTTTTCCTCGCCTTCTTGGGCCATTTGTATCGGTGATATCCCTTGTACGCGCCGAGAAACACTTCAATGGGTATCACACAAGGACTCTATCTTCCAATCTATCTCCAGTAACGGATAGCATCCGTGGGCATGCTTTATTAAGGTCGGTGAAGTCACACACATTCGCCAGCCACCGTCGCTTTTTGACCATTTATGGATTAGAAAGCCGTCGTGGTAATAGACTTCACGATAATTCCCGCTTTAACTAATTTACGTACCTTTGAATTGCTGCGCCTCTCGGAGCTTGGCCACGCTTCTTCGACGATCGGTAAGTATCCTTGTCTGATTCTAAGTTTATGCTCGTGATCGAGCGTGGCACGCCACCATGTGTTTGGGCTCCCATGCGAAAATATCTACGTTCTTTTGTAGGAGCGCACACGTACCGCTTTGTTGTTGTCCACAATGACCCTCCAATGGTTATCTCCTCGGTCGGATATTCGGGTGAATTGCGACCTTAAAGTTGGGGATTTTGGCGCAGACCGCGGGATTGGTTCCATTTCGCATGTAACCGTGTTACATTCTCATTTGGTACCGTGGCATTGTAAAGAGTGACAATGCCCCTTCAACCGGGAATTTAAGCATCCCGTGCATGCTGTTGATTTCCTGACCGCGCATGGGCGATATCCGGGTCTCCCAATAATGCCATTATATGATGAAGGGATTTGATCACCATGAAATTCATCCAGTTGTTGTAGAGTGCTCTGCGTTGCCACCGACTAGCAATGAAGTTGGCCCATAGGTTATATCTTCTCACCAGAAACCGGTGAGTGCATTGTTGACCAGATGTAATCGACTACGATTTGTGTCGTAGTCTTTAAAGCAATGCTCATACATAATATTTGCCGATGCCCCACCATCGATGTACATGCGGTGTATGTCATGACCACCGCACTAATTTCAATAGTAAGTGGGCTCGACGTTGCGTTGTCCGCCGTCAAAGTAGGGAAGAGATTTCACTTCTTGGAAAACTCTTGGGCGACCTTCTGTCCGTGGTTATTCGCCACGCTCAGATCATATAGATTGTGTCGGCCTCTCCTTGGGTGTCTCCTTCTTGCTTTCGTTCTTTTGCTTATCTCTTCCTCTTTAATGTTTTTAACTAAGTGGTCCACCGCCCTTTGACCATCTTGTCGATGAGTTGGCGCACTGGACACACTCGCTAGTGGTGTGACCTTTTGTGCATGGTAGTCACAGTATCCATTCCCGAGGCGCTTATCTTCGGTGTGCGATTCATGGCGGTCTTGGGAAATTCGCTCCTTCGTCTGCGAGTATTTCCTTTGGGGTTTTGATCGGGGAGTATACATCTATTATCCCTATCTCTGCCGCTCCTCTCCGCGCGATAGCTCTATTACGGTTATTACCTCGGTCATTGGATTGTCTCCTGTGTTGTTCCTGTGACCGAATCGGAATGGTTCTTTTGCTATCCGCGCGGCGGCTCTCCTGGACAAAAGACCGAGAGCGCTTCATGAGCTCATCGAAGGTCTCGTGGATCTTGTCGCTCAATCTCTTGATGAGTTCTCGGGTTATTAATCCCATTCATGAAACCCGAGATCTTTAAGACTTCGGCATGCTTTAACCTGCATGCACTCGCCTTTGAAGTTGCCCATGAACGCGCCGTGGATTCTCCTCGGTTCGCTTTACCCGGCGAGTTCGACAGATTTTTAGCACACTTTTGCGTTGAGTAAAATTTAGGCGGAACGCCTTTCTCAACTCTTCAAAACCATTCACGCTTCTTGGGAGTTTGTTGAACCGCCCGCGCTTCCCACCGCGGAATTAAACATATGGCACCAAACCGGTTGTGGCCGTTTCGATGGTCGCGGTGATTCAAAATTTTAGGTGATCGCCGTGATCACCGTCCCATCATATGTTTTAACATTTGCGGGCATGCGCCTTCTCTTGTTTTCGAGAAATCACTAATGCGTCCGTGAACGATCCACTTTCTGACGGGCGCCATGGGAGAGACATGTCTTCCTCTTGGCTATCGCGTCTCGCTCGGATTTCAATGCCCAGTATCACTATCCTCGTTGTCCGAGGAGTTGTCAAGATGAATTTACCTTCTTACGGCCATACGGCCTTCCTCGTAATCGACTCATAGTCCGGATCTCAAGGGCTTTCACTGGGGAATATTTCCGCCCAGGTCTATCCTGTACTCTACGGCTACCCATCTCGGCGTAGACACCGGCACGCCGTTCTTCTCTATCACCACACGTCACTTAAGTGTCATGGTGAGATGTCTCATCACCTCGACTCTCTTCCCAATTTCATTAAATCGGGGTTCTATGACCGTTCCTCCTGCGCTTTCTTCTTGGTTGCGGTGGAGAAGTATCGTCTCGAATCGAAATTGAGTCGGGCCTCGTGTTCCTCGATCTATTCTTCTTCCTCTTGCATGAGGCGCCAATGCTTCGTAGTTTTGGGATACGAAAGCTTCGGTGCTAGTGCGCGACTCCTCGAGTGAGTGCGTTTGTTTCTCACGCACCTTATCCCGACTTGGTGCTTCCGGTACCTTTGTCGCCGGCCTCGCACCGATTGGAAGGGAGTAGTAAAGACGGTTGTTTCCGAGCACGCAGTGGGTCTACTCCACTCGTGGGGTCAGTAGTGACTTGGGTTATTCCCGAGTGCGGTTCTACGAGAGGAAGATCAAGTCTTGACCGACCCTTACTTTTAGCAATACCGGTTGTCCCAATGTCCGCTTAGGGGTTAGTCCGCCTGTGACTTCTTCCCATGAGATCCGATCGCGATCGCCGATTGCCGTGTTTTGTCATTCTAGTGTCGATTCTTAGTGTAGGGTCCCACGGATGGCGCCACTTGTTGATACAAAAGATGGACGCCTCGATTTGGAGCTCCTGCTTGTACCAATTGAGAATTGCCGCTGAGACCTGCAAGACTAAGAGACAAGAAACACCGTTAGGCTTACTACTGGATTGTCTCCCACGATTATCCTCCCGCGAGAGTAAGTAATCGGTTTAGGGTTTAAAGAGTTTAGGTTATGAGATCGCACCTAAACGAGGGTATTATTCCTTTATATATGCACGGAATCCTTGTTGGTTCCGTGTTCCCCAACCTTCGCGATCCCGCCTAAGTCGGTTGGGAATGATTATCTTCTTGTTTTAGAAGATATCTATATCCATTCCGTAAATAGATTTGGGCTTGGGCCGTGAGTCCAACTTTATTGATATTGGCCCAAGTCGGCTGGGCCCGAAAGTATCGGATCGTAGTCGGGTTCATGACCCGACTCCGCACTATACGCCATCACCCAAGGTATCCGTAATTACCAAAATGAAATAGTACCCTCGGGTTTGTCAACACAATAACTCAAAAGTTACAACATATATTGTACAAGTTACTTGGTAGTTAAGTTAACAAAACCGATCGACAAGGCCCTTAATGGGCTACATAAGAGCATGAGGTATTGTGGCTTAGCTACTTCTCTTCACTTGGGCCCCACGTGTGTCATATCACTTCAATACACCCACTTAAAAGTACCCCAATTCACAACTAACCCAAACCTCTTCACTTGAGCCCCACCCAACCCCATTTTATTTCTGTAAAAACACCCACTTATCAAAAAAAAATTTAGTCGTTTTCAAATCGTGAGAGCAACGAATGAGAAAGTGGCGAAACTTTGTGGTGTGGTGGCGAGCTTCGGCGGAGGTGCCACCTCGGACCGGCGAGCCAAGCTCGTTGCCATACCTCATGCTCTAAGTGATCCACTAATTACCTCGAGCGAGAGGTCTTCAAACGTCCAAAGTGGATCGAATATCAAGAAATAATGCCGAAGGAAGTCAGTTGGTAAAAGTGTCCGCATATTGGAAACGCTATGGGACATGAAGAACATGGACATGTTCAAAAGCCACAAAATCACAAAATCACGTACAAAGTGAATATCATTCTCGATATGTTTAGTACGTTGATGTCAATCATGTTGGAAACGTTAGAGTAGGGGTGTCATTCGGGCCGATCGACTCGAGCCAACCCGACCGAGTCAATTCGGGTCGGGTTACTTCTGGTCCAAAATCTAACTCGGGTCAATCGGGTCAACCTGCTTAACCCGAGTACTGAATTAGGGTCGGTATCGGGTTTAAATATTTGCTTTCGGGTTCGGGTCAACCCGACTAACCCGAGTTAGATTTTTTTTTTTTTTTTTTTTTTAAATCTTTATTTAATTTTAATTGTTGAATGTATTCTTTAAAAGTCTAATTAATGTTGTTTTATGTAATATGTTGCGGTAGGAGAGTTAAGCGGTATAGCAATCGGATCAAGAAGATGCATTAATTCCATCTTAGCGGTAAAGCTTTGATCATATAATTATATTTTTCCAAGTAAATAAATATTGTTCTAGCATTAAAAACATATAACTTGTAAATGAATATTTAGGCCAATATCGAGGATCAATGAACCGAGCACGCACTATTGGACCAAACATTGGCTAGCAACACGTATAAAGGTATTTGGGTTTATATTATCGGGTTTATATTATCGGCCCCATAACAGAACGTTAACGGGGTGATGTGTTACTGCTTTATTCGAGCAAAAACGAACAAGATCAGAAATCTCTTCATTTGGATTCATGGCCAATTCAGTCCAATTAGCTTAGTTACCTTAGATCCATGGCCAATTCAGTCCAATTAGCTTAGTTAAACTTCATCCAAAAAAACCATGCACGTCTGCAAGAATCAAGCAAACAATGGAGCTAACATGTATAATGAATTTCCAAACACCCCTACTTAATTTTATTTTAGAAACAGTCCTTAACAAAATGCAAAAATCGGCCCTGCTTTTACATGCAATTACTCATTTTCAAATAGGGTCGAACCCGACCCGACTTGACCCGACCCGACTTGGACCCGACCCGACTTGACCCGAACCCGACTAACCCGAGTTCAAATAGGGTCGGGTTCGGGTATATTATTTTTACCCTCGACCCGACTTGGACCCGACCCGTTTGACCCGAACCCGACCAACCCGACCCGAATAGCACCCCTAGTTAGGAGTCATCGTTTCACTTAGCCTTTTCTTTTTCTTTTTTTTTCCTTTTTTTTCCCTTTGATTTCAAACAAATCGAGTAAATAATGAATGTCAACCATTAAGTTTTTAGTCTTATTGATGCTAGATTAAGGGACACCCATTAATAATGCCGGTTTTGTTTTAGTGAACACATTCACAAGTATAGTGTAACCAAAATTGACCCAATCTAGTGGTAATGTGCCTCAAAATCATAAAACAACCAGCATTCAAACTTCGTTGATTGAAAATCTTGAGATTGCGGTGAAAAATCCAGGACCGGCCATGGGAATACATCCGAGACAAATAAGTTTGACACCCCCGGCTAGCGTGAACTAGGATCCTTCTCCGTTTTCAAATGACATATATAATATCTCACAATGTCCACTACGAGATCAAAGATCTTGGGTCATATTAATTATAAGCCTAAAATTCGATTTTACTATAGACTTATGCAAAGTATATATAAACCTTGTTCTCCAATTTCGAACCGGCCTTTCCTTCGGGTGTCCTTCATGATACTTCCGTATGACATAGAAGTTCTCTATACACCTGTACTATATAGAGATAGGGCTGAGCGTCGGTCCAAAATCGAACCGAACCGACAAAACCGAAAACCATAAAAAACCTAAACCAAAACCGAACCGAATATGGTCGGTTCGGTTCGGTTTAGTGTCGGGTCCTTCGGTTCGGTCTGGTTTACGTGTGTTTGTGCATGTTTTTGTCGTTTTGGGTCCGGTTTACGTGTGTTTGTGCATGTTCGAACCGACAAAATCGAAAACCGAAAACCATAAAAAACCTAAATCGAACCGAACCGAAACCGAAAATTGTAAAAAACCGAAACCGAAACCGTGATGTGAGAAGGCTAAACATTGTCTACTATAACTGTTAGGTCACTAGTTCTAGCCTTCTTTTCCTTACCATACTTGTTTTGTTTTTGTTTTTTTTTTTTATAATTTTTTTTTTATTTTGGCTTTTCTCCATTGTTTTTTATTTATACTCATTGTGGTCAAGTGGTAAAATCGATTGATACGATTTTTCTCAATTTGAGTCTTTTAGAGATGAGTTAAAGACACATGAATTCAATGCTCAAGGTATCCGTAATTACCAAAATGAAATAGTACCCTCGGGTTTGTCAACACAATAACTAAAAAGTTACAACATATATTGTACAAGTTACTTGGTAATTAAGCTAACAAAACCATACTGGACAAGGCCCTTAATGGGCTACATAAGTGATCCACTAATACCTCGAGTGAGAGGTCTTCAAACGTCCAAAGTGGATCGAATATCAAGAAATAATGCCGAAGGAAGTCACGTAGTAAAAGTGTCCGCATATTGGAAACGCTATGGGACATGAAGAACATGGACATGTTCAAAAGCCACAAAATCACGTACAAAGTGAATATCATTCTCGATATGTTTAGTATGTTGATGTCAATCATGTTGGAAACGTTAGGAGTCATCGTTTCACTTAGCCTTTTCTTTTCTTTTTTTTCCCTTTGATTTCACACACATCGAGTAAATAATGAATGTCAACCATTAAGTTTTTAGTCTTATTGATGCTAGAATAAGGGACACCCATTAATAATGCCGGTTTTGTTTTAGTGAACACATTCACAAATATAGTGTAACGAAAATTTTGACCTAGTCTAGTGGTAAGGTGTCCTCAAATCATAAAACAACCATCGCTTAAACTTCGCTTGTTGAAAATCTTGAGATTGCCCTAGAAATCCAGACCGACCATGGGAATACATCCGAGACAAATAAGTTTGACTTTCCCGGATAACGTGAACTAGGATCCTTCTCTGTTTTCAAATGACAATGATAAAAAGTTACGTAATATTAATGGATTCTTTGTTAGTTTTATGGATATAAATTAGTAGACGTGAGTTAGGATCGAACTCGAGACTTTGGGATTGCACACTTTACGTATGAGAAATTAAAGTTAATAATTAAATATAAATGTTGTATTTATTTATTTATTAAACGAAATAACTAACGGACGTTAAGTAATTAATGTAATGGACTAACGGTCGTTAAATGTTTATGGAAAAGGACTAAATTGCAAAGTTGGGAAGGTTCCGAATCCCTAAGGGATACCCAAACCGATCGGCCATCAAGAAAAGGAAACAAGGACCAACTTGTTCACCAAGTTTACTGGGTATATATACAAGGCTAGGGTCTTGTTTTTCTAATCTCTTGTGCTCATAAGCTAAACCCTAAAATTGTTTTGTGTGTGTTTTTTTGTCTCCAAAACCGGTCGACACCTTCATTAGGTTCGATCCAAAGCTTTTCCACAATAACAAGTTATTTGTTTGATAAAAACTAGCGGTACTTTAATTCGGTTTAGTACGTGTGTACAAGAACTTAGTAATAACATACTTTTGTTATTATCTTGGATTGAATTACAAAAAGGTAAGGGGTAATTCATATAATCCTAACTAAATCAAATTAGGGTTCATCCGTTGCTAGTTTGTGGATTTGATTCTTGTTCGCTAGAATCAACAAAGGTACGCATATTCTTTATGTTAATTAATTATTCGTTAATACATCCTTATACGCCCGCAATATTACTTTGATGTTTTGGTGATTATTTATTTGAATGTCTTGATATCTAATTCCAACAAAGAGTATCACGAGTCATTGGTTTTAATGAGTAATTAATTACATAAACGCGTAATAAAACAAATACTTGTATGTTGTTTGCTATGTTAATCTAGGGTTTATGTTTAGTTATGTTTTGGCCTAATTTTTTTATAAATCATGTACCATTTTTTAAATCGACATATACATAAAAAAATTTTTTAGGGTTTTGAAAATTGTTTGTTAACCTTATTAAAACCTAGAATTAATATTGATTACGTGATTAATTCATGAATAATTTGTTATGTGTCATGGAATTTTTATATGCGATCTTGTGGCTTACTTGTATAATTGTTATGATATCCATGATTATACATGCATGTTAGTCATGGATAAGTTGCTTTGATATATTGTTTAATTGTTGAGACAGATTTATTTATGATAAATCTTGAATTGGGAAGACTCAATTAATATATTAATGAATCAATTATGTGCAATTTGGTATAAATTAATTAAGGGTTTACATAATCGATTCATCGATGTATGCGGCTCACTTTCTATTGTTGAGTGAAAACCCTAAATTAATCTATACATTAATTTAACCTAGATATTGATTATTAATAGGATTTTATCGAATAAGTTGCATGTGGCTACTTGTTTACACGTATAAATTGTTTATTATGCGCATTGTTTTTAGTAGTTTATTTTTATTTGTTACTTGTTTGTTTATTATGTTAGGCGCTTTTAAGCAAAGGGTAATTTTGAATAGAAAATAATACGGACTAAACAATGGCGAAATTTAATTGTTTTGGAAGAGTTAAGTTGTCAATATAGTTTAATTGATTGGTGACTTTGGTACAATGACCGAACAGCTCACCCATTCGAATGAACTAATAAAAGGGTTTAAAGAAGTGCGATAGTCACACCGAATGGATGTCTTAGGTTGTGCTTTAGCACGCACCGGTCCTCCGCCCCTGAAGTTCGAGTGGAGCTACTTAGTAAGTCATATAAATGTGCAAGCTCATCTTAAGGCTAATTAGTTTTAATTCCATGCGCCACTGGTGGTAATTATCCGAAACACTAAGTGTTTACACTTATGCAAAAGTACGGTATAATGGATGATAATTAATACTAAATTCCTTGATTGGTGAACCCAATACCTCAATCAAAACTTTGATAATTTGATCTTTATGAATTGGTAATAAAAGTTTTTATTAAAATTATGCTACAAGATGAATGCATGACATCTTTGTACATATTTGATTTGACCACATAAAATCAAAACTAGTACCCTTTTAAAATTAAGAATATGCCATCTAATTAAAAGGAACACTTGAAGTTGCAATTTACGTCATGACAAGACTTGGCGAGATTGTGATGGAGAGGTAAATCTCTATGTAAAGTCGGACCTTACATGGACATATTTGCGTTCTTTAAGTTAGACACTTAAGTTGAGTAGGAAGTGAGACTCGGACTCAATGGCATAAGATGGGATGAAACATGTTTATATTTGCAATAGCGTTGGAAAATATAAATCCCATAATGATCTAGGAGTTGGAAATTGTTTGCCAATTAATGTTCGACAGACACCTTATTATATGCGTTCGTTGCTAGTGATCAACCGATGTGATGAACCTATGATAATTTGGATCCTAGTTTTCGAGAAAATTATATGGTTATATGTTTATATTACCGTTGGGTATATTTATTTTCTTGAAAAGTGTATTATCGAAAATACTAATACTTGAACTTTTTCTCAGAGAAATGGCTCAAAACACCGATAACACTAACATCGCTCTAAATTCTGCTCAAAAGCTTTTTGATCGAGAAAAGTTGATCGGCTCTAAGAATTTCAATGATTGGCACCGCTCTTTGAGAATTGTCTCAGAGTTGCCGATCGTATGAAATATCTTTATGAACCTTGCCTCGCTTGAACCAAGCGGTCCTCAAGCTACCAAGCTCAAAAGGACGAGTGGAAACCGGAGTATAAGCGCCATAATGATGTGGCTTGTCTTATGTTGGGAACAATGGAATCGCTCTTCAAAAGCGTTCAACATTATTTCCCATATAATATGCTCAATGAACTTGAACTATGTTTGAGAAACCACCGCCGAGATTTATGACTTGACCGATCGTTACACAACAGTAGGCGGGGAGAGGTAAACCCGTAAGTGCTCATGTCTTTGAAATGAAAGGTTACATGGACCAGCTAAAAGCACTTGGCAAAACCTATGAGGATGACATGGTCGTGAATCGATTAATCGATCCCTTAACAAGGATTTTAATGGTTTTGTCGAAATTTCAATATGCACTGCGTGGGAAGAAGATCATCGACCTACACGCATTGCTCATTGATTATGAGAAAAGGTTGCCTCAAAAGGTTCCTACCGCCTGTACTTGCTATTCGTGGTGGAAGAATTAATAAGCCAAAACCGCGTGGCGAACAACAAGAAGGGAAGGGTAAGGAAAGGTTGACAAAGGCAAACAGTGATGGCCTATCAACCTCAACCCAAGAAGAACCCTACTCCTAGGAAGGATAATCCTAAAAGGATCAAGCATGCCACCATTGCAAGACAGTTGGGCATTGAAGAGAAACTGTGTTTCTATCTTGATGAATTGCGGACAAATAAGATGAATGTCGGGTCCTCGGTGCCGGTATTGTGTAATTTATTTGTCATTGAATTATTTACTCTAAATCATAATAATTCCGGTATATGATAATGGCTGTGGTATTCACATTTGTAATACATCGCAGGGTTTAGAGTGAAGAGGAAGCTTGCCTATGGGGAGCAATATCTCACGTGGGAAATGGCTATATGCATTTGTTGAAGCCATAGGAACGTTTAGTTTAGTATTGCCTTGGGCTTAGTATCGTTATTGAACAATTGTCATTACGCACCTTCTATAATTAGAGGTGTTGTTTCCTTTCAAGTTTGTTGGATGATGGTTTTACTCATACTATTTCAAGTAATGGAATTGATGTTTCTTTAAATGGTGTATTTTATTTTAAAGCAATTCTCGTGAATGGTGTGTTTGAAATTGATATGATTGGAAATGTATCTAACAATAATAATAATTCAATGTTTAGCATTAACAAGAAGATAAAGTTAGACTTGAATTCTTCTTATCTTTGGCATTGTAGACTTGCTCATATAGGCAAGGCTCGCATGCATAAGTCGCAACAAGAAGGGCTTTTGCAAAATATCAATGATGAATCATTTGATAAATGTGAGTCATGCATATCCGGAAGATGACTAAGAAACCTTTTCATAGCAATATGGAGAGGGCTTCGATCTACTTGGTCTTATTCATATTGATGTGTGTGGACCACTTAGACATGTGTCAAAGAGAGGTGCTAGCTACTTTAACCTTTATCGATGATTTCGGCCGTTATGGTTATGTTTATTTACTTAAGCATAAACATGAGGTGTTTGAAACATTTAAGGTTTTCAAAGTCAAGTAGAACCGCAATTGGGAAAGAAGATTAAAGCTCTTCGATCCGATAGAGGAGGTGAGTATCTAAGCCAAGAGTTTAAAGATTACTTAATGAGAATGGAATTGTCCAGAATCTCACTTCTCCATATACTCCACAACAAAATGGTGTATCGAGAGAAGAAATCGTACATTGTTGGACATGATACGATCTATTGTTTAATCTTACCCCTCTCCCTTTATCCTTTTGGGTTATGCTTTAGAATCTGCTGTTCAGTATTCTAAATATGGTTCCCACAAAGAAGGTTGATAAGACACCATATGAAATATGGCATGGTAAAGCTCCTAATCTGCCTTATTTAAAGGTCCGGGGTTGTGAGGCGATGTTAGACGTGACTCGTGAGATAAACCCAACAAAGATCCGTAAAGTGTATCTTCGTAGGATACCCTAAGGAAACTATGGGTTACTACTTTTACTATCCAACTGATAATAAAGTAATTGTTGCTAGGTATGGAGATTTTCTTGAAAGAGATCTCGTATCTCAAGAATTCGAGGAGAGTTTATGATCCGAAGATGATCATGAAGATGCATTACCTTCCGAAAACACTAACGCATTCCGTAGAACCCGATAGTCCGGGTCCTCCACCGAAGTTGAAGTGATTCCGTCGAGATCCGTAAGGAATATACGTGCACCGAACGCCTATGTCTTAACGTAGAGGTCGAGGAAACTATGTTAGGAGATCTTGGAGAGCCTACTAGTTATAAAGCGCCATGGCAAGTCCGGCAAGGCGAAATGGCAGTTGCAATGAATGGGAAATGCAATCCATGAGAGAAAATGAAGTCTGGTAGAGGTTGACTTACCTCCAAACGCCTCGGTGGTTGGGAGTAAGTGGCTCTATAAGATTAAGACCGACATGGATGGCAATGTACACGTCTATAAAGCTCGTCTAGTTGCGCAAGGTTTTACTCAAACTTATGGCATTGATTACGAGGAGACATTTTCTCCTGAAAGGCATATTAGAGCTATTAGAATTCTCATAGCTATAGCAAAGATACTATGACTATGAGATATGGCAAATGGATGTCAAAACCGCTTCTTAAATGGTCGCTAGATGAAGACATCTATATGAAGCAACTCAAGGGTTTGTGAATCCACAATTTCAAACCGTATGCAAACTTCAAAGGTCCATTTATGGATTGAAGCAAGCATCAAAGCGGTGGAATAAAAGATTTGATGAAGAAATCAAAAGGTATGGATTTGTTCAAAATCTTGATGAGCCATGTGTATATCACAAAGTTAGTGGGAGTGATGTAATTTTCCTAATTCTTTATGTCGATGACATATTAATTATGGGAAAAGACATTCCAAGCATGCAAAATGTTAAGGCATATCTTGGGAAGTGTTTTTCCATGAAGGATTTAGGAGAAGTCGATACATTCGGGAATTAAGATCACCGAGATAGGTCAAAGCGGTTAATTGGTTTAAGTCAAAGCGCTTACATTGATAAAATATTGAAGAGATTCAAGATGCAAAATTCCAAGAAAGGATATTTGCCGATGGAAGTAAAGCATGGCTTATGTAGCGATATGTGTGCTTCAACACCGTGAAGTGGCACGCATGCGAAAGTTCCTTATGCTTCTACCGTAGGATCTATTATGTATGTGAGATGCACAAGGCCGATGTGGCGTTCGCTCAAAACATGACCAATCGATATCAACGTAATCCGGGTAATCTTCATTTGGATTGTCATACATATCTCAAGTATCTCGTAAATACTAAAGATATGTTTTGGTGTATGGTGGAAATCCGCATACGTAGCTTGATGTTACTGGTTCATCGTGATGCGTCCCGGCAATGTGATAAAGATGATACGAAGTCTCGACGGGTTATGTCTTTGTCATCAATGGAGGAGCATTGATTGGAAGAGCAAGAAGCGAGTACGATTGCGATGTCTGATGTAGTTTAATACATAGTCGCCTTTAAGTCGCAATGGAGGTCGTTGGATTAGGAAATTCATTTCGTGGCTTGGTGTTATGCCTTCAATTGAATCGCCTATTGATATGTATTGTGACAATTTGCCGCAATCATATTTGCCAATGAACCCGGAGTCATGAAGGGCACCGACATTTTCACTAAGTATCACTATGTTCGGGAACAAGTCCAGAAGGTGAAATAAATCTATTGAAAGTTCACACGATGATAACTTAGTTGATCCGTTCACTAAGGCTTTAGCTAAAGACAAGCTTGTAGGACTTGCCAATGGAATTGGACTTCGTTTAGCTAATAGTTTCATGCATAACGTGATTAGTATTTGGATAAAGGATATTGTAAAACATTTATTATTTTAATGAAATAAAGTTTGGATTATGTTTATTTTCATTTATAATATTGTTGTCTTATATTTGCATGTTTAATCCGTGAGTAACTTAGTTATTCTAAATGTCCGTTGTCGATTAATGATATGGGAGTATCATTAAACTAAGACAACGAGAGATGTGGTAGAATATACTTGAAAGTATATTGATGAGAATGCATACCAATTTCGATGATATTCAATGAATTGAATATAGGACTTATCCCAACTACATAATTTACTTTGTGGATATTGTTATAAGTAAATTATGAATAGTTATCCTCGACTTGAGATACCGGATAAGTGTCATGAATGTAGTGCATTTACGTGAAGCAACTTAACGCTATACGAATCGGTAGTCATAAGGGTTGTTTTCGTAAATGTTACAAAGTTTGTGGGTTATTCTTGTAGTCAAGATAGAATTTGTTCCTTCAAATTTATTTGAGTTTAATCTTCTTGGGCCCTCGTAGGGTTGACAAGATGTTTCAGCGGCCGCACCCAAATCTCCCTAAATATGTTTAGATGATTCGGTAATCTTGGTCAATCACTTACAAACGAGAAATGATTAGTTATATAAAGAATGACTTAATTCCATATCTTTATTTAACGTGGTATTAGAAACAAAAGGATAATAATAATGAGAAATCATTAAAGGTTTTCCAGAGCCTTGCTCGAGTTGTACTAGAGGCATCGAAGTGTTGCTAGACGCTAACCGAATGTGATCACTCTATTAAGATATATCCAAGTGGGAGTCGTTAGTTTTATGGATATAAATTAGTAGACGTGAGTTAGGATCGAACTCGAGACTTTGGGATTGCACACTTTACGATGAGAATTTAAAGTTAATAATTAAATATAAATGTTGTATTTATTTATTTATTAAACGAAATAACTAACGGACGTTAAGTAATTAATGTAATGGACTAACGGTCGTTAAATGTTTATGGAAAAGGACTAAATTGCAAAAGTTGGGAAGGTTCTGGAATCCCTAAGGGATACCCAAACCGATCGGCCATCAAGAAAAGGAATCCCTAAGGGATACCCAAACCGATCGGCCATCAAGAAAAGGAAACAAGGACCAACTTGTTCACCAAGTTTACTTGGGTATATATACAAGGCTAGGGGTCTTGTTTTTCTAATCTCTTGTGCTCATAAGCTAAACCCTAAAATTGTTTTGTGTGTGTTTTTGTCTCCAAAACCGGTCGACACCTTCATTAGGTTCGATCCAAAGCTTTTCCACAATAACAAGTTATTTGTTTGATAAAAACTAGCGGTACTTTAATTCGGTTTAGTACGTGTGTACAAGAACTTAGTAATAACATACTTTTGTTATTATCTTGGATTGAATTACAAAAAGGTAAGGGGTAATTCATATAATCCTAACTAAATCAAATTAGGGTTCATCCGTTGTTAGTTTGTGGATTTGATTCTTGTTCGCTAGAATCAACAAAGGTACGCATATTCTTTATGTTAATTAATTATTCGTTAATACATCCTTATACGCTTCCGCAATATTACTTTGATGTTTTGGTGATTATTTATTTGAATGTCTTGATATCTAATTCCAACATTCATCAATCTGAAGAGTGAATATGATACTAGCCGAAACATATATGTCCTATATTTTGGAACTTAACTAGCGCCTAATTAATATAGCACATTTTTCAAGTGTAGAAAACTAACAAAGCTAAACCTAGTATGTGATAATCCTCTTGATGTTAGCTTTTTGCCGGTTGAAGAAAAACGCCATTTTCTTACTAAACTTCTCATATAAATAACTGAATTAAACATCCATAGTGAAATACAAAGGATTAACAACCAGAAAAAATTGGAATCATGAGAACGATTATGATGATATGCGTGATGATACTGGCGTTGCTAGGAACCACTACAATGGCGTCTATACCATTTCCATTTGATGAGTGTCCAGATGAAGTTTGTTGCTCCCCCGGTTTCCCTTGTTGTATTGTCGTCCCTCTTCCTCATGCCCTAATAATGAAGATGATAACGGTAAAGTCGTCATTGCACCTTCACCTATGGCTCCTGGACAGTGACGGACCCAGAAAAATAGGATGTGAGGGGCAATTTTTTTTACGATGGCAACAAAATGCGAAAGAAAAAACTAGAAACGTAATGATAAATCGAGTATTTTTACTTAGACATGAAAGACTTATAAGGCTTTAAAGAGTTAAACATTGGATTTTAGTATGTGAGTGTGGAGCAATTTAAGTTTTTGACTTTTGAAAAAAGGTCAAATTAAATAATAGTTACACTAAAATATCAACTTTAACAGCTACCCTTGGGGGGCGGCTGCCCCCCACTCTTACATGCTAGATCCGTCCCTGCTCCTGGACCTAGTCCGAGATCTTAATAGAAGAAATGGTGATCAGAAATACACTAATAAAGTCTGATGCATCCCACATTACAGGGTTTTTTTTTTTTTTTTTTGGTGCAAAAGGGTGAATGATATATATTAACAAAAAAAACTTCAACTTACAAAAGGATACCAAAACTATACTATCTGGTGTGGACAGACCCACCCAGAGAAAACACAAAAGATAACAGCTGAACAATTCTTAGCTACCAACACAAAACAAATCTTTGCTTCATCAAACTGCAACCATAGAAGCCAAATTCACCCTTAAATGCACCAAGACCATAACCTCTCAATTACAATCCAAAACCATTGTCCAATCCTTGACCATTCAACCATCATCCATAACAGCCAAGAGGATCCAATTGAGAGGCATCATTGAGTGGGTTATAGCCACCCAAACCATTCCAGTCAAGGGCTCTTCCAAGTCCTCTACATTTCCCTCTTTACAAAAGGCTTCAAGGACTTGGAAACACTCACCTTGAGGGAGAGTCTCCAAACCTCCTGTGGTAGTACATTGCAAGGACCAAGTAGGATCATCTTTCATTCCTCACTATTCCAAGCAACCATGTACTACCCTACATAGTTCATACTACCCTCCACACTAAGGGAACCCACCTTATGGACACACTAAGATCTGGGAACATAATGAGACACCTAATTAGTTTGATTACATCCACCAAGGCCTACGATCACTAATGAAGGCTCAAGGAGTCCCAAGAAAATAATGCACCAAGATACAGGCCATCTTATGTGATGAATCGAAATATATAGAAGCTTCTATAGTCATAAGAAGCTCTATATAATGGTTAATAACCAATAAACTCAAGATTATCAATTCCACTGCTGATCCAAACACCCCTTTAATGATAGGGTGCCAATTCCACAACTGAATCAAGACCAGATTACTTCCCATGTTGAAATTCTATCTCCCATAAATCAGCAACCTTGATAGTATTAGGAGATTTCCTCACCTTGAGGCTCATAAGCTGCATCCTAATATGATCTTTTATGTTATGCAATACAGTCTCCACAGGCTTTAGATTTTGAGAGAACAACCTTTCATTCCTTTCTTTCCAAATGTAGTAGACAGTGGCAGCAATGACGAGTCTATCCAAGATACTCCATATAGAATTGTTACACTTCATGTTCTCCATATTTTGAATGATCTGAACCCAACTATCAGAAGTAAACACTGTCTTCATCAACTTCTTTAGAACATTCCACACTTTAGAAGAGAAGTTACACTGGAAGAATAAATGGTCATGGGAGTCATTCACTTTGTTACATAAAGGACATAGAAGCTGTTCAGGATTCCACTTCATAATTATGTCTTGAGTAAGTAGTCTCCCTTTAATAGCTAACCACAAGATGAAGGCACATCTTGGGTTTGAATGGGAAAACCACACAACATTCCACCATTTAGCTTTTGGCAAATCCACATGAAGATCTTTCCAAACCTCCTTAGTAGAGAAATTCATCTTAGCTCCTTTTCTAGACTTCCATCTTACACAATCAGCCTTATTATTAGTCAGAACAGGAACCTCAACTTGTGACAATACAGGGTATCACCTATACCATTCACTGGGCCAATTCCAGCTGGAATTATGTATCATATCAGCCACAGTGCAATCACTCTTGATCTTTGCTTCATGTAAAATGCTATCGAGATAAATGAAGACATAGGGCCAATGTTATGCCAATAGTCATGCCACATTACTGAAGTTAGGATTCGAGAACCGGAATGTTTTTGTCTATTCGAGAAATGCACTAATATAACGCCACGCAAACGTAAATAGCAAAGTACATCAATTCCTTGCCAATTTGTATGTTTTTGTTGCTTAATTTTCAATCATTAACAATATATTTCACCAACGTTTTTATATCCCTCGAACACAATAGCTTCACCTAACTAAAGTATTAACATTCATTTATAAACTTTGTAAGTTTACAAGATTAAATGAGTAAGTAGTTTATAAAAATTTGACGTGCCATGCTATAAAGTTCAGGGGCAATTTCATATCTTCCTTCCTTTTAGTTGTAAATTTCATATATATTCAACCATGCATTAAAAACATTGTACATTATGCCTTCAATACTTGCACTTTAGGTATATATGAAATTAATCATGAAAGTAGAGAGATATATAAAATTAAACCTAAAGTTTATAGTGTTGGATATGTTCTTATAGTTAAAGCTAGTTTTGACGAAGTTATTAGCTAGTACATATTATTGATCATAGGACGCAAAAGCACACACTTTCTATTGATTAACATAAGGGTGCTCACGGTCTAAAAACCGGATCGGTCAAGACCGGACCAGACCGAGATCGAGTTAGGAAAAAACTTAGACCGAGACCAGACCGAAGTCGGTCCGGTCGGTCTTCGATCGGACCGTCCAAATAGGCTAAATGTCTGGTTTGTATGTCGGACCGTCCGGACCGAGACCGAAATAATGAAAATCCCGGACCGCTGGTTCTTTGGTCCACCGGTTTTCGGTCGTTTATCGCTCGTCCGTCGATCCGGTCGGATTGCTCAAAGATCAATGAGTTTGTGTCTCGATGATAATGTTCATCAACCAAACAGTTGTGAGTTCGCCCACACAAGTAATTATAAATTGTTTTGTTGTGTTATGTTCGAGTTAGTTAGTTCCGGTTAAAAGAAACTAAATAAAAGACGAAAATCTTACAAATTTACCATAATATATTTATAAAGCCGTTTGCAAATGTATTATATGTATGATATAAACAACGCAAAATACTTAATGCAAGGAAAGGAAATGCATAATTAACCAACTAGCTTAGTTCAATTGGCCACATGGGCTCCTTTTGGAGCTTGGGGAAGGTTTTACTCTGGGTTCAAGTCTCGCAAGCGACAAAAAAATTCAGGTTTTCCTCATAGTGAGAAGCCGTGAGTTCTAGGGTTTTTCTTCGCGGGTCACTCCAAGTGGTTCGGGTCCCGAAGCCTGCCCGTTTAGATGGTTTAACTCGGGGGTCGAATTTCAAATGTGGTGTCGTTCTAAAAAATGCATAATTACTTAATGTAAGGGAAAAAGTACATGAATAATTAATAAGTAGCAAATATAAACTCTTAAAAAAAAAAAAAAAAAAAAAAATGTACATGCAAGTTCAAAGTCTATCAATTGCATTATCAAAATCAAAACAATAAATGACATGTATGTTGGTTACTTTAAACATGAAAATAAATAATTACATTTGAGAATTAAACATGTGATGGCTAAGCTTGATTTCTTAATTTTATGAAATTCTAGTCACGTGTCCGAGTCCTCTGGTTACTCCAATCTCTTTTTATCACCCAAAGTAGTTTTTATTAATATTATTGTTTCGAATTTATTACTGTAATAAAGTTCATCTTTAAACATCTCACACATTAAAAATAAGGGAAATTGCATTCATATATGGTGGGGATCATTTGCAAAGTAAAAAGTTTAAAAGTCTAAAAGTAATCTCATCCGCTTAATCCTAATACAAGATCCCATCAAATTAAAGAAGGATATATGCACATAGGGCACATTTGTCATTCCACCACAAGTAATAATATTTCCCATCTCCTTGCTCTTTTATTTCGATCCCCAACCTCAAATCCAAAATAAAAGACGATATTTTGTGATCTTCATCACTGTCACCAACACTATCTCCATCAGCATCACGGTCTTCACGTCGTCAACATTACCGTAATCGAAGAAGATGACGACATCAATTTCATGTGACGACTTCATTCTCTTTTGATTAAACAAAAATGTGACTATAAAACCACGTTGTGAAAATTAGAATCGAACTATATAAAACAAAGAAAAAGTCAACAATTATTCTTGGTTCTCATCAGATGCTCATACTTTTCAACGGCTATTGATGGCACTGCCAACATTGATTTGATCGTACCATTGCTATTGTTTACTGGCAATAGTATGCAATATTTATCTGTACTAAAGAATAATTGTTTATTATAATGAAGCGAGTGGACGAAGGTTTGTACCGTGAATTTCGATAGAATTGAAGGATAAATAGTGTGATTGTGGTTGTTTTCAAGGTATATTATTTATTGTTTTGTTAGAAGTGAAGGACATGTTTCTTTGTTTACTAGAACTAATGGTTTTGTTAATAAAAAAAAGTTGTTCATTTGTTTTCAATAAAAAGAGTTCATTTGTTCATCAACAAAAAATAATGTTCGTTAATTAAAAGAGGTATTCATTTGTTCATCAATAAAAGATGTTGTTCATCAATATAAAAAATGTTGTTCATCAGTTTATCAAAATGTTCATCAGTTTTCTTAAATTTTTTTCATCAGTTATACCACAATGTTCATAAGTTAGATTACGTTGTTCATCAGTTTTCTAAAAAAAAAATCATAATGTTCATCAGTTTATCAGTTCATCATGTAATGTTCATCGGTTTTTTTAAAAAAATCATAATGTTCATCAGTTGTCTAAAAAAATACAATGTTCATCAGTTAAGGTCACATTGCTCGTCAGTTCATCGGTTGGTTTTGTTCATCAGTTTTCTAACAAAATAATTCATAATGTTCATCGCTTAATGTTTATCGCTTTCTAAAAAGAATCATGATGTTCATCAATTGTCTAAGCAAATCACAATGTTCATCGATTAAGGTCACATTGCTCATCGCTCATCGCTTGGTTTTGTTCATCGTTTTCTAACAAAAAAAATCATAATGTTCATCGCTTTATCGTTCATCGCTTAATGTTCATCGCTTTATAGAAAAGAATCATGATGTTCATCAATTGTTCAAGCAAATCACAATGTTCATCAGTTAAGGTCACATTGCTCATCAGTTCATCAGTTGGTTTTTGTTCATCAGTTTTCTAACAAAAAAAAATCATAATGTTCATCAGTTTATCAGTTCATCAGTTAATGTTCATCAGTTTTCTAAAAAAAGAATCATGATGTTCATCAGTTTTCTAAAAAAATCACAATGTTCAACAGTTAAGGTCATATTGCTCATCAGTTCATCAGTTGGTTTTTATTCATCTGTTAAAAAATAGCTAAAAATAACAATTTTTTTATTGTGGTGCACCAATTAATGTATTTAAATATACTTTTATTCAAAAAATCATTTTTAGGCATTTTATCAAACACTTTGTGTGCATTAAATATGTGTAAAAAGTCATTTTTAAAATGCGATATCTCACTCATATCATATCGAAATTGGATGATTCTAATTTTTGGGTAAAGAACGGCAAAAAAACTACGACTTTTTTGTTTTAAGTTTTGCGTATTTCAACTTTTAAATTAGATAAAAAAGAGTCGAATATGCCGAAAATTTAAAGAAAATCATAACCCACTTGACATCTTAAAAAATAAGTTTTGATTTTTATATCAAAATGCATATCAAATTAAAGAAGATTAAACTTTAAAAATTATGGTGAAATCGATTTTTCATAAAAATATGTCGTTTAAAAGTTATTTGCATTTGAAGATTGGGGTGAAATTAAAAAACAAGTCAAATAACTCAAATGCCCCTTACCTGAAAATAATAAGAAAAAAGGAGAAGGAAAGGGATAAAATTAGTGGGGGACACGTGTCACAAGACAATTGACTTTGCAGACTTTTTATAATTTGTGGTTTTGTAGAGGATCGCACCTCATAGAATAATTGTATGTATATATTCTTAATACAAGTTTTTGATGCAAATGTTACAATGGTTTTACATAAGGTATTCGTCGCTCAACTACGACCATTGGTTACCAATAGGAGTATGAGATGAGATCCATGCAAAACCAATGTTATCCAAAGAACAAATGAGAATATCTCAACCATCCAATCTTCTTTCATCCAATGGTCCACATTCCATCTGAAAATAACAAGGAGGGGCATATTAGTAAAATCACATGTTACAATAAAAGCAAAAAATAATCCCAAATCCTCACATTTATCATACCACTTTCTCTCTCATAAAAAAACCCAAATCCAGATCTCATTATTCCTCTCATCATCCAGATCCAAATCCACCATCAACCACCGCCGGATTCATTCGTTTTGCAACCACCGCCGGATTTCATTATTCCTCTCGCCGGAATAATGAAACCACCGCCAGATTCATTGAAGCCGCCGCCAGATTCATTGAAACCACCATCAAACCGTACGAATCAAACCGCCGGAATAATAAAAACCACCGCCGGATTCATTGAAGCTGCCGGAATCAAACCGCCGGAATCAAATCTATTAAAACCGTCACCATCACATCAAACCGTACGAATCACCATTGAACCACCACCGATTAACCGGAAATAATGTCGCCATGATGAAACCGATTTAATTGAAGTTCCAGAGATGAAAGTCAAGATAAAGATGATGGTGTGAATGAAACCACCGGTAAAATTCCTTGATTCAATTCTTGTTGTAAAATGCAAATCCCATGGGATTCCGGTGTTTACATGTTGAAAAAAGCAAATCCCATGGGATTCCAGTGGTTTACATGTGTTTAGATTCAATTGTTGTTGGAAAAATGCAAATCCCATGGGATTCAAGTGGTTTACATGTGATTAGATTCATTTCTTTTTGAAAAAAGCAAATCCCATGGGATTCCAGTGATTTATATGTGTTTAGATTAAATTCTTTTAGCAAATCCCATGGGATTCCAGTGGTTTATATGTGTTTAGATTTAATTCTTTTTGTAAAAATTCGAAATCCCATGGGATTCCAGTGGTTTACATGTGATTATATTCAATTCTTTTTGAAAAAAGCAAATCCCATGGGATTCAAGTGATTTATATGTGTTTAGATTCAATTGTTGTTGTAAAAATGCAAAATCCCATGGGATTTCAGTGGTTTGTATGTGTTTAGATTCAATTCTTGTTGTAAAAATGCAAAATCCCATGGGATTCTGTATTAAATCACATGGGATTCAGCATGAAAATATAAAGGTCTTCATTGTGAATCCCATGGGATTCACATTTTTTTTTAATCTTAATCCCTTAATATGTTAAAAAGCAAATCCCATGGGATTCCAAATGATTTATATGTGGTTAGATTAAATTCTTTTAGCAAATCCCATGGGATTCCAAAGTGGTTTATATGTGTTTAGATTTAATTCTTTTGTTAAAATTCAAAATCCCATGGGATTCCAGTGGTTTACATGTGATTATATTCAATTCTTTTTGAAAAAAGCAAATCCCATGGGATTCAAGTGATTTATATGTGTTTAGATTCAATTGTTGTTGTAAAAATGCAAAATCCCATGGGATTCCAGTGGTTTGTATGTGTTTAGATTCAATTCTTGTTGTAAAAATGCAAAATCCCATGGGATTCAGCATGAAAATATAAAGGTCTTCATTGTGAATCCCATGGGATTCACATATAAATCCCATGGGATTCACATTTTTTTTTAATCTTAATCCCTTAATATTTTTCGTTTTAGATGCAGATTCTATCAGATCACCAAGACAAACTTTATATGAACACACCGAGACACCGGGTGGATCGATATATTGGGAGCCTCATGTGGAAGGAATTGTTGTACCGTAAGAGGGAAATACTATGATACCACGATTTGAGAAGGAAAAGAAAGCAGATATGGTGAAACAAATGAAGAAATTCAAAACTTACAAATGAGGCAACATTTCGGTGGATGAATGTTTGTTTCGGTTGAGCAAAGACAAAGTGAAGATGGGTGCTTTTGTAGAAAAGTTAAAGGCATTGAAAATGCAGTGGAGGCCGAGGTGCCAAATCCTCCTTCAAGAAATACAGGAGATGTAATTGGTGATCATTTTGCTATTTCTAATCACGAGAAGAAAATAGTTAACAATCCAACAAAAGCAAGAAATAAAGGGAATATTTGAGCGAGCGAAATGAAAGGCGAAAGAGTGAAAGAGAAAAAGCGCTTCAAGTTAAAAGAAACAAATGAAGCCTTGTGGACATTGTGGAGAGAAGACTAACTTGCATACAAAACAACTTGTCCGATGAACCCAAAGGCAAGGCGAAGGCGAAACCAAGCGATGTTTGAAAAACATTAATTTACTTATATTCCTTTTTTGTTAGTTCTTTTTATTATTTTCTTGAATATATAGATTGAATATTCGGATGTTTTTAGATGATTTCCAAAAGAAAATTTATTTTTCTTTGTTATTTATATTCTGTTTAAAAACTTGTGTGGATAATCGATTGGATCACAATGAATCCCATGAGATTCGGTTAGAAATCCCATGGGATTCACAATAAATCCATGGGATTCACAAATAAATCCTATACTTATATTCTATTTCAAAAGTTGTATGCATAATCTGCATGGATTCACAATGAATCCCATGGGATTCTGTATAATTCACATATTTGTTATTTATATTCTGTTTAAAAACTTGTGTGGATAATCTGAATGGATCACAATGAATCCCATGAGATTCAGTTAGAAATCCCATGGGATTCACAATAAATCCCATGGGATTCACAATAAATCCTATACTTATATTCTATTTAAAAAATTGTATGCATAATCTGCATGGATTCACAATGAATCCCATGGGATTCACAATGAATCCCATGGGATTCTGTATAATTCACATAAAAAATAAATAGCAGTTAACATTATAAAACTCCATCATAAACTCTCAACTGTTCTAACATTCTCAAAATGATCTACCATCAACCATCAATGCACATGTTTTCAAAATAACATTCTCAAAACTGATCTAACATCAATTAACATGTTTTCTAACATTATACAATAAACTGATCAACTATTGATAGCTTCAACTGGATCAACGGCTAACTTTTCAGTCTTTTCTGGAATCACTTCGCGTTTTTCCCTATTCTTAATAGCTTCAACAATTATGTTCATCTTTTCTAGACGATGAAGTTTATCAAACTCTTTGGCTAGATCAATAAGCTTACCAAACATGCATATTAATCTCATGTAACAAGATCTTGGTAGCAAACTTAAATCTTAGTCGCCTCAACATGTCGACCGCCTCATCTTGTAACCATCCATTTCACAAAGACCGGACTGAAATCACCCACAATCCCATTTTGTAGCAGGTTCACCATGGTAACATTCCATATGCACCATGGTGAAAATACCACAATCACTAAAATTTTTCTTTGTTCTCCATTTTAGCTTTGGGACTTTTGGTTTAGCTTTAAGAATGTTACTATGTTTCTTGTGACCATAGAGCTTCATGTGTCGGGAAAACAAAAGATCATAAATTACTAGAATTCTGGGAAAATGTCAATAGCGATTCAAATGGAAATCTGTATGAATCCCATGGGATTATGTTTAAATCATAAAGTATTCATCAAAGAATCCCATGGGATTCAGTATGTATCCCATGGGATTATGTTTAAATCATAAAGTATTCATCAAAGAATCCCATGGGATTCATATGAATCCCATATCTTGAATCCCATGGGATTCATACTGAATCCCATGGGATTATGTTTAAATCATAAAGTATTCATCAAAGAATCCCATGGGATTCATATACTGAATCCCATGGGATTCTGCAGTAAAAGTAAATACTTACAAGTACACCTTCTTAGCTGGCACTTTTTCAGCCAGCACTTTCTTTTTTTCAGCCGGCACCTTGTCTTTTCCAGCCGGCGACTTCTCTTTTTCAGCTTCAAGGATATCAGATTTTGGTAACCACTTCTTCCGTGGGGAAACTGTGACAACACCTAACATAAAAAAAAAATAGATATACAATAACTATGCATTAAGAATCCCATTAGATTCATACTGAATCCCAACATCAGTTATAAAAATTTACAATAACAATGAAATGAGCACATGTATGTAAGCCAAATTATAAACTCGAAACAATAACAATGAAATGAGCACATACATGTAAGCCAAATTATAAAATCGAAACATACAATAACATTGTTATGGTTTAGTCAAGACTAACAACACAACAAGAAGCCATATTTCAAGTAGCAAAATATGCATACCAACATCAGTGATACAAATTTACAATAACAATGAAATGAGCACATGTATGTAAGCCAAATTATAAACTCGAAACAAACAAACCAAGTGTACCCTTGGTAGCTCTCGATGGTGGGTCGAGCAGAACAACCACACACACCCTTGTGGGGTGGCTGTAACACGCAAACAAATGCCCTCTGATTTCCTCGTTTAAATCGAACCAAGACAAGCCAAACGCACCCCTGGGGCTGCTGTTATACGCATACAAACACTACCCTTATGGGTAGTTTTTAGCCGAGGTCAACCCACGCCACAAACACACCCCCTGGTGTTGGCTGAGACAGCGAACAAACAAACACGAGCCACTTGGGTTGGTGTTTAACCGAGAGCAACAAACACCCCTGGGTGGTGTCGTTGCTGTGAGCCGCAACCCAAGACAAACCACCCTTGTGGTGTTGTCTACTAAACTCGAACACGACCAAACAGCTTAAACGCTCAAAACTAATAACTATGTATACTCAAATCTTTGCCAAGACCAAACAAGAAGTAAATATATCTGACCTGAAACACTTGTCAGGTCGTGAGCGACCCAAGACCAAATCAATTTAACAATTTTTATGTTGATTTTCAACCACACGAATCTCTGAATCGTTTTAAATTCCAATTTTGTTTCCACGAAAACTAAATAATTCATTTGTTTAATTTGGTTAAACGAAGACGCTAACATTATGTTGATTTTTTCTAACGCTACTTTTATGTCATTTAGCACATTCAATCAAGAGCTAAAACTACGCTACCAAAATAAGCAATCTAATCACAAATTTCAGTCACAACTCTTCAATCACAAATTTCAGTCACAACTCTTCAATCACAAATCAAGCTCTAAAATAAGCAATCTAATCTGATTATTATGGCTGTCCTAACAACAAGAAAAAGCAAATTAACCTAGTTACTGAAACCTATAACACAAACTTTAATCCATCACAAATTTCAATCACAAAATAAGCTACTGATGTTAATTAAGCAAAAAATAATTAAAAATGAATTTGAAGCTTACTTTTATCGAAACGTTAGATGAGCGAGGTTTTGCCACTGAATCACCTTTAGATAGGGCTAATTCATCTCGAATATCCATTTAAAATGAGTAATTACGGTGTCACAGTGGTTTTGGAGGTGGTTTTGGGGGTGGTTTGGGGGCGGTTTGGCGGTGGTTGGCGGTGGTTAGGGTTTGAAGATGGTTTGGGGATCTGAAATGTTGAGAGGATGTGAGAGTGAGTGAAGCGTGTGTGTGTTTTCAGGTTTCTGTATTTTGAGTATAATGAGAATGTGAAATTACAAAAATGACCCTCTAAGTATAATTTTAGTTTCAAATGTAAATTAATCTAATCCATTGGATTCAAATGGATGGATGGTTGAGATCTAACCATTTGTTCTTTAGATAAAACTTGTTTCGTATGGAACTTTTCTCATAGGAGTATATATAAATATTTAGTTCACAAAAGAAAGAAAACATAAAAGTCTATATAAACGCTCTAGAAGAAAAAAAATAGAAATAAAACAGTCTACATGCTACTTTAATTCAAAGTCCATCTAATGTCTGGTGCTTATTTTTAGCACGAGGAAATAAATAAATTTGAGAATGAAATAAGTTGTGATGGCTTGAAGGCTAAGCTTTATCTCTTATAGTTATTGCAAGGTTGCAAGCTCGAGTCTTTCCTCCAATTTTTTTTTTTTTTTTTTTTCTCTCTCTCAATGATTTTCGTGTTCTAGCATATATCATACACATTGTAAATAGTTTACGAGTGGTAAAAGTTTGTGAGTTGCGATTAAAATCACCGAAACATAAGGATCTTAAGTTAAACTATATACATAACAATCATGAAAGGCTTACATCAACTTCCTTAGACTTTTAACGATTTGACTATGTGTAGCGGTGGGCGACAAGAAAATTAACAAACTATTCGAACCAATGGTTTATACATTAAGACATAAGACTATTAAGCTCATATTCAACATATGCTTATGTTAAGTTTTTTAAACATGATAGATAAATATTATTAACAAGCTCAGCTCGAGCTTTGTAAATCACTATCGAGCAATGATCAAGCTTTAAAATACAACTCGAGCTCGAACTTCTTTGTAAAATGAGTAGAGCTCAGTTAGACTCGTTTAAAGCTAATTTGATGAGGTACAACAATAAATTAATTTTATTTGAATAATGAAACTAGAGAGTGTTGATGGCTTTTCGGCTAAACATGATACCTTATACTCGGAGTAACAAGTAGGTCTCGTGTTCGAGTCGAAAATCAACATTCTTTTTTTTCGGCTGGCCATACTCATTTTAACTTCTTTCGGTTTCTCTTTTTAGTTTTTTAATATTAATAATGTTATTCTCGCTATTGTTATTGGCTTTCACAAGCATTCAGGCTAATCAGCACAAAAATAGTGAATTTTTAACATTAATTTTTGGTTTTGTTGATACCAGACGAGTACTCGTGTATAGCAACGAAATTTTATATCGACAAATAGTTTTAGTGATAAAAAAAAATTTATAATTTATAAACGAAAAATAATACTAAAAAGTTTGTGGATTTGGGGATTAAACATAATGTTTTGAAACCCGGTTCGACCCGGGTGGTTCAACCGTTGAACTGTATCGATTGAAAAACGGGTCAATTTAAATCGGGTCATCTCAACGGGTTGGGTCGAAAAAACAGTCAAATTAATCTGGGTCAACCCGCCAAGTTTGAAACTACCCGGGTCTACCTGGTTTTCGATTATGTTTTCAACATTTCCTTTTTTAGTTTCAAAGCAAACCATAAATAATTCAAACTACTTCAAAAATTTTCAAATGCATACTTTTTAATTTCATGGCTTAATTTCAATACTTTTCAAATATGCTAAAAGATTGACTATTTTTCAACATTTCAATATTTAACATTGATCTTTTTTACTTTTTATGTAGTATAGACTATAGTGTAACCAAACACCATTTTAGTTGGTTTAGTTTTACTTTCATGTTAGGCGAAAATTTTAAATACGTTCAAAAGAATAAATTTAATATCACTACATACATTTGACTCGTAGGTTTAATAAGCCCCAACATACTACTTTATATCAATCCTTTTGCCAATTTGTAAGTTTTGATTGCCAATTTTTCATTATTACGAATAGTTTAATTTTTAATTTGTTTTATAACGCCAACTAAATAACTCACTATATTTACATTAAAACATCTCACACGTTCAAAGCAGTACTTAAACTCACGATCATTTGATTACAGAGCATTTTACACGACCTGTAGTACCGACACAAACCCTTTCATTATATATAAAGTGACACGCTCTTGGGTCCGACACTTTGACATATAGTATATAAACCTCGTCTATTTTTAGTTTTGGTCACATTACCGGTTTTTTTCCGGTTTTTGATTCAATTTAGATTTTTTCTGCTTTTTTCCTTATCTCTAATATAGACTTACTGTATTAGTTTTCAGTATATTATATGTCGTTCAAAAATTTTAATGAATACATGTATAAGAACAAAGGTGATATTAGCCGAAACATATGTCCTATGTTTTGGAACAACCGAACAAGGGCCGAGATTATATAGAAGGTTTTTCAAGTGTAGTAAAGAACAAAAGCTTGTGATAATCGTCGTCATGATGTTAATTACTTGCCAAGTTTATATACAATGAATGTCCAAATGAAGTTTATTGCTACCCTGGTTACCGTTGTTCTACCGTACTCTATTCATCTTCTTCCGATGATGAGGATGATAACGGTGTTTAAGTCATCCTTGCACCTTCCTCTATTGCTCCTGGTATGTGATCTTGATGGAAGATACGTGGACTTACAAAGATCGATGTAAATCTTGTATGTGATATAAAATCTTGTGTTTATGTTAAGGATAAGGACATGTAGTGCCAATTAGAGTTTTACCAAAGTGTTTAAGAACTTAGTTTTCTTATGTGAGCAAATAAACCGTAGAGAAGATTCACCGATTGTAAGTTGTTCAATCATGTAACTTGTTTTACTTTATATGAAGAAGATCGATCTTTAGTATTTCTAGGTTAAACAACTTGTTAATTTACGTTGTGCAAATCAGCTAATCGATCTTAGCTTTAGTATTTGCAAATAGTATGTGTTTACTAAAACATAGAGACTAAAGGATCCATGCTATCAATAGTATACTCAAATACTTAGCTGATACATAAGTGAGTTCAAACAAAACAAGAAAACACCCAATACCATTGAGGGCGGCCTTGTTGATTTCTGGAATCGTTTTGAAGCCGCTTACTTAGAAACACCGAACACATATGGGCATAGTATCGTACATCAACTAATGTTGGCTACGAGTTAAATGTTTGATATTAATTTACACAGAGGTTAAGAACAAGAAGAACTTAACATATCGAGAGAAAGAATAATGGGTGGAAGTAATAAGCAAATCGGGCTGATTGTGATCGGTTTGATGCTTTTATTTTTGGGGACGACAACGATGGGGATTGAACTTATCTATTTCCGCAGAGGTGAAATAACTACTTGTTGCTATGATGCCTTCTACGGCCACCATTGTGAGTGAGAAAAAGGTATGATGAATACTCGATGTGTCTTACTGAGGGTTGAGAACGAAACAAGCTTCTATCTATCGTATATATGAGCTTTTAAAAGTAATTCAAAAATGTACTTCAAAACAAACAACATTTTGCTTTCGTATCAAGCTTAGTTAGATAACATATGCCTTGGTAATATGCGTGTTTTTGAAATCGATAACGTGCAAATAATATGTGTTTTTGATTCACTACAAAAAACGCTCAAGTGCAATGTGTATTGCATCCGTATTATATGGAATCATCTGTAGCCGACTTAGGTAGAAACACGACACGGTAAAATGATTATCTTAAGATCTAACTTCGGTAAGATTATCGTACTTTATCATTGTACATACGTGTGATGTATAATTCTTGTCTTTCTGAAATTACACAAAAAATTGGATATTATATGACTAGAAGATCCAAATAACTATACTTGATTAAATTTAGGTATAGTTAATTAAATTTACATAACAATCAGCTTCCTTACACCACTTTATCCTTGTTGGATCGATTAAAACTGACTATTTCGACTTTAGTTTGCAATAATCACTTTCGTTGCAAGTATTAACACCTTTACCATTAGCTTAAACTTAGCAACGTTTCTCAATGAGTAAATTGCAAAATCCGGCCTTGTGGTTTGGCCAAATTGCAAGTGCGATTCTTACAACTACGAAAATGCATGCGTAGTCCATGTAGAAAACTTCCGTTTGCACGTAGTCCCTACTGGGACGATATGATAATTGCACACCAGAGTTTCCCAAAAAAAATGTCTGCAATTTCGAAGTTATAAGAATTAGGCTTGCAACTTGGCTTTTTAGCAATTTACTCTTTCTCATATTCAACTAAGTATGAATGGACAAATCAATGAACATAGTATATATTTTACGTAAACTAATCTTCGCTACAAGCTAAATCTGTGATATTAAATTATTAATCCTAAGTACATATGCGTGTATTTGTGTATATAAATAGATGTTCATGTTCTTTGTTGTGTATATACACAATTATAGAGCTTAAAAATAAGAACAATGGCCGGCGATAATAAGAACATGGGGTTACTTGTGCTCGGTTTGATGCTTTTATTTTTGGGGACGACAACGGTGGTGGTGGAAGGCATAGCATGCTGCAGTGGTAGTGTATATAGTTGTTGTTTGGAAGGGAACGTGCCAACCGCCATGACACCGATGTCTGCCGACTTTACTGGTAACAAAAAGGTGCTTGGTCGAAAGGCTTACTCCGTACTCCCATCTATCACCCCTCATTGAGCGTATCGACTCAATTTGGATCAAGACTTATGTTTGGTTTTCATGGTTTTAAATAACTTGATTCACGATTGATGAGTGCTTATTCACTCATCATTTTTGGTTAAATATGAACTGCAAAACAGTCAAAAACACTTCGAAATGCATCAAAATATCTCAAAATTGTGTTTTACATGTTTCAGATGCAAAAATATCGAAAACAAACGAAAAACGAACAAAATTTGCATAATTGGCGTTCAGGTCCCTCAAGTTTCAAAATGGCAAATTTAGTCCTGTAATTTCAAAAGTTGATGAATTCACCCTGGACATTTTAAAATTTGAAAATGAACATTTTAGTCCTTTGGTAATTCAAATTTGTCAAATTTGGTCCTTTTGAGAATATTTTGGAAAATTACGAGTTTGGTCCTCGGGGTTTCAATTTGTGGCAAACATGGTCCTTTAATATTAGAGAATTGCACTTTGGTCCTTGGAATATGGGATATTGACAAAACAGGCCCTTGGATTACCTTTGCAGAATTTACATCCGTGGTCCCTCAAAAATCAGTTTTGGCAACTTTAATCCCTAAACTATAACTTGGGTTAATTACACATCCTAAATCCTAAACTAATAACCTACCCCAAGCCCAATACCTTATCCTGGCCCAATCTTCCACCCAGTCCAAACCCGGTCAACAAGCTAACCACCCTTTCCCTCTTCTCTTTTCCCTTCGTTTTCCCGCCCAAACAAACCCAGCTCCCAAGACACAGAACACAATAATTAAACAAGCTCTCTCCCATCCCCTGCGACAGAGAAGACAGAAAAAGAAAAAGAAGAAAAAGAGACTGTCAGAGAGCGCACGCGTGTTTTGTTTTGATTATCTCATACGAAGACAAAAAGATATGGAAGACCCATTCTAGTATAAAGAGATGCTCATTGTAGCCTTTGAAAGGCATCTAGGAATTTTAGTAGTTGTAATTTAGTTTTCTGTATTGTAATTTTTTAATGAAAAGTTTTATTTCTTTCAAAGTTCTCTTTTCGACTTATTTTACTAATAAGCTCTTAAGTGCTTATTAGCTTTTACTTCTTATTTTCAGTATTAAGCCCCATTTTCAAGTTAGTAAGAGGTTTGTATTACAAGTTCTATTAAAAAAATCAGTCTTTTTTAAAACAATTTCCACCCATTCAGGGGTGTTTGGTTTGTACCTTAACTTGGGTCAAAACACATCCTACCCACTTTGACTTTACAAGTCAAAGTGGTTTTGAGTTTTTAAAATAGTTAGAGTAAGATGTAAGTTGATTCAAGTCCTTTTGGTAAGTTTCGAAAAGAAAAAAAATTTGTTGTTTTAAAATTCTGCACAAGAACAGCAGCCACTGCTGCTGTTCGCGAGCCTCGTTAATAGCTTATTTGATGTCCAAAGTTTGCAAAGTCTACTTTTCTTGCATCCTTACATATCCATTTCAATGTACCTTAAGTTTATTCGCACTTGGAAAGCCTTTACTTTAGCTTAAATTGCATTTAAAATCTGTCCCAAACCCATGTTCTTTTCTGTTTCAGCAGCTACTAGCCCAAGTGGCTCCACTCTCAGATTTTTCATTTGCTTTTTACTAGGTCTTATAAGCTGAAAATTTGCATGCTTAATCTAGGCCAGGTTGTGGATTGATAAGTGATTTTTATTAAATTTTTAGTGCTCCCTTGGTAGCTTATTTATAAGCTTAAACAGGCCCCCTTAGTGCCCCACTGCTGCACCCCTGCAGTCCCACTGCAGCCCCCCTTCTCAGCTTATTTGTGCTTATTAGTGATTCTAGTTAGTTTATTTTAGGTATTTTTTGAGCTTATTAGTCATTTTAATTTAGTCTAGCTTAAGTATTGCTCATTTAGTGCTTATTAATGCTTATTCATCTTTTGTAGTTGTAAAAGTCCATTTGATGCTTATTTCCCATGTTAGTTTAGGATTTCCCTCAAACTGCTTATTTCCCTTGTCTTTTAGCTTATCTCAGTGTTTTAGCTTACTCCAGTATTCAAATGCTTATTCCATTCTCTCAATTGCTTATTTGCTTATTTGGTGCTAAGAATATTTCAAATATAGTTCTTATTTGGTTGCAAGTGGCGAGATGGAAAAGCAGTTATAAACCGCTTATTACAAGTTTTCTATAAGTTATGTTTTACAAAAAGTACTTGTTTCCATCCCTACTTTAATTCGCAAAAGAAAATCCAAAAAAATACAGAACAAAAAATTGACCGGGGATTCAACCCTGGCCGCTTTCGATAAACAACACAACACCACACTCATCTCCAACTGCGCCCTTGGGTCTTTCTTGTTTAAGTTTGCAACATTTATTACTTAAGGTAGTTCAAGTAGTAATAGCTTATAAGTCTTAGTTTAGTTTTAACAGCTTATTCGTAAAAGCTGATGTGCTCATTTTATTTTTTATAGATCCCCCGTAAAAAGAAGTAGTTTTTGTGATTTTCTCGGATTTTTCTTAAAACGTTTAGTATTTTTAATTAATTAATTAGTGTTAATTAGTTTTTAATTCGTAATAAATAATATAAAACTCAAAAAAATACCCGGCTTTTTCCTAAAAATTTCTTTTGTCATGTAGTACGTGAGAAAATTGTTTTTACACTCGTAGGATTTTTATTTTACAAATTTTACGTTTTTGCTTGCGCACTCGCGTAATTTTTAGACTTAACGTACGTTTTTATTTTAAATCACGTTTTTAGATAATTTAAGTTTACGTTTTAGTTAAAATAGTTTATTTAAGTTATTTTGTTTTATAAAATCACAAAAACATCATTTTAAAAATAGTGATAGCATTTATTTAATATTTTTTATCTTTTTAACTTTCTTTAATTTGTATTTAAGCCCTTGTAGTTTATGTCCTTCTCCTTAGTTATAATAATTCACAAATCCTTTTCCGCTCAAATCTCGCGATCACTATATCGTTTGATAATCCATTGCACAACTCATTTGGGACATAACGACCGGGAAACCCTATACTCCCAGATCTTCATTGAGTTCGTGTTCAAACTGCTTTTAAGGTTCTTACGATGTCCGCCATTCACAAGTGGCGAGCTTGTGTGAAACCTTGACGGTTTTGCGCATCAAATTTTGGCGCCGCCGCGGAGGTGTGCGGCTTATCTTCCGTCTAGCATTAGTGATTTGGATATTCACTCTTTGTTCATACCATCCATCTCAGTATATGTTTGTATTTTCTTTTAAAAATCAAAAACCCAAAAAGATTTTCATTCCTTGTTTTTACAAAATGTTTATCCAAAAATCCAAAAATATCCATCTTTACCCTCTTACCCTTTTGATTCTTCATTTCTTACCCTCTGAAAATATTTGATTCTTTCTATGTCTTATCCTCACCCTCTTGGTTGTCAATGGTGTGGTGGTCCTTATAATGGTGGCAATTGCCCCGGTTGAGCGTGGTGGAATCGGGAAGCGGGTCCATCTATAACCCGCATCCCTATTCCTACCATAACACGATCGATTTATTCCATCGACTACCACATTGTGAGACTCGGCGATTTCTTCTTTGTGAGTACTGTGGTGGTTCACATTCCGATTCGATTGTCAATCGTGAAACACGCTTGTCTATGAGCGGGTTCCCGATAACGATTATGACTACAACACATACCACTCACAACCACATCGGTTTCTTGTTGTGAGTATTGTGGAGGTCCTCACTTTAGCTCGGATTGTCAAACAAGGAATCCATTTCCTTGTAACAATTACGACTCTTCGTATCAAGACCAACCTCCACAAGACCAAATGATTCAAGCGACTCCTCATGAAACTACGATGGACCTTTCATCAAGACTCGGGTTATTAAAAGAACTTAAGGAGAGTCGGCTATGTCCTCCCAAGATAATCCAAATGAAAATCCATGGAAGAATTGTTAGTCAAGAGCGTGTGCTAAATTAGATTCCCAGTTGCCGGTGAAAACTCTATTAGGGAATTAATTAGAATACAAAAGCGACCAAATCTAGCTCTCGATTCCGTTTCATTCTCGATGACAAGTGATGATGAGGATACACTTGATATCCTTCAATTCTATAAATATTCATCAAGTTCATCAAATGATATCCCAAAGAGTTGAGATTCATTCTCAAACAACGCTATCACACCAAGCTCCCACTCACTCTCTAAACATGGGGACGAGCATCTTGACTTGTTCACGAAAAGGAATCGGACGAATTCATAAAGTCTAGTGTTGAGAGCCTTGTCCCAATCCCGAGAGAGTCACAGGAACTTTGATCATATGTGTGATTCTCTTTCCCTCTTGAGTGTTCGAATGATCGTTTGGAAACTTTCTCCGATCTTAGCGACGATTGTACTTCTTATGTAAACATCGAGTTTGTTGAGGCATCACTTCCACAATCGATGTCGATCCCTCTTGAGGAGTTCTCCGTGAACTCACTCACATCAATCCACTCTTTGATTTGAAGCCGATCCGGGAGGCGAAAGTCTCATTGATAATGATCGTTCACTCACTTCCTATCCTAACAGTCCAATTGAGAATGTTAATCACTTTGTTCCCGAAACATTCAAAGCTACTTTCACCAATCCTCTATTTGAATTCGACTCTGAATTCACTTCAATTTCTGAGAATCCACTCTTTGATACTCAGACTGAGGATAGTGATGAGCCCACAATGGAACAAGAGTTGACAATTTCACTTCATGTGAATGATTCTCCTCATGAAGAGTTCTCCGGTGAACTCTCTCATGACATATCTCCTCCGGAACATGATCATTTCTACTTTGATCTTGAGGATGATATTAGCTCGGAGGAAGGTGTACTCTATCGTATGAGTGTGCTTATTAATGATACTACCTTCACCCTTCCTCCCGACGTCTACATTTGAGGATGAAGAATGGATCTTGATTGTTATCAAAATCTTTCTTCCTTTCCTCAAATATCTTGTGATTTCCTTCATCTTCACTCCTTCGGGAATGAAGACACTATCTTTGACCCGGCATTTTCATTTATCATTTCGAGCGGTTCTATGTATATCTCATCGGTGTGGAACTTTCTCATGCTTCAAATGTTTGTCCAAACATCTTGAATGAAAGTCCGATGGAGATTGTCTATTCCACTTTGCTTCCCATGAACCAATGAATTGGGTCGAGTCAAGCTAGCGACTCGGTAATCAAAAACAAGTAGCTTAACATGGGTTTTCACCGTGTGTACCACCTAAGTGTGGGAGTGCCCACATGTTATTTATATATAAAAAAAAAAAAAAAAAAAAAAAAAATTCTTGCTAAATAATGGCCGTAGTATTTCCCTTTTACGTTCTTTGTTTCGCATAACCGCGGTACTTTGAATATTGAGGGCAATATTCATTTCTAAGTGTGGGGAATTCTCACTAATTTTATCATATAATTATACCAATTCTCCGTTTTTGGCCAAAATTTTTTTGGAGTAAGTGTTCTACACTTACTCGATTGGTTATCGATCCGCCATGTCTAATGAACTAAAGGATTGGCTAATCCAGAGCAAACGGCTCTTGGTAAAGATATCTCAAATCCGTTGACGACTTGCAATTTGCCCAAAATTGTATGGTATTCATTTCACCATATCCTAAAAAGTGAAGAGTTGGCTAGCCCGCAAGTTTATGGCTTGTGGTAAAGGCGATGGAAAATCCATAATTGGTAATCACTCACCAAAGATAATAGTGATAATTTATCTAAGAGTTGGCTAGTCCGAAGGGTACGGCTTCGGTAAAGACAAATCAAATCCGTTGGAAGTCGGTGGTTTGCTCAAAATCACATGGTTATCGGTGTACCATGGTTCTTACTTGAATGAAACATTTGGCTACTCCAAGTAATGGCTTTTGGTAAAGAGATTCAAATCCATTAAGTTTTTCTCAAAAGATTGCTAGGGACTAGCAATAGTTTAGTGTGGGGATTTGATGAGTGCTTATTCACTCATCATTTTGGTTAAATATGAGCTGAAAGCAGTCAAAAAACACTCCAAATGCATCAAAATATCTCAAAATTGTGTTTTACATGTTTCGGATGCAAAATATCGAAAACAAACGAAAACGAACAAAATTTGCATAATTGGCGGTTCAGGTCCCTCAAGTTTCAAAATGGCAAATTTAGTCCTGTAATTTCAAAAGTTGATGAATTCACCTGGACATTTTAAAATTTGAAAATGAACATTTTAGTCCTTTGGTAATTCAAATTTGTCAAATTTGGTCCTTTTGAGAATATTTTGGAAAATTACGAGTTTGGTCCTCGGGGTTTCAATTTGTGGCAAACATGGTCCTTTAATATTAGAGAATTGCACTTTGGTCCTTGGAATATGGGATATTGACAAAACAGGCCCTTGGATTACCTTTGCGAATTTACATCCGTGGTCCTCAAAAATCGGTTTGGCAACTTTAATCCCTAAACTATAACTTGGGTTAATTACACATCCTAAATCCTAAACTAATAACCTACCCCAAGCCCAATACCTTATCTCGGCCCAATCTTCCACCCGGTCCAAACCCGGTCAACAAGCTAACCACCCTTTCCTCTTCTCTTTTCCTTCGTTTCCCCATGAACAAACCCGGCTCCCAAGACACGTAACACAATAATTAAACAAGCTCTCCCATCCCTGCGACGGAGAAGGCGAAAAAAGAAAAGAAGAAAAAGAGATCGGGAGAGAGGCGCCGCGTGTTTTGTTTTGATTATCTCATACGAAGACAAAAAGATATGGAAGACCCATTCTAGTATAAAGAGATGCTCATTGTAGCCTTTGAAAGGCATCTAGGAATTTTAGTAGTTGTAATTTAGTTTTCTGTATTGTAATTTTTTAATGAAAAAGTTTTATTTCTTTCAAAGTTCTCTTTTCAGCTTATTTTACTAATAAGCTCTTAAGTGCTTATTAGCTTTTACTTCTTATTTTCAGTATTAAGCCCCATTTTCAAGTTAGTAAGAGGTTTGTATTACAAGTTCTATTAAAAAAAATCAGTCTTTTTAAAACAATTTCCACCCATTCAGGGGTGTTTGGTTTGTACCTTAACTTGGGTCAAAACAAATCCTACCCACTTTGACTTTACAAGTCAAAGTGGTTTTGAGTTTTTAAAATAGTTAGAGTAAGATGTAAGTTGATTCAAGTCCTTTTGGTAAGTTTCAAAAGAAAAAAATTTGTTGTTTTAAAATTACGCACAAGAACAGTGACCACCGCTCTTTGCTCAATGGCCTCGTTAATAGCTTATTTGATGTCCAAAGTTTGCAAAGTCCACTTTTCTTGCATCCTTACATATCCATTTCAATGTACCTTAAGTTTATTCGCACTTGGAAAGCCTTTACTTTAGCTTAAATTGCATTTAAAATCTGTCCCAAACCCATGTTCTTTTCTGTTTTGACTACTAGCCCAAGTGGCTCCACTCTCAGATTTTTCATTTGCTTTTTACTAGGTCTTATAAGCTGAAAATTTGCATGCTTAATCTAGGCCAGGTTGTGGATTGATAAGTGATTTTTATTAAATTTTTAGTGCTCCCTTGGTAGCTTATTTATAAGCTTAAACAGGCCCCCTTAGTGCCCCACTGCTGCACCCCTGCAGTCCCACTGCAGCCCCCCTTCTCAGCTTATTTGTGCTTATTAGTGATTCTAGTTAGTTTATTTTAGGTATTTTTTGAGCTTATTAGTCATTTTAATTTAGTCTAGCTTAAGTATTGCTCATTTAGTGCTTATTAATGCTTATTCATCTTTTGTAGTTGTAAAAGTCCATTTGATGCTTATTTCCCATGTTAGTTTAGGATTTCCCTCAAACTGCTTATTTCCCTTGTCTTTTAGCTTATCTCAGTGTTTTAGCTTACTCCAGTATTCAAATGCTTATTCCATTCTCTCAATTGCTTATTTGCTTATTTGGTGCTAAGAATATTTCAAATATAGTTCTTATTTGGTTGCAAGTGAAACTGAGATGGAAAAGCAGTTATAAACTGCTTATTACAAGTTTTCTATAAGTTATGTTTTTACAAAAAGTACTTGTTTCCATCCCTACTTTAATTCGCAAAAAGAAAATCCAAAAAAAAAAATACAGGAACAAAAAAATTGACCAGGGGGATTCGAACCCTGGCCTGCTCAGTAAACAACACAACACCACACTCATCTCCAACTGCGCCCTTGGGTCTTTCTTGTTTAAGTTTGCAACATTTATTACTTAAGGTAGTTCAAGTAGTAATAGCTTATAAGTCTTAGTTTAGTTTTAACAGCTTATTCGTAAAAGCTGATGTGCTCATTTTATTTTTTATAGATCCCAGTAAAAGAAGTAGTTTTGTGATTTTCTCGGATTTTCTTAAAGCGTTTAGTATTTTTAATTAATTAATTAGTGTTAATTAGTTTTTAATTCGTAATAAATAATATAAAACTCAAAAAATACCCGCTTTTTCCTAAAAATTTCTTTTGTCATGTAGTACGTGAGAAAATTGTTTTACACTCGTAGGATTTTATTTTACAAATTTTACGTTTTTGCTTGCACTCGCGTAATTTTTAGACTTAACGTCGTTTTATTTTAAATCACGTTTTAGATAATTTAAGTTTACGTTTTAGTTAAAATAGTTTATTTAAGTTATTTTGTTTTATAAAATCACAAAAACATCATTTTAAAAATAGTGATAGCATTTATTTAATATTTTTTATCTTTTTAACTTTCTTTAATTTGTATTTAAGCCCTTGTAGTTTATGTCCTTCTCCTTAGTTATAATAATTCACAAATCCTTTTCCCGTTCAAATCTCGCGATCACTATACGTTTGATAATCCATTGCACAACTCGTTGGGACATAACGACCCGGGGAAACTCTATACTCCTCAGATCTTCATTGAGTTCGTGTTCAAACTGTTTTAAGTTTTCTTACGCTTGCGTGAGAGAACTTGACGGTTTTGCGCGCATCAAATTTTTGGCGCCGCTGCCGGGGACTAGCAATATCTCAGTGTGGGGGATTGATGAGTGTGTAAATACTCATCATTTTTGTACAAAATAAACGCAAAATCATCGAAAACACTCGAAACACATCAAAATGATCAAAATATCACAAATCGGTGTTTTATGTGTTTTTAATGCAAAATATCAAATCAGATGAAAAACATATCAAATTTGCAAAAATTGCAGTTTTAGTCCCCCAAGTTTCAAAAGTTGTCAAAAACAGTCCCTGAGCACAAAATTTCAAAAGAAAAATCACCAAAGGTCCTTTTAAAACCAAAAGTTGTCAAATTAAGTCCTTTGGTGAAAAATATGAAAAGTTTGAGAAAATTACATAAATGGTCCTTCAAGTTTGAAAATTGGCAGAATTGGTCCCTGGAAAATGTGAAAATGGCAACATTGGTCCTTGTACTTTTGAAGCTTGTCAAATTCAGTCCTTGGAGCAACTTTGAGAGATTGGCAGCCTAGGTCCCTACAGTTTCAGAAATTACAAGACAAGTCCTTTGATTATTTTAACCTTTTATTCATTTTGGACCCTTGTCACAAATACCTTGGACCCCCTGTCATAATACAATTTTGGACCCTTCTTTTTATATTAGCAGTCAAACCACATTTGACTGCCTTTCCCTCTCTCCCTCACGAGATACCCCTTCTTCATCATCACTGACCCTGCAAAAAACCAGGCTTTCTCCACCCCCCTCCTCACCTTTTCCACCTTATCACTCCACCTTCAACTTACATCCAAGAAACAATAATTACTGCCCCTCCTAACACTCAATCTCACTCACATGCTTAAAACCATTTTCCCGCCATTTTTTGATCCAAAGGCTAATATGAATCCTAGCCATCCAAGGGCTCCAATGATAGCTGGGATATATTCAGAGGAGTGAGAAAAAGATGTTGGGATATAAAAGGAGGAAGAAAGAAGGAAGCAAAGAGTAGTTAGTCCTTTTATTTTTCCTAAATGTCGAATTTTACATTAATGTTTGAGTGTAAGTCCAAATATTGTAATTTCAAGTTTTATGTATTAGTTTTAAGCTAAGATAGCTTTGTAAGGAGTTTTTGAACCATTAACCCAAGTTTTATTCAAGTTCACAGTTTCAAGTTTACTGTGAAAATTTTCCATTTCATGTTCTGATTCCAAAGCTTTATATAGTTTGACTCTCAGCTCCAATTAGCATATTTAAGCTTATCTTAAGCTTTGGTAAGGTTATTAATCAGTTTCAAGTAATTTCCAAATTTAGTCAACAAAAGTCAACTGCTGGTCGAATCTTGGGTCAGGAATGGATTTGGGTTAAGCTTGATGCTGGAATGGGTTTAGTTTGATTATTCAATCTTGGTTAATTCACTGCTATACTGTCAAAATCTTTCTGGACATCAAGGTGAGTTATCACCAAAACTATCTCAAAATTGCTTTTGTTGATATAATGCTTAGTCAAGGTTGCTAGAATGAAATTGATGCTTGTATTGATGATTCATCAGTCTTGGAATCCTAGTGTAGTGTTCAGTTTAATCTCTGCATAGATAGGTTAGGATTAGGTTTGTTAAAATTACTTAGTAAATCAGTAAAGTAGTGTTTGGTACAGGGAGTTTTATCAAGCTCAAGGGTTAGAAATTAATTAAGTTTTGATGAAACAATATTGAATAGGTTAGAATAGGTAATATCAATTACTCTTTTGCCTTATAAATTAGTGAAAGTCAACTTAAGCTTGAATCTGCTCTTGATCTCATAATAGTTGGAACCAGTTGCCAAAATCTTGCAGATAGGTGTAGAAGTATTTAGGATAGCTTATCTAGGTTTCATTTCATCCACATTCATCAATTGGAGTCTGGTTGATAGGATCAAAACTCAACAAAGTCAAAACATTCAATCTGTTCTTAAAAAGTCAAAACCATTGAAGAACAGTTTTTCTTATGAACTTGCAGACCCTGCCTAGGTTTCATTTCAGTGAGTTAGAGTCTAAAAGTTGGGTTAGTTATACCTTGCTAGGTGGTCTTGATACTGCAACATCTGGATTTAAGTTTAAGCTTATTGAGTAGCTTATTTTTAAGCTGGAACTAGGACTCGATGGTGCTCGCACTGCAGGCAGTAAGCTACACGACTTTTGTACAGATCTTTAAGAGCTTGCACAAAGCTCATTTAAGCACCTCTGGGTCTGAGTTTTGGTTTACAAGCTCCTTGCCAGGTCTTCTTCAAGTTCTAGCATTTTATTTTTAGTCTCCAGCTTATTTAAGTGCTTATTTCTCTGTCTAAAGTAGCAACCCCTTCACTGTTTTTAAGCACAAATCTCATGTCCTCAATCTATTGTAGATTGTATTCCAGAGGGTTTGGCTTGTTGATTCTTGTTGATTTTGAGTCCCTTTAGCATATTATAGCTTCTTTATCAGTGTGGTAGCTTTTGGTGAGCTTTTGGCTTATCAAGTGCTTATTTCAAGAAGCACTTCCACAGCAGTTCTATATTCCTCCACACATGCACCCTTTTTTCTATTTTTCCTTTATTCCTTATATTATTTTAGACTTTTCCTGAAATTTTCATATTTTTCTAAGTTGTTTTGCTATTTTTCTTAATTTAAAATAGTTTTTAAGCATTTTTAATTAGCTTTTAATACAAAAAATTAAGAAAAGCTTCAAAAAATTAATTTTTCAATTTTCTTAAGTTTAAATAAATATAAAAAGCCAAAAAAGTAATTTTCCATATTTTTCTTAGTTAAATTTGTATTTTTAAATATTTTAATTAGCTTTTAAAAGTTTAAAAATCATAAAAAATAGAAAAATAATCAGAAAAATACAAAAATAGTTTTGAAAATTCTAGTTTGATATTTTAGACTTTTCCATTTCATAATTTTATTTTTCAAGCTTTATTTCCTAATTTCTTGTATTTTAGGTAATTATTTAATAGTTAAAAATAGTTTTTAATTAATAATAATTAATTAAATAGTTATAAAAATAATTTTCTTTTTCTATAAATTTTCTTTTATCATTAGGTTTGTAAAAATGTATTTTCCATATTTTTAGGCTTAATATTGTGTAAGTTTCACGTTTTATTTTGTACGTTTACTTAATCTTTATTTAAACGTAAGTTTTAGGTTTTAAACGTTCATCACTTTAAAAATAGTGATAGCGTTTATTTAATAGATTTTATCTTTTTAATTTCCTTTAATTTGCATTTTAGCCCTTGTAGTTTATGTTCTTTTTCTGTAGTTATAATCATTCCAAATCTCCTTTTCCATTCAAATCTCGCGATCACTATCGTCGATAATCCATTATGCATTCATTTGGGACATAACGACCGGGAGACCCTATACTCCTCGGATCTTCATTGATTTCGTGCTTAATTGTTTTAAGTTTTCTTACGCTTGCGTGAGAGAACTTGACGGTTTTGCGCGCATCAACGATCAAGAATGTTATTGTAATTAATATTGGAATTTTCGTTCTGGTTTTATAAAGATGTCTTAAGAAATTAAGTAGTGCAAGTTGTGATGCTAATTTTACATAGTTTACTTAAGCTTAAGCTTCTTATATAAAGATGTTACAATAATAATTATGTTAGTATCATAATTAAAATATATGTTAGTTTGACTAATAAATTGAGGTTATAAATATGAACATTTCACATGAAGTGTTTTAAAGACATATAGCCTTGATTATTTCCGGTTACAAAACTTGTTAATGCACAATAAAGAGTTTTGCTAACATATGACCAGTAAGCACGTATTAACGTGTTAATAAAAGGAATGTTTTCGTTCATTAAGTGTAAATTATGTTTAAATATGGTAATTTATTAGTTTATTTAAGTGTAAATTGTCTACTTTGTATCACCGATAAGTAATGATTTTTTTTCTCACTTTCAAGTTTCAACCACATATATCAACATGTCATTATTGTTACCATCTATCTCTCACCAAATAGTATTGTCTTATCTTTGATGGCGCTGCATTGCACGAGTATATTGCTAGTTGTGAATACTTAACACAATATGTGTTGTTTTTATGGTTACAAAAAAAATGACTTTATATCTAGACATCTAGTAATTCGAGCTCAAACTCGACTTAAGCTAGCTTCAAGTATACAATGAGTCAAGCTGAATGCAAGTAGTATCATATATGAATGCAAACAAGCAGTCGAGCTTAGTTATCGAGTTATTTTAGTTCAAGCTCAACTCCGACTTGGTGGTCAAACTTAATCGAGCCTTAATAATATGCTAGAAATATTTCAAATGAATTCAAAATTCTTTGTTTTTTCTATGGCTTCACAATATGTTTTTTCTATCTCTGAAAAGAAGACTTTGCTTGTGGATAGTAGAATGGGCCAAAAAGCCCATTTACAACTAGGCCTTTATACTTTTATTCGGTTACTATTAACAAAATCAAAACGGATTTTCATACAAACTTATATAAAATCTTTTAGAGCTACATGGTTAGATCATCATTAACAAATTAATCTGATTTAAACTCACAACTATCTGATTGATGAACTTCTCACACAATGTCAGTATCGCGAGACCGCAAATACTTTGCTAAAATTACCATATATAATCAATTTCAGTACCAATCAATAATTTGATTAGGTAACGAATAATGTTAAATCATCATTAACAATAATTATTTTTCTAACACGTCCAAAACTTAGCTTTCATGTAGTTTAATTTCTTGATTTAACATTTTTCACTTTAAAAAACTACATATGAAATTGAAATCACTTCCATTATACATGCAAATGACTTCTAATTAAATGAAGCATACATTTCATTTCAATGAGAACACATCAAATAGTACACATCTTACATTACTCGTAAATCTCTGTGAATGTCGAAGGCCACTCATTCGACAAGCATCACAGTTTATAGTAACCGGTCCATGTAACTGTTAGCCCACAGTAGTATATCATTATGTTACGGGCTCTAGGCCCGATTCTAGATCATTCATTGTAACAGTATACTGGAAGTGACTGTTACAATGAATGATCTAGAATCGGGCCTAGAGCCCGTAACATAATGATATACTACTGTGGGCTAACAGTAACTCAGACACCAGATTATGCTAAAAGAACGACTTGACGAAAAATGTATCATCACATGGTCTCAACTCACCTTAACTTCTAGTAAACTGTTTGTATCACAGAGGTACATTAACAAAAGGATAAAAATGACGAACGAAGAGTGACTTAGGATGAACAATTCAATGAGCATCGTACTTTACAATATTTCGATGGTTTGTATGAATCATATATGTGTATATATAGACGTTGGCACATCTATACTATTAGTAGAGAAAAGAAATAATACGATAAGTATAATGGGTCGTAGTGGTATTAAGCAAATTGGGGCGATAATCATGGTTCTGATGGTTTTATTTGTTGCGTCTGAAGAAAAGGGAGTTCCATGCTGTTACCAGGGGGGTCCCACTTCATGCTGCAAGGACTCCGTCTCCAGCCTCCCTGCTATGGCTCCTATGGCTTTTCAACCCACCAAGCTCGAGGTACTTGGTCGAAAGGGTCAAAAAGCTCACATGAGAATGTTCTATGCCTCTACAAAGAACTAATGTATCGTCTGCATCGTGTTATATATGTTTCCTCTTTTGAATAAAGCAAAGTTTTTGCCTCTGAGCGTATGTAAGCGTAAATGTACATGTTTTATGCAAGACAATCTGAACATATCAATAGGTCCGGAAATCCGCTCTATATCAAAAAAGCGTCTAGGCAGATAACAGCTGAAATATATGCCCCTCATACCGTCACCACATATATCGATCTCCATTTGAGATCATTACAAAATACAAGACCTCATCATTCATTCATATAATATAAACCTCCAAGAACACGAAAAGACTTATTATCCTAGATACTTTACTTGCTATGCATATATTTATATAATTTATTTCTACCACCAACTCTCCCCCTAATCCGAAAATAGATATACATCATCATGTTGGCGAATTCGTCTTGATTGGGGCCCAGATATCTGCTCCATTGCTGCTAGCAACTCCCATTGTATATGAAGTCGGAACCAGACACAAGCCTTTGCTTCTCAAGTTATATGAGTCTAACTCCTGCAAAACGATAATAAAGAAGTCAATGGTTAATTTTGGCACCAACTGTTCACTAGATTGATAATAAATAAGTCTAAGTTCTACAAAACGATAACAAACAAGCAGGTCGAAAAGCTTGTATAATGGGTCATATGGGTTCGGGTCAAATCAGGGTCATCTAGTGTTCAGGTTAATGCAACTTATGATTTGTTCACCCTAGTTTACATTTTTTTTAAATGGCTAAGTATTATGTTTCATGTGTTTGGCGTTTTATCAACTAAATGTAATCATAACTGATCTTTTATTAACGTAATGTGCCACCTTTAACGGGTCAGATAGAGAAAGTAAAACTATTTACTTGGTTCATAGGCTATTGATTTTCTCACCTGATACTGATCTGTTGGGTCACTCTGAAGATAAGGCGCGCTCAATACCTGAAACAAAATCAAATACAATAGCATAATAAATAACCGTTGGCATAAATCGAATCTCACATTTATGTTGACATTTAAGATGCAACTCTGCCTCACAAGTCCTTCTCGGGGGATAGTGATATGGGAAGTGGCAAACCTTTACTTGATAGTGTTAGTATTCTTGAAAAGATAAGGATACTATACGCGATCGAGTGTTTGTCTTACCAAGTCGTTCTTTTGGCACAAGAAGATTTGAATTCAGAATTAGAAGGCCACTCATGCGACAAGCATCACATTGATGCAGCAGTTCATAGTATCAAAGCATAACCTAACTACCAAAGTACCAAACATATTAAAGCTTTTGTTGCCTACTTGGCTACGTAAACACGCTTTGCTGCAGAATGCCATACATATTAAGGTAAATTTTATGCTAAAAAACGACTTAACGGAAAATCCAAAAATGTATCATCACATGGTCTCAAGTCACCTTAACTTCTAGTAAACAGCTTGTATAAAAGAAGTACATTAACAAAAAGATAAAAATGACGAACGATAAGTGATTTAGGATGGATAATTCAATGAATTTTGTACTTTACAATAGTTTTAAACCCATGCCCACAATTTCGATTGTTTATATGAATCACATATGTGTATATATAGACGTTGGCATGTCTATACTATTAGTAGAGAAAAGAAAGATCGATAAGTATAATGGGGCATAGTGGTATTAAGCATATCGGGCAATAATGATGGTATACGAAAATAAAAGCGAATGAAGATAAATAATGAACACATAATCGGAGATTCATGAACATAAATGAACTGGCGACACTTTTGTTCATTTAACTAAACAAATTTAAAATGTTGTTCATGGTCGATAGAGAAAGGGTCGCATTCCTCCAATGGTTAATGTGCTCCTAGAGGCGCAAGAATGTGGACAACTACCACATCGTCCATTATCCATACTTAAACAAATGAAAGAGACTGAATAGTCAGAAAATCAGGACAACCTCAGTTCAATCCAGCCATGAGGGTGAGGTGACGTTTCATTCCACATAAATCCCAAAACTGTCTTTGATGTATTGGAAGTGTGAAACCTGCATGTTTCGAGTGAATAGTACATTATAGGAATACTTGGAAAGTAGATCTTGTTTGCCATCTGTGGTGTTTTGGCATCAAGGCAGAAAGATGACGGGCCGCCACATATAATTATCATATGTTTCCCTAAACTATCTATTTTCACCCATTCTTGTGAAACAGTTTTCCACATATAAATATCACATGCCCACGATGACTCGTAAAGTATGCTGATCACATCTCAAATGGAAATACTCTTGGAAAGATGTGCAGCAGCTTGCTGGGGCTTGAGCTTCATTACGCACCAATATACAATCTTCTCTGTCCATTTCCTTAAAAATATCTAGTATTCCATCATCCCTCAAGGCATAAATATCCCGGCCATAGAATGTACAGAGTGAAATAGCTTACGACCGCTAATATTTACTAGCAGTCTACGCCAGGAAGGTTCACCGCCTACTATGTGGATACAAGCATGACACTGCATATGTAGTGTAATTAACCATGCAATCGGGAGAAGTAGGTAGTGCAGAGAAACTAATGATATCTGTATTAGGTAGCTGTGGAAGCTCAATGATATCGCTTGTGAAAGGGTTAAAGAACATCAATGATCCATCAGGTTTTAAAATTAACAACCAACCAAACCTCGAACACTTTATTTGGAAATCGGATATCAGCTCTTGAGGTGTTTTCATATAATACTCGCTACCAAACATGGGATCAGTCAAAGTGATAATACCTTTATGTTTGTTGAATACTATCAACCACGGTGAAGGGAATGAATACTTTTGCATTATCCTTGATGCTTTTCCGTCGTTCCATAACCTCAAAGGTGCAGCTAAATGACAACGTTTGCATGTAGAACGGAAGTTCAGGTAGTCGACACCAGCACAAAACTCCATTATTAACATCTCCAAAACATGAGATGGAAGATGGTTTTTTTTACCTGCTGCATTCATATGGATGGGGCAACTGCTTGAGGCATTCGACACCAACACAAAACTCTTTCTTTTTTAAAACACCATATATGAATGTATTCTATATATATAAATGTTCAAAATTACAAAAACACTGATTCACTAGTTACCTATAAAACTTAAGAAAAAAATAATTATTATGGGAGGTGCTAATAAGCAAATGAAGATGGTTTTGATCAGTTTGATGATTTTCTTTATGGGCACGACCGCGGTGGATGTTGAAGGCATTGCATGTTGCATCGGTACTGTGTATACATGTTGCTATGAATCCAGTATGCCACCAATGGCCATGAGTCCGATGCCTGCTCCAGGCCCCATTGTTGGCGACAGGAAGAAAGTTTCTTCTTGGTCAAAAGGCTTACTCCATAATCCCGTCAATCATCCATCATTAACCATAGCATATTCTTGAAGATGAGTCCAGAGTTCCTAAAGTAAAAGCTAAAAATTGCTAAAGTAAAAGCTAAAGATTGTTCGAGTCATCATAGCCGACATATGCTTCTTTTCTTTCTTTTGATTTTTCCCTTTTCCTTTTTATTTACTACTATGTCTTCTCCATGTTATTAACTAAAGTGTATTTATATTATATAGTGAAATTCTGGATCTTTTACATTGTCGAATCTAAACAACACAACTAAGACACAATCATGTGGGAGCGGGATATGAAGAGTTAAGATGTAAGTAATCATATATACCCGAAAGTAAAGCTGATGATAAGAAAACGTTTTAAGAAAGACTTTTGCTGAACACTTGTGCTTTTAAGAACTACATATTACAATGGTGAAAAAACTATTTCCATAGGATGAACGTCAAGATAAAGTTTATTGCTACCCCCGTTTCCCTTGTTGACCGTCCGTCTTCCTCCTGGTCTCGATAATCAGGATGATAATGGTGTAAAGTCGTCATAGCACATTCACCTGTGGCTCTTGGTCCGTGATCTTACCAAATAGTAATTTGTGTTTGCCAAACAATAATAGGCAAATAGTATGTGTTTTTAATTCACTACAAAATAGTGGCGAATGCACCCATGCTATCAGTCGAGTACATTCAATTCCTATAAACCAGTAACAATGATAAATATAAATAGTTATTAGTTAATAGAATGAAATGCAATCGCAAAAGAAACAAAAACATGAAAGCATAAAAAGAATTAAAGTATATGCTACTTTTTGTTCAAAAAATTTAAAACAAGTATAATATGCTTCTTTAAAGTTCATCAGAGTATCCAAAAAAAAAATGCATGTTGCTTATTCTTAACTTGAGAATAAATAAATTTATTTGAGAATAAAAGATGTGGGTGTCGGTGGCGTGAAGAGGTCATGTTGTGGTCATTGTGGTCAAGTGGTTAAATCGATTGATATGATTTTTCTCGGTTTCAGTCTTTTAGAGATGAGTTAAAGACACATAGATTTAATGCCCAAAATATCATTACCGAAATAAACTAGTACACTCGGGTTTAATAACACAAACATAATAAATTTCGGTGCGATTCGACTTTATTCATCCTCCATTACAGGCTTGAATTGAGCGTTGAAATGATTTATGTCTATGTTACAAAGAGAACTTGTTATTTGTGTTTGCCAAACAGATAATTTGAAACAGATTTGTTTTAAATTAACTACAAATTAGAGAATAGTGCATCTATGCTATAGATCGAGTACATTCAAATCCTTAGTTGATTTGTATGTAAGTATAAACCTCAATGTCGGTTTCATTATAGTATTAACCTTGTTCTCCAAATTCGAACCGGCCTTTCCTTCTATAGTCCATACACCTTCTCTATAAACCTGTACTATATAGAGATGCTTTGATTACCAATAATAGTAACCATAAATATTTAGTTGAATCATGAAGTACGAATACCATCACAAAAGAAAGAAAACATAGAAGAATAAATCAGTAGCATATATAAACTCTTAAGAATAGGCGTAATAAGCCCTTCAAGACTCGGTCATCGGTCGTGCTGGCAAAATAACACACGTGCTACCTTACTGCACTTACCCATGCAAGACGCGTCTTCGATCAAATAAGGCTACCGATGAAACTATGCTGACTGGGATATGATATAGAACCTGATCAAGACCTCAAATCACAAAATTTAAATTATTAGTGCATGTAAATTGGTTTTTTGTTCCATAAATATCCAGTAATCTAAGTGACTAGTTTCAAGCATTAATCCGAAACAATCATTGTCTTTACTTCTTGTTTTGTACTCTATATCTTATTGATTCTTTTCTTTTTTAAAAGGGAAAGTAAAAGCTAATACTGCTAAATTTTAGTAATTGATTATTTTCTTTTTTAAAAGAAAAAGTAAAATAAAGTAAAAGTTAATACTGCTAAATGTTAGTAATAGATGAAATTCTTACCTTGAAGACCAAACTTAGAATTTTTAGCTTTAAGCCAACTTAATGGGATGAAATGCCTATAAAAGCTTGCTCATGTCATTTAATCTATGTTGTACCCAATTCTGATTTCCATCTTCTTTGTTTGCCATCTACTATTTGTCCATATATTTCTTTTTTCATAATCTACCCCCCAAGTTTCATATATGGACTCCAATTCCAAATTTCAAAACCTTGAAAAAATAGTCACAGCGATGCAACATGAGCATCCGCTTCAACTTGTAGATTTGCAGCCTCGTTATCCAGACTATGTAGAATTTAGTGATGACGAGGAGGAGGATAGGGTTATAAAATGGGATTACAATCATACATGTAATCAGTGTCACAAAGATATCAACGTGTACCATAGGTATTACTACAAGTGTACTGATTCATGTGATTATGTGCTCCACACAGTGTGCAGAAAGCTTCCTGCGGCGCTAGTAGTAAAATCCCATAGTCCAAGTCATACGCTTACCCTAGAGGCGCGGGGTAATCGCCATTCCGGTTGTGGTGTATGTTATAACATGGTACATGTGAACTTGGGTTATTTTTGTTCAATTTGTGGCTGGTCATCTTATAACATGGTACATGTGAAATGCGCCATGATTGGAAGAGAAAATCATATCATATATCATCCAAGTCACCCGCACCCACTACAGTCTGTTACATCAGAACCAATTCTTTGTACTTGTGATGCTTGTGGGAAAGAACATAGCGGTATCTTCTATCATTGTACCACATGTTTTCACCACAGCATCCATATTGATTGTGCATTCCTCCCCAGAAAGTTACACATTTAACATACTCACCCACTCATCATATCTTATTCCTCCACAGTTAGCTGTCCAACAGATTATATAAAATGCAGGATATGTCTTGAACCTTTCCGTTTTGAATATCTTTGGAGTTATAAATGTGAAAGTTGCAGGTACTATGCACATCTAAATTGTGCAACATCAAGAAATGAGCCCTTCATGTCTATCTTCCTGTCTGCAGGTAATAATTTAAATACATATAAATCTCTTCTATGATTACTCGAATAATCCAATTTGTACATTAATTATGATTCTCCGTACGGGCTTTTCAAATTAATATCTCATGCTTCGGATGATTGAGTGGAATTTCGTTTGATACGTACCAACATCTTAATATTTAACCCATTCTCAATTTATCTGCAGGTATAGGCAAAACTATTAAAAATTTCAAAGAGGCTGATCATCCTAATCTTCTCAATCTCCCATTCCCCGATCAAAGATACAGCATACTACAACATCGGTTTTCCAAAGAATTGGGATCTACAAGTGAACGGAACCTGAACCACATCAATTGTTGGTTTTAATGTTTTAAAAGACTTCTGTAATTTGCTTTGTAAACATTATTTATGTACTGTAATGCATAGGATAAAAAGAACCGTATATTAGTTTGTTAGTGTTTGGCAAAAGCCTGGAACTTTAATTGGGCTTGGGCCAAACGGGTCAAAATGGTTATCTGTAAACCATTGTGTCGATTAGTAATATGTACGCCCCTTTTAGGTTTATCAATGAAACGTTGTATCTCTTCATGGTACCATTTCACTTTGTATATAAGGAGGCTGTATAAGCGTTTGTACATCATCATTCATACTTCAATACAACAAAGTTTATACAAGTTTCGTGTTATTTACTTTTACAAAGCGCATACAAACCAAACAACTCTTTACTGTTATTTTGTGTCGACAACCATGTCAAGTTTCAAACAACAATCAACGAGTACTTGGCCAAGAGGAACGCGTTTATATCAGTGGCATCAGAGACAGGAACAACGTCCATGGGAGAAACCAAGTACGAGTGGTTTGTTACCATACAAACCAAGAAGGAAGATTTCTTTTGAGACAAAAGAATTGCTCAAGAAGAAACTGTTTGAAATAGAAGCACATAACGCATCAAGGGGATACGAGGAGGCAGCGTCCAAGAAAGAAAGAAGGGCGAGATGTTATGCTTGTAGAAAGAGAGGACACTCTTTCTGGAAGTGTCAAGAAAAACCAGAAGGTTTTTTGGAGGGAAAACAGAAACATGTTGAAACAAAGTACCCTCAACAAGTCCATGTCAAGACAACCCACATGATCAAAGGGGCGGATTACGCAAACTGGAACCATGTGTGGTACATAAGCGACACATACAACAATCATATGTGTCCTACAAAATCATTGTTTAGGAGAATCAAACCAAGGTTTTTAATGGAGGAAAAGGAAGAAGATGAGAAAAAATTTATTTTCTCATATGGTGTAGGCGAAGCCATTGTTGAAACAAATGACAAGAAGATGATCATACCATGTGTTTCATATACACGGAGGCAAGTTTGAGCGTGTAGCGCCAAACAACTTTTGGCACAAGGTTTGAAGTGACTTATGAAGGCGACGAATGCAAAGTCTCTTACATGTTTGATGATGAAGAGATGGGGCATGAAGGAAAGAAAGTCGTGGGAGAGTCAAGTTCGATGGCTAAGGAACACGACAAGTATTTGGATGATTACTACAGCGTCAATTGATCCAAAGGAAACTTGCATGAACATTAAAGGCTTGGAAGATCTCGAATGGAAGGATGGAATGATCCATGATTATTTGGATGACGAATTCTTAAGCATGAATGGAACTCTTTACATCATGAAGGTTGATTCATTTAAGCAATTTATTTCATTTTAATTATGATAGAAGATGACAATCTAGTATACAAGAATTGGAATGTTTTAAGCAAACACTTTGAAGAGATGATAAAATGGTTTTACCAAGTTTACCTTGGTCGAATCATGGTGGATCCCTTGCCCCCCGTCATCAACGGTATAAAGATCGATTTACTTGGTCTTTATAAGATAATAGGTAGTCTAGGAGGCTATCTTGGGGTTACCTTTGGTAACCAATGGGGAGATGTTGCACTTATACACGGTTTGGAACGAGAACATGGTGAGGAACTAAAACAATGTTACAAAAGAAACATTGACTTAGTACGGTGTTATTTCGAGACTACATTACGAGCCCGAGGAAAGATAGCCAAGAAAGAAGGTTATGGGAAGGCCCCAAAGAGTGAAGAAGGGTCGAATGGGCAGTGGTCACAAGATGGAAATGCACAAGTTCTCAACACATATGGCAACAAGGATACATGGATGGACAAGAAGGATTCACAAGAAAAGATGGGCGTTTGAAGTCTTTACACATTAAGGGGGACAATGTTGGTTTTAATGTTTTAAAAGACTTCTGTAATTTGCTTTGTAAACATTATTTATGTCTTGTAATGCATAGGATAAAAAGAACCGTATATTAGTTTGTTAGTGTTTGGCAAAAGCACGGAACTTTAATTGGGCTTGGGCCAAACGGGTCAAAATGGTTATCTCAGAAACCATTGTGTCAATTAGTAATATGTACGCCTTTTAGGTTTATCAATGAAACGTTGTATCTCTTCATGGTACCGTTTCACTTTGTATATAAGGAGGGTGTATAAACGTTTGTACATCATCATTCATACTTCAATACAACAAAGTTTATACAAGTTTCTGTGTTATTTACTTTTCTGCAAACTGCATACAAACCAAACAACTCTTTACTGTTATTTTGTGTCGACAACCATGTCAAGTTTCAAACAACAATCAACGAGTACTTGGCCAAGAGGAACGCGTTTATATCAGCATGTGCTAAGTCTGGTAGGCACACAATCCTATGACAGTAAAGGTGCAACCTCTTCAAGCGGCGTTGGATCATTATCTTGTCACGACCCAATGAAGAGGATTGAGCTATTATGTAACGGGTGCGTGAGACCAATCATGGATGTGCCCTTTTACAGATGCTCCTGCGAAGACCAATGTTGCGACTTTGTACTTCATGAGTGGTGCACCCGTTTACCTGCTGAATTGCCAAATCACCCAGGTCACACACACACTCTCACCTTCCTTCCAAAAGTTTTGAAAAATATATTCGGCATTTTCGATTGTAAAATTTGCAGAGTACGTTGCAACGGGTTCGCGTACGGGTGCACCGAATGTGAATACTATATAGATGTTAACTGTGGATTCATCCCGAATGAAATTACACATGAAGCTCACCCCGATCACATTCTTTCACGGTGCATGGGACACATGAAGGAGGCATGTGTTACATGCAGCACCATTTTTACAAACGGTATTTATTTTAGTTGCCGATCTTGTGATTTTTACCTCTATTCTGCTTGTGCTTTATTCTTGCCTCGTACTATACATCACAAGTTGGACAAGCACCCCATGAGGTTGACATACGGTCCGGTAGAGAACCATAAGAGTGAATACTTTTGTGAAGTTTGTGAGGAAGAGCTTAACCCAAATCTGTGGTTTTATCATTGCCATGTGTGTGCCTACTCTTTACATACTCGTTGTGCTCCGGTAATAGTTAACTATGACGATGCAGCAGCGCCCGTCAGATACCGCAACAGAAGCCATTATAGGTATTTGAGTATTAAGTTCGGGGGAATTTATTATATCGAAGGTCACGAGCACTCTGTATCACTTGCTATAGGGTCTAAAGCAGATGAGAAATGCTCAATATGTCATTTTGACGTGATAGGGTATATAATCATTAAGTGTCAAAGTTGCATGCTCGCAATGCATTACTTTTGTTTAAGAGATTTTTTAAGTAATGTATCGAATTTGATGGCTTGGTCTCAACTTGTAATATTTGCTTCCTCAATGGACTTTTTGCTTTTTCATATTTGTGTTTTCAATAAGTCTATGATTTTCATGATTTATATTTTCAATAAATCTATTCATATTTAAGTTTTTGCTTTTTCATATTTGTGCTTTCTGGGTGCTATATGTTATCTTAAAGAGGTCTTCAAAGAGTTTGATGTAATTCCTGAAAGATATGTAGTAGGTTAATGATTATATCAAACTAAACATTTATGTTATCATTCGATATGATAGCGTTCCAAGAAAGTCTCATGGAATATTGTATTCTTCCTTTAAATAAATTAAGTTTTCTTTTAAAAAGTGTACAGAAATCTAACCTCATGAAAAACCAAAAGTCGCCTCGATGTTATTTAAGTTACCATATGATAAAGAAAAGGAGAACATGATACGCTTTGAGTGCTTATTATTAGATGATAAGTAGACCCAAGCCCGTTTGTGAGTTTATAGAGAGGCAACCCTAGAAACCCTAAACCCACAAATGGGTTTGGGCCTACTTATCATCTAATATATATAGAGAGGCAACCCTAGAAACTCTAAACACACAAACGGGCTTGGGCCTACTTATCATCTAATACTTATTAGGCCAACCACAGTAGAAGTATATATCAATTATTTAGCTCTTTGTGTTCGTTAATATGCAGGTGATTCGCCCGTCATCTTCTATTTTGGTTTTAAATAATTTATATATCTGTACAGTTTAAAAAATATGTATCTGAGATAGCTCAATCTTGTTTAATAACAAAAAAATAGTGATTGTATGGTGATAGCATTGCTACAAATCGAAATTTTTAATTGCTAGTGTACGTTAAGTGACTAGGTTCGAGTATTAATCCGAAATTATTGTCTTTACTTCTATTTAGTCTTTTGTATATATTACAATTTCTATTTATCATAAAAGGAAAGGATAAAGATAAAGTTAAGTTAATACAGTAATACTTAATGGTATATGCAGAAAAAAGAAAAAAGAGAAAAATATACAAATTGTTACCTTATAGGGAAATAATTAGGAAGTTTTAGCTTTTAGCTAACTTAACATAGTCGATAAACATATACAGTATATCAAACCATATATGTTTTGCCTGAAAGAAATGTAGTAGCTTAATGATTGTATCGAACTAAACAATTATGTTATAATTCGATGTGATCGCATCAAAGAAAGCCTCATGGAAATGTATTCCTTTATTTATACAATTGGTAGAGAATATTTTCCTATAACTAAATTAAGCTTTCTTTTTAAAAGTGTACCATGTGATAAAAAAGCAAAAGTTGCCTCGATTTTATTTAACTTACCGTATGATAAAGAAAAGGACAACAGAATATGCTTTGAGTGCTTATTAGACCAACCACAGTGGAAGTATAAAGTATTTAATTAGTTCTCTGGGTTCGTTAATAATATGCCAGTGATTCGCCCATTATCTAATTTGGTTTTAAATATTTCATATATCTTTGCAGTCTAAAAAATATGTACCTCAATCTTGTTTAATAAGAAGAAAATATTGATTGTATCCTGATACAACTGCTAATTAAAAATCACAAATTTTAATTGCAAGTGTACGTTAATTTTAATTGCAACTGACAAGCTAGGTTCGACTACTAATTTCCGAAATTGCTTATTAGTCATCCAAAGGGTCAAAATTAGCCTTACAAAAGGACTTTTAAAACCATGTTTGTTTGATGGTCAGAATGCAATAACCACTTGCATAAGCAAACCCACAAAGATGCTATAAAATAGAGCTGTTAATAAGATGCTATAAATGACCCTTAGACCATTACGAACAAAAATGGCTTTCTTTTTGTACTTCCATCATCATAACTTTGAATTTATTCGTCTTAAAACTCTTCAATTTTGTGTAACCGATATGTTTCTGCGCAAAACGATTTATGAACTATTGAATACTTTGAGTAACTGATATCAGCCGGGTTGATTTTGCTGCCCATATACATAAATTACGGGTCAAAAGACATGGTTTTCAACAATGCAGACAGGTGTCTGGGAGCATTAGTTATTGTGGACACAAACTTTCTGAAATAATTCCTCAAAAGAGCGTGTGCTTATATAAGCCAAATAATCTCCATAATGGTGAAATGACGGTTCAGAGAGACATCGGAAATTTCAGGACGGTGCTTGGGCGTCGGCCGAAGATATAAACTACTTGCAGAAATCTTGAGGATGGAAAAAGAAGGAGAAAATGCATTCAAGTTTTTGGATAAAAGAGTCTAACCAACTGGAGTGTCGCTTCCTTTTAACACGTTACCTGGCGTACTTACTTTTCACCCTCAAAAAAATATAAGCAGATACTAATTTACTTATTTTAAAGTGTTTGTTTACTCTAAAAGAAGCACGTAACCAGCTCTATCCAAACACTTAATGATTTGGTCACTTGAAAGAATACTTGACACACCTTAACTGGCGCCTGTCAAGATTGAGCAAGCTTTTTTAGTCCTAATCGTCCACATATCCTAAAGTATCATACTTATGAGTAAGTTTTTTTTAGTCCTAAAACACATTACTATTAGAGGTAATCGGACCAAGCCGGTGCAGTCAGGGCAGGGTCTATAGAGATTATATGAGTAAACCCTATAGACCCTAAGCCCACGTGACACTACTACAAAATCTGGTTTTACCCACGATCAAATCCGTGAGAAAAACAGTGTGAAACGGCCGTTATCCACAGATTTCACACGGATTTGTTCCGTGTGTAAAAACCTTGTGGGTAAATATTTTCCCACAAGAATTCCCACGGGCGTTGACTATTTTCCCACAAATATTACCGTGGATAATCCGTGGGTTTAGTTTCCCACAGATTTCTCACAAATATTTTCCAACAACCATTTCCCACATTTTCTGGCAACAATTTCCCACGGATATATCCGACGCTTTTTTGACACAGATTTGCCACCAATTTATTTCCCACCCACAAATTCTTTTTGACACAGATTTGCCACAAATTTATTTCCCACCCACAAATTCTCCCACTGATTTCTTTCGAACAATTTCACATGAGAACTCATAGCAAATCTGTGCCAAAATTTTAAAGAATTACAACAATATTTAATATTTAAATAATTGTTAAATAAAAATATAAAATATAATTAAAATGGAGCCATAAACCCCTATGCAAAAACATTAAAACAATATCCAAAATGTGATTCGTACAAAACACATGAACTCGTAATCTACAGAATCCATTAAAGCACATATAACCTTACAAATATAATCAACCCAACAACTTCAAACCTAAGCTACTCGACTAAACAAAGTGCGGTTGATGTATTTCTAATTTGCGCACCACAAGCATTCTATTTTTGTTTCCTAGTATAACAATATCTATAATCTCTTCTATTGTCTCTTTAATCCATCCAACTTAGCAAGTGAGCAGTCTAACCTGTACATGTTCAAAAAAACACAAAACCAAATTAGTGCATATAAACAAAATGAAAAAGCCGACAAACATAACTTCAAAGCTATTTAGATCTAAATGTAATAGTAACTATAAGAAAACCAAAACATAGATTTTTGGGTCAAACAAAAACTCAAAATAATCCATAGATCTATGTATATAAATGACTGTGAGTGATATCTAAAAGAAGTAGACGATGGCTGCTTCGAGTGTGTTTTGTTCGAGTGGTCGTCGCACATCTTATTAGCTCGTGTCTCGTCACTTTTACTTGTGGTCAAAACGTCAATAGTACAACAGGCGAGATAATAGTGGTTGAATTAAGAAAAGGAGATGTGTCTGCAATTTTCTTTCAGCGGTTGGCATTTCTTTTTTTTAGTTTGTATGTGGGGTAGTGGTACAAAGAGAAAGGGAGATAGATAGACATGTGATTGTGTTTGTTGTGATAAGATGTTGGCTTTCATCTTATCTATTCAATGTGAAATGTTGGCAATCTTTGTAAAGCAATCTAAAGGTCAATAATACCTCCTTTTCAAATATAAGACTAATAAATTTGCAAAGCAAATGGGAGTTAAATAAAAAAAGATACTCCGTATTTTGTACTTGTAACATCTAATTTTTTTTTACTAAACTCTTTAATCTTAGTAGTATTAATATGAGAGATTGCTCTTTTTATGTTATATGTAGCACACATGTTAATTGTCCTTGCGTGTGTGATTTAAGTACAAGTATATTGGTATATAAGAATAAATAATAGAAAATCATTTGATATAGCCATCAAAAAATATGGAACAATGTATTGACCAATCAGACTATTTAATTTAGCCTTCGTGAGCAATAGATGAAAGATAGAAAATCATTTGATATAGCATTCGAAAAATATAGTACACATATACGAAAAATAATAATTGAGCTCGAATTTAATATTTTATCGGTTTTGTTAAACATTGCCTTAAATGCTACGTTTAAGAAACACAAATATGTATAATTAGTGATACATAACGTCGGTTGAGAGATGTTAAATGAAAGGGTGAACAATTACTATTAAAAGTATAAACAGTTAATGAGTGTTGAATATAACGTAAATATAAAATTATAAAATTTCATATGTATGCAAAACATATAGCACATACCAATGGAGCCTTAGTCCAATGGTTTGAGCACTTGTGCTTGAGTCAATTGACTAAGGTTCAAGTCCCGTCCTTTGCATTTGCTTCATATAGGTATCTACCTCCGCAAAACATGTCCGTGAAGACAATCATACATATGCATTGATTTATTACACAAATAGGTTATACCTAAACCTACACAAACACACGTTCACGCATATACACGTCTGTACACCTGCATAAAAGAACATCTATAAATACAATGAAGGTCATAAATGGACATGCCGAACATATATGTGTAGATATCCACACATATACAATGGTTTGTTTCACTAAAAGGTTATACCTAAATCTACACATACACTTGTGATACTCACATAAATGGTTACGTTAATAAACAAACACATATAATACAAAACTAAAAGCACATATATATGAAAACATACTAAGTAATGTGGGAATGTGTAAGTTTACAGAAACATAAAGACGAAATTTTCTGTGGGGAATCCGTGGGTATTTACGCACATATTTCCCACGAATTTATCAAATTGGTAGGTAATCTGCGGGAAATTACCGACGACTTTCCCACGAACATAATCGTTTTCTTTTAGTTTTTTGATAAAATTACACGTTCACGCATATACACGTCTGTATACTTACATACAACACATTTACATATACAATGAAGGTTATAAATGGACATATGAAATATATACGTGTAGATATCCACACATATGGAATGGTTTGTTCCACTAAAAGGTTATACCTTAACCTATAAGTACACTTGTGATATTCTTACATTAATAAACAAACGCATATAATATGAAACTACAAACATATATGAAGTGAGAATCAGCTTACACCACATATATACAAACGTTCATGTATATGTAATCAAGGGTGTCATAAAAGCTGACTCGACCCGAACCCGAATATGGCTATTCGGGTCGGTTCAATCGGGTTCAAATTTATATTCTGGTCAACCCGAATTGACCCGAGTTCCAAACAAGGTCGGGTCCGGGTTTAATATATGTATCTTACTTGGGTTCGGGTCAATAAGAGTGGCTCGAGTTTGATTTTTTTCTTTCTAATTTTTATGTATGTCAAGTATGAACACTAAATTGTATCATTTTTAAACGACCTAGACCCGAACCCGAATTGACCCGACCCGAGTGACCCGTGTTCTAAATAAGGTCTGGTTCGGGTATGTTTTTTTAGCCTTGACCCGAACCCAACCGGGTCAACCAGAATAACACCCCTATATGCAATGGTTTGGGTGGCAAGTGTTTACACAAATACGCATTACACACATGTGTAATACCCACAAAAATAATTACATCAATGGAAAAACTCAATATGAAATTACAAACATATATGAAGACATACATAGTCATGTAAGAAATTAAAAGGTAAACGAAACACAAAAAAGATATATTTGTGGGAAATCCGTGGGTAAAATACCCACGAATTTCACACGGATTTATAAAATCGGTGGGTAATTCGTTGGAAAATTTTCTAAACAATGTTAAGCGGTAAAACAGTAGCTAATCGGTGGGAAATTTGCGACATATTTCCCACAAAATACTTGGTCAACAAATTAGTGTGTAACCTGTCGCTAATCCGTGGGAAAGTTGCAACTGATTTCCCACGGAAATTTGGTCAAGCAATTGGTGTGTAAGTTGTCACTTTTCCGTGAGAAATTTCCCACGACATTTCTCCTGTGGGAAAAATTCGGTGGGAAAAGACAGTTTTTGTAGTAGTGTAAGAATCAAGAAAATTTAATCACTAAGTCGAACAAATAGTAAGATATGTCAAAATTATATTGCAAAAAGGAGATATATTAGTAATATATCAACTGGAAACTTCTAAAGCACTTAATATTACTTTTCATGTAATAACTAAATACAATTTGAAGTAACTAACATATAGTAATTTTGACACATCTGCTATCAATGAGTAAAACTTTGGAATGTCCTAACTGGCTTCGTCCTTATTATTTAACTACTAACAATGTAGTTATTGAGCTTTTATCTAATACATAATAAAACGTTTAAAAAGTGAGCATATTAGACGATGTCAACCCATTTGAACCTGCAAAAAATAACCTTGTTGGCACCTTTATTGGAGGGGTAATATCAATAAACACACAGTAAAAAGAGCAAAATTACCTTCATGTGTCGTTTTAGGAGTCCATCTTAATGTGAAATAAGGAAATCTGAACCATGAATGATATTGATATCCCGAGCGTCGCGTGATGACTAATAACTTTGTTTAAATACTCGACCATCATTTCATAAATCAACCTTTTTCATTTCAATCAACGCAACTGCTAATCAAATAATATTAGTCAAAATAGGAGCAATGAAAGCCTCGCCAATATCAACATTAACAGCGCCACTAACCTTTAAACGTTAACTGCACAAGACTCATCATTAACTTTAACTTCTTCATCTCGTATAAGAAATAAGTGTTGAATGTTTAAGGTAACCAAAGTAAGCAAGTACATATTTCGTCGAGCATGCGGTCGATCCACAATGTAAACTATTTTTGCATCCACCCATCCGCTTCATAGTTAGCAGCTGTATACAACGAAAATAATGAACTTTAGTATCCATAGATATAATGTTAATGTAAATGTTAATAGTTTGTTATTATATAAGTTCATCACCTTGCTACAACAATGTGACACAATATCCGCAGCCGATAAGCATTTTGATACTCCAGAATTGTGTCGGATTAAGATACTTTGTCAAGGGTCAACTCAAAAACCTAGATGAAAGTAATAATAATGTTGATTAAAAAGATGGAGTATGTGTATTATATAGAGATAAAAATGAGTGTGGGAACACCACCCACTATAAATAAATAAAGTTAAAAAAATAAAAAAATAAAAAAACAAACTTTTACCAACAGGGGAGTAGTTTTAGTAACCTTTGATTTTTGGTCCATGGCATTCTCAGTTATCATTATAAACACAAAAAGTTAAATGATAACACACAAAATACTACGGAAAACTCCAAACAATTGGGGAGCATTTAAAAAATAAAATAAAATCAACTGCTTGATTTCGGGTCCATGTCATTCTTAACGGAAATTATGTAGAATAAAATTCAATAATGACACACAGTTGGATTTCAACAACATCGTACTAAAAGTTTAGAATAATAAAATCATGATGCCTTCTAAAATGCTAATATTGGCATATTTACTTTGTTTAACAGCGTCATTTGCTGCCGATTGTTTGAATACTTGTGGTAGCACACTTGATTCGATGTGGTGGAATGTTTTGAAAATGATATCACTTGATTCGAGTGGTTATGGTGGAATGAATTGAAACTGACATGGATTGATATTGAAGTGGGTTTTGAAGTAGAAGGATAATAGTCGGTACCAATTAATATAGATAGTGTGTATAGCTCTATATATATACTTTTATTCTGTAATAATCATTCTTGAGATAGTGTGTATAGCTCTAGATATAGTTTCGCATGCACGTATTATTGAGATGTGAAAATTTCAATATTCGTTTCATTCTTGACTTTCGAAATGTTTGTAAACTTTTTCGCTGAAACATGACATAAAAAAATTGACACACATGTGATGGCAACTATTACATGTACGTTTGATTGTTTGAATAATATATGAAAAATGAAGAGCGCCAGAAGGGCATCATATAAACCATCGCCAATATATGGTTCTTGTTAGATTGTTAATTAGGGCTTTTCTCTTCGGTTTGTATAAAGAGAAAAACAAATTGGTTGTAATAAAATATTAAAATATAGATTGGTGACTTGTCAATTGTCAAATGGAGATGATTAGATATTTTTGGAAAACATTGTGACCGCATGTTTTAAATACTTTCCAAATGTGACGTTTTCAAAAGTAATACTTTCCAAAAGTTCGGATATTGCGTTTTAGTCTCACGACTTCCTCAGAACTTTTCTTTTGAAAATCTGTCCACGTGGCAAGAGCAGGTTAAGAGTTATATTTGGAAAAAATTAAATTGATGGCCGCCAAAAAGTGTGTTTTATTGAATAAAATAGATAGATGAGAGGTGAGATCAATACGAAACACATTTAATCTAAAGAATAAATCATAAGATCTCAACCATTCATCCTCTTTTCATCCAATGGATGAGATAAAAACAAAATTAACAAAGGAAGGGTAGAAAGGTAATTTATAAAACCCACTTTCCACCTTTTTAAAAATTACATATCTTAGAACGGTAAATCTTGTTCTACAAAAATACACCATCGCGACGAGAAAAAATCATCTTTCTATTGATATGCACTTTTATATCTTTCGACGAACTTTTTTTTCAAAATTTCCGTCAGGAAAATCTCACGAGATTAGTAAAAATCCCACGGGATTCGTAAAAAACGAACTTTTTTTTTCAAAAATTTCGTCAAAAAAATCCCACGGATTCGTAAAAGACGAACTTTTTTCAAAATTTCCGTCAAAAAATCCCACGGGATTCGTAAAAAGTTCCACGGATTCGTAAAAATCCCACGGGATTCGTAAAAGACGAACTTTTTTTCAAAATTTCCGTCTAGAAAAATCCCACGGATTCGTAAAAAATCCCAAGGATTTGTAAAAGACGAACTTTTTTTTTTTCAAAATTTCCTTCTAGAAAAATCCCACGGGATTCGTAAAAAAAATCTCACGGGATTCGTAAAAAAATCCCAAGGGATTTGTAAAAAGACGAAAAAATTTTTTTCAAAATATCCGTCCAGAAAAATCCCACGGGATTCGTAAAAAGACAATTTTTTTTTTTTCAAACATACCCACTATCCATCATGCCAAGATATTGACCCACTTCAAGTAAATCCACTCCCCAACTAGCATAAGTGTGAGCAACATGAACTCTCGATTCCATAAAAGCAACTTGGAGCGAGACATCTCACTACCTGATGAACTCGCCATTTTTGATGATAGCAATAGCTTATTACCTATCTCCACGACCATATCATCTCACAACCCGAACCAACTCACAATGTATTGATGTATCAACGTATGATAATATTAGTTGAATAAACTTAAAGACTTTAGAAGCTATTCATTTAATTAATCAATGAAATTTTTTAAAAAAAATGTGGAAAGTGGGTTTTTATGGAATTACCTTTCTACCCTTCATTTGTTAATTTTTGTTTTCATCTCATCCATTGGATGAAAAGAAAATGAATGGTTGAGATCTTATGATTTGTTATTTAGATTAAATGTGTTTCGTATTGATCTCACCTCTCAATGAACTAACAAATGTTGTAGAACGAACGAGTTACACTCGCTTATTAAATACAAGAACGTAAAAGTCCTAGAGAATTAATATTATTTAGAGTATTAAATAAGTTCAGAAGAAAGAACAGGAAATAACATCATATAATTTACTTTACTTTACTTTAAATAAGTAGTTGCTTAATTGATTTATTGTTATTCAATGACTAATTGGTTACTAGTAGTAATAAATGAATTGGTATTGCAGCTGATGGGGAAGACATTTCCTTCTCTCTCCGAGTAAGCCAACCAAACATCATGTTACTCACTTATTGTGCGTGCAGTTACCTCACACCCCAGTCCCCACCAATAAGAAGAATATGTCTGCTTGAGATCACATAAACCTCTATCCAATCCATTCATTATCATTATACCTCCTCCAAGCATCATTTCCTTCCTACGCTTCCAATATTAACACGATTACATACTTCCTTCCCGCACCAACTCCTTCCATTCCGAGCTTTATTTTTAACATCAAAACTAGTAAACAAATCGACAGTGAAAACCACCTTCTTGTCCATCATCTTCCACTACACCAATGACGTTAATCCTAAACCTTCACTAAATGCATCATCAATGGCAAAACCATCAGTTAAATCACGCACAATCCTCACTCAAGTCACTCAATTCAACACCAACTCATCACAAATCCGATCAATTTCACTCCACTCCAAAACCCCCAATTCCCAAACCCTAATTTTCATCGGCACACTTTCCCGTAAACTCTTTTGACTCTCACTCAACCACAATCATAACGCCAATAACAGTAATAATGATGATGATGATAAGGTTAATTTTGTACAAAATGTTGTGATTATAGCTGCGATTGATTAGAGAGAGAGGAAAAAAAAGAGCGTGTGTGTAAATGATTATTTGAGAGTGACCTGGGTGAGATGTAGGTGAGAATTGTAAATTACAAAACTGCCCTTGTTTAAATTTAAATTGAATGTTGATGTTTAATCTGGACCCTAAGATGAAATATAAATGAATGGTTGAGATGAAGTGTTTTGTTCTTTAGATATTTATCGTTCTGCATTGAACTTTTGTCTATGAGATGATGAACAATAAGTAAATAATTTATATTTGTGAATGAAACTTGAAAGTGTGTGTGGATCGCTTTGCACAACTTTTTTTTTGTTTTTTCATTCACGAGAATAGTTTGGTTAGGCAAAGACTCGCCCTCATGATAACTTCGTCTAGGGATGAGTACGGTATCGATCCCGTATCAAATTAGTAGTATCGATTTTTTTCCGAGCATAAATTAGTGGTACCGGTACCGTATCGAACGGGATTTGGATACCGATACCGGTATCGGTATGGGGAAATCGGGTTTACCCCGCTTTTTTTTGGGGAATTTCCCGATTTGGTACCGGTCCCGTACTGAATTATTGGTCCATTTTTTTCACCTTATTTCGTAGTTCCGGTACCGTACCGTATTTCAAGAATCGGTACGATTTCGGCTCGGTTCCGAGATTCTGTTCTAAATGTTTATCCCTAACTTCGTCTGTTTATAAATACTATATATTTTGATACAAGGGATGTACTTAATGTTTTTTTTCGAATATTCATCAAGTTTAGAAAAATAACAAAAGCTAGCGATAATCTTTTAGGTGTCGTTTGTTATTCAGAGCTTTTACCTCTTCATATGCCAACCATGTCTGCAAAAGAAGAGGTGCATACAAGCTCTTCATTTGCAAGAAGAAGACCATTTGTTTTTTGTGATATTCAACTACTTCTTTCCTTTTTCTTCTTTTTGTTCTTTTTCTTTTTCTTTTTCTTTTTTCTTTTTCACTAGTATTTTTTGTGCTATTTAAGTAACTTTTTTTTTTCCTTTTTCTATTTCAAGTTTTTTGTGCTATTGAGTGCAAAACAAGCAATCGCTTAAATACGAAGTATTAAAGACAATAAATAATGGTTCAAAATATACAAATATCGACCGTAATTTGTGCTATAAACCATTTTGTCATATGGGTCAAATGGATCATTTGTTTTCTTATGTTTTGGTTATTTTTTACGTTTTCGTCTATTTGGTTTCGTTTTCATCCGTTTTCGTCGGTTTTCTTACATTATCTTACGTTTTGTTAGGTAAGATAAAATAACGTACAAAAAACTTATAAAATTATATGAAAACGGAAAATAAACAGAAGAAAATATAAAAAACGGACCAAAACGTAAAAACGAACGAAAGCGTAAAAAAATGGATGAAAACGTAAAAAATGGAAGAAAATGTAAACGCAACGTTAAGGCAATAACTCGGTCTCGTTAACGCAGCTATAATGCCAAAGACGTTGTGGTTAACACCCCTTAACGCAGCGGCGTTAAGAGTTAACCCAGCCTTAACTATCACCATACCAATCCCTCTAATTGTGTAAAAGGTTGTGAACCCATAACTCTGCAATTGCATTAGCCACCGCCACTATATGCAACCTCAAAAATTGAACAAGAAAGTGCAATTACAATTTTTTTGAATTTCTTTTTTTTTAAATAAAACTTTAAAATTTTGTAAAATCTTTTTAAAAAAAAGCCTTAGAATCAAGTTTTAGAACTCTTTTGCTTTGTTTTTTCTGAAAAAGACAAAACTTGATTGCACAAAAAATATCAAAAGGCGTCGATCAAGCAAAACTTGCGTCGCCGGTCTAGCTAAAAAATAGGACCCACATTTTTCTAAGAAGACAAAAATGATTTATTAAACATCACATCGGTTGAGCAAAACATTACTTGGTCACATAAAATTTTGTTTCGGTCAGGAAGAAAAACATTACCTACTTTCGTTATGCTCGTCAAATTTTTAATGAAATCGCACGTTCTAACGTTCTACATAAGATTAAAATTATAATTCCTTTTCTTTTACTACAACGTAAACGATTTTCCAATTGATAAATGCATTTCCCCAAAACTGTAGGTCTCGTGTTTGAGATCTTCCCAATCCGCAAACCTTTTTCTTAGTATGCTAGCAGATGACATACTTGGTTCACAACCATACTTGTAGCATGACGACAATTTGGACTCCGAGGACCAAGCCTGATGCTCATCAGTGATATGTGCGCTGCCTTTAGAAAACAATTTAGTCTCCACAATCTTCGTGTCATGGGGCTAAGTCAAGGTAGTATATGAGATGTTCACACACATGAACAAGAACACACACACTCCGATACTCACTTCTCTAATCTCTCTACTTTCACCTCTCTCCCTCTATCATTCACTCATACCAAGTACTTACTTTCACGTCGAAGCTTGGTCTCGAATAAAATCCTGAGGCGAACTAACGGTGTTCTTTCTTATTTCAGCCTAAGAGACGAAGAAGCAGCTGCATGACCTCCTAAGACTGAAAAACATCTACGGAAATTTGCTCGAACATCATTCATGCTACTTCTATATGACATAGACCTTCTCTACAAACATGCGGTACTATATAGAGATGCTTAGTTACCAACAGAGTCGTATATGAAAGTGCGCGAGGTGTGCTATCGCGCAGGGTCTCAAACTTTTAAAAGCCTCCAAATATATAGTTAATTATTAACATGATACAGTTTTATGTTGTTACATTTACTGCAAATGAAGGCATGAACTCATAACTAGAATGAACCAACTAAACTTACACAAGCTACTTATAAAAAATGAACTACGTACACACTTTAAGGGTCATTAGGCAACTAAATAATGAATACAATATATGTAAAGAGTATTACAAATAAAACATCAAATTGAGAGGGGCTGAATGGAAATTTGGAAGAAAGGAAGACACTAACACTCTGTTCTCAAGTTATTTTAAATGAAAAAAAAAAAGAAAAAAAAAAGAGTTAAAAATGGGCAGAAAATAAGATGATATAAATGAAATTAATTTTTTATATCATGGTCTAGAAGTAAGAGAGAAAAAAAAGATAACAAATGATTTTACAATTATACCTTTGGTTATATATAAAGGTATGTTTTATATTAGGTCATTTAAGTAACTTTATTTATTTAAACCTTCCTAATATAACTTCTTTACAAATCATCTCACTTTTGAAGAGAAGTTTAGCCAAAAGCACAAAATTACTCTCCTCTTCTTTTTTCTTATCTCTTAAAAAAACTCAGGAACGTGAATTTATTTTGTTTTCTACCCACTTCTTTTCTCTTCTTTCAAAAATAAAACTCGGGAACGCAGTGTAAGGACATGTTTGGTGGAGAGAATTTAGAGATTAGAAATAAAGTGGATAATTAAATCCAGAAAAATGGAATTGAATGAGAAATAAATTAAATTCTACTGTTTGAGCCAGAGAATTGAAATAGTTTATAATCAAAAAACTTTTTTTTTCTTTGAAAAACATATTTCGTGCAACATTTTTTTTTTCCAAAATATTTTGAGCACATGATGTTGCACGCTTAATTTGTTTACACAAAATTTTATTAACAAAGTACATTCTTTACTAAAATTATAATCTGAAAAAAAAAAAAAAATGACTCATTTTTCTTAATTCTCCTCTAGAATAATGGAAATTGAGGTTAACCAAATTGCACTACCATAACTCTCTACCAATTTCCCTTCAATTCTTCACATTTTTTATTTCTCTCTACCAAACAATGAAATTTAATCCAATTCCATTTTTCCTATTTTCTTACTCTCTACCAAACACACCCTAAATTGAAGGGGACTTTATTTACTAGGTAGATTTTATCATTCCGTTTTGTATCTATCTTTAAAGCACAAACTAGCCTATATTAATTGCTCTAAACTTTGGGGGTCCGGAACCCTCCATTGCCCTCACAAAGTTCCGCCTTTGATTATATTGTTTATGGACTTTGCATATTTAAGTCGACTTATGTGAGAACAAGGACGACAAAAGGTTCACCGTTTGTAAGTTGTTTAATCATGCATGCTAGCGAGTCCATATAAACCAAGGAAGTTGATCTACCGTTTGTAAGTTGTTTAGTCCTTTTTACTAAACATAACAACATTGTTAATTCTGCAAAATAGTTGACATGTTTTCACATTTAAACTTCATATGAACATTCAACTAAGTTACAACGCACCTTATGCACCCGCCATTATATAGTTACATGCTTGAAGTCGAGCAGTGGGATGTTTTAAATAAAAAGCTTGTTATTTAGTTTGCCAAACAATAATATACAAATAGTATGTGTTTTTAATTCACTGCAAAATAGTGACTTGTGCATCCATGCTATCAATCGAGTACATTCAAATCCTTAAAACAGTGACAAATTAAATATGAACTTCTAGGAAGAAAAAATATAAATTTAAAAAAACAAGGTCAAGTAGTATGTTACTTTATTGTTAAATAAAAACAAGTACAATATACTTCTTTAAAGTTCATCAAACTATCATAAACCAAAACCAAAGGAAAAAGAAAAAAAAAATGTATGTTGCTTATTTCTACCGTGAATAAATAAGTTTTTATCTGAGAACAAAACGTTTGGGTGTGGGTGGCATGAAGGTTAATCATGGTCTCTTATAAATGTTAGGTTGCGAGTTCGAACCTTCATCGTCATAAACATTCCTTTTTTTTCCTTTCCTTTTGGTTTTCGTCTTCAATTTATACTCAGTGTTGTCAAGTAGTATTATCTGATTTTTCTCGATTTGAGTCTTTTACAAATGAGTTAACGACACGTAGTTTCAATGCCCAAAATGTCAAAAAACGAAGCAAAATGGAATAGTACACTCGGGTGTTTATCAACACAAAAATAATAAATTTCAACCATAAAATTATAGTTTTATTGATGTTGAGTATGCTTGCTAGCAAGCGTTTAGAGAGCCACTAGCTAGTAGCGGTTATCATTTTTTATACCAATAACAATATAGAATGAAGAAGACGAAGAATAGGGGATTTATCACATGTTTATTTAACACAGCCATGGTGCCAATGGTCATGACTCCGATGCCTATGCCTCCAACGGCCATGAGTCCAATGATCATGAGTCTGATGCCTGCTTTAGGCCCATTGTTGGCGAGAAGAAGAAAGTGCTTGGTCGAATGGCTTACTCCATAATCGCGTCAATCATCCATCATTAATCATAGCATATTCTTGCAAAGAGGCGAGGATTACCTTTATTTGTACTTACATTATGTTTTATATAAAATTCTGTCTTCCACAAAAAATCATAACATATCAACTCATGTTCAGTCAATATTTTCCGTTACGTTTCCTATTTTGAAGTAATTTAATTCATGATTACGAATGTTACAGTCATGTTTTTCATATTTATAGTTTCGCACGTCATGGTTTATGGAAGAAAGAAAGTTTGATATGCATTATCATAATCACACGTTGACTCATTTTTTATCCTTATGACAATATCGTGGCGTTTGGTTCGTGAATTTGAAATTTTGAAATTTAAATTCTAGGACATTTAATTTTTTGAGAATTTAAGATTCCGGAATTTAAAATATTTTTGCCTGTTTGATTGACAGAAATTCATAATATTTTGAAACATGTCCTTGTATTTATTATTGCAATTTTTTTAGGAAGTGACGGATAAGGGTGTCAAAAAACCCGACCCGACCCCGATTAAGCCTATTTTGGGTCGAGTTACTTAGGTAAAAAAAAGTTATTCGGATTATTCGAGTCAACCCGAGTAATTTGAATACTAAGGTCGGATATTCGGTTGAAAATTTTTGATAACTCAGGTTTTGTTCGACCCTTTGACATGAATAAATATTATTTTATTTTTTAAATATTCTATTTAAACGAGTAAAAAGGCATTTTTATTATATTTTACTCATATTCGAGTTGACCTGAACCCAAACGGGCCTGACCCGAGTTGACCTTACCCGAATTGACACGAATCTGACTAACATGAATTCAAATACGGTAGGTTCGGGTATGAAATTTTTAAGTTTGACTCGAACTGGATTGACCCGAACCCGAACATCTCACACTCGACTAACACCCCTAGTGACAGATTTACTTTAATTTAAAAAACAACTAAAATAACAATAGAAAATACAACAAAAATAACAAAAAAAATTATAAAAAAATCCAAAGTAAATTAAAATTCTTCACTTTTTGAAGGCATTCAAATTCTTCCCATTTTAACAATTTATAAAATTTTAAATTTCTTCATTTAAAATACCAAACACAATATTTGAAGGAAATTAAAATACAAAATACCATAAAATGCCCCCAATAAACTCCAACCAAACACACCTTATAAGTAGGTAAATAACGACATGTCGCACATTTAGATATTGTCACAATTGTCTACCACTTTTTAGTGACAACCATATAACAAATCCAATTCGAGGGGACTTTTACTAAATGGTCAAAGTTTTTTTATTGCATTTTTAAGTCGTGACATAAGGCGGCACAAAATATGAAAATATTTATATATATTATACCATATTTTGTATATATCGAATTTACAGAAAGTGTTATACTTAATATATGCATCATATAAATAATTAAATTTGGGAAAGACAAAATTACACGGATGGTCCATGTGGTTTGCCCATATTGCAAGTTTAGTCCCTAAGTCGTTTTAATTACCCCACAGATACCTATTTTTGAAACGTTGCACTCTTTTAGTCCCTAATTTGGATGTCCCGTTAGTTTGACCGTTAAGTGTTTAAATTGTGAGGGCATTTGGGTCTTTTCAGCTCATATTCTTCCACACCCTTTATAATACCCGCCCCCTTTAATATCTCAACCTTACCAGATAAAATTAAAACCCTAAATCACACACATTACCCAAAATTAAAAACCCTAAAACACAAAAAACTATTTTCCAATCATGGTTTGGTGTAGGTGTGGTCGAGTATTCATAATCAAAACTTCTTGGACAGTGGAAAATCCGGGCTCCGTTTTACAGATTGCCCCATTCACGTAAGTTATAAATTCAAGTATGTGGTTTAATCAAAACCCCAAAACTTAAGTGTCTTCTTTTTCGTCTCTGAGGATCACGATGTGGTTGGATTGATTGGTTTGATCCTCCAATGTGAGCGTGTTGTTCAAATTATCCTGGATTGTTAATGGCAAGGAACAGCATGAAAGTGCCATTGAAGATTTGAAAAGTCAATCGAGAAAGACAAAGATGTATTTGGTGCTTACTTGGTTAGGTTTTTTTAGTATTGTGGTAATGTACCTCTTGGCCTAAGTTGATATGTAAAGGTCAAGTATTGTGGTAATGTAGGCAGTCTTTTGTGTTAATGAATGAAAAAGATTATATTTGGGTAATTTTGTGAGTTTTTTTATTTATATTTGGTTAGTTTGACTACTAAAATGTCAACTGTAAACATATGCACCCACTGTTATTGGAATAGCTGTATTTGGTTAGTTGGATGCATATTGCAGTTCTGTTAAAAGGGAATAGGTAAAAGTGAATTGTGCTTTTTATAGAAAACTAGTTTGACTACAAATAGTCAAACTTAACCATACACTTTACAGAATTCATAAGACACAAAACAAACTTAACCATATACATTACATAATTCATAAGACACAAAGCAGAATCCATAAGTTAATACAAGATAGAATATGACTACTAAAGTCTACCTTAACCAATCTCGCAACACCGCAATACATACCATAAACAGACACCAAACCGACATAAAACATACATCAAACTTTCTTTTTCTTGCTTGGACCACTTGCATCAGCAACTTTTTTTTTTGTTTGGGGCACTTGCATTACCAGATGAGGACCTTTTTCTTGATTGTGAACATGCAGCCTGTGTAGATGGAGGAGTACTAGCAACCTGTGTAGGTGGAGGATTGTTGGAATCACTCCTAAACATTAATCAAGTGTTAGTAATTAATATGTAATAATTAGCTTAATTATGGCCTTTATGTTTGGTATTAGCCTTAAGCTTATAAAGAAGGCCCATGAGCTTAGGCCCATGTCCAATAAGGAAAAGGGAAGGAGAGGGAGTGTTGCCCTAGCTCCTTGCCTATAAATACTCTTGTAAACCTTCATTTGAAGGTTGATTGTTCAAGTTATTTCTCTCATTACACATCTACGCCTAACCGTGCTTTATATCGTGTGTGTGTGTGTTTTACTTGTTCAATCGCCTTATCTCTTTCTATATAGCTTGTGTTTGTAAAACTAGTGACCTATCAGTGGTATCAATCGCCTAATAGTTGAGTGAACGTATTGTTTGAAGTGAGTTTTGGTCTCACGCCTAACTTGCGTATCCGAAACTTTGGCTTGATCAAAAACGTATTTTTTACACTTTTTAATCCAAGATTCTTGTCCTTTCAACGTTATAAGGTGTTAGTCTTACTGTTTTTGGCAAAAAAGTTTCGAACTTTATGTGTAGATCTTTGTTTTTCATCTAGTTTTTGAACGTGTGTATCATCCTACGCGTAACTGTTTTAGAAGCTTTGGATCATCAAGTTTCACACTTTTGTGTTATTTTGGTGTTATTGAAGCTATTTCATCACACAAAAACTGGTTTAGAAACATCTTTGGGCATTATCATTTTTACGAGTAATCCTACGCGTAGCAAAACCCTAAAACTACGCGTAAGGTTATCCTTGGTTTGATCTTCGTTTTCGTGGTTTACTCCGTGTTTTCTTACTTGGATAAGTCTGAAAATACCTCGACTTTGGATATCTATTGCACTGTGATAATGTAAAAGATCATTTGGGCAAAACCCTAAAATTACGCATAAGCATAAAGCTTACGCGTAGAAATCCTACACATAAGATTCATCTTACGCCTAAGCTCGGTCTTACGCATAAGGTAATCCTACGCCTAACTTTCACGCCTAAATTTTATCTCGCCTAACTTTAGAGTCTTTTCCATACTTACGCGTAAGCTAAATCTCGCGTAACTCCTTATTGTTACGCGTAACTTTGGTGTTTTACGCATAAGTGCTACTTGGTTATTGTGATTTCTCGCCTAAGGACACTTCTTCAACAAAGGTTCATTCGACTACAAAGATCCATTTTTACCAACACAAGTATTCAACATGTCTCAACCACCATACTCTAACTATTTCCCTTACACTTATCCTCAACATCAACAACAACAACAATTAAGTCCCCAACATCAACAATGGAATCAACAACAAGCAATTTATCAACAACAATTTAATCAACAACATACTCCAGAACTTGCTGCAATTCCACAACCTCAAATGGTTCAACCACCACCAAGTGATTTCAATCAACATCCATCCAGGAACACTATGAAGGAACCCACTTGGTTTGCAAAGATGTGTGAAGCTTTAAAAATCCAACAATCAATTCATGAGGCTGGATCACTTGATAGACCTCCAATGCTCACTGCAGAAACTACGATCAATGGGTGATAAGGTTCTTTAGGTTTTGTGATCCGAAGAAGCCACATGGAAAGTTCTTAAAAAGGTTATCTTGGAAGGTCCATTTCGGATGCCTAATATCGTTGCACCGGAGATCCTAATGCTAATCCACCAAGAGATGAACAAACGAACATTGCTACTATTGCGGACTTGAATCACGAAGAACTTCTACACTATGAAGCGGATGAGCTTGCAATGGAATATATCCTCTTAGGATTACCAAACCCAATTCTTCGTAGTGTTGATGCTCAAAAGGCGCACGGAAGATGTGGGCACATATTCGTCTTCTTATGGAAGGATCATTCTCAATCGGGAGGATTTGGAATCCAAAATTTACTTGGCTTATGAACACTTCATGATTGAACACGGAGAGACACTAGTGTCTTATCATCATCGTTTTTCAGACATCATCAATGATTTGGATAAACACAACATCATCATGCCAAGAATTGCAGTGAATACTAAGTTCCTGAGTAGTCTTGGTCCTGAATGGGAGAAGTATGTAATTTTTCTCCGTCAAGCGAAGAACATGCATCAGTCTACCTACGGGTTGTTGTACGATTACTTGAAGCCTTATGAAAAGGAAGTTGATCGGGAAAGAATTCTCCGTGCTCAAATTGCTCCACCGACACATCCGGAAAATCAACAACTTGCCTTATATGCTCAACAAAATTATCCTCCTCAACCAGCAACTCAACCAACTGCTTCAAACCCACCACATGATCCTTCATAGCAACAAAATCAATTGGTTCCATACAACAACAATGCTCAAGAACTTGTCAGTGAAGCTAATGAGGACATCGATCCGTTCGAAGCATTGCAACAAGGATTTGTTATGATTGCTAATGCCTTTGGCCGTTATACCAACAAATCCAACAATCACATTCGTTCCTCATCAAACACAAGGAATCAAGCTGTTGTGAACAATGGACGAGTTGAAGTTCGAGAATCGTGGTTATGGTCGTCGGATGAGCGGTGGTCAAGGGTTTAATCTGTGGGTAGGAATAACAATGAGCTCAAGTGGTGGAGCAGGAAATGCTCGGAATGGGTTAAATGGTCTTCGATGCTACAAGTGCAATGAGAAGGACACTGGCTAATGCATGCCCAAAGCCGAGGACTAGGCTTATCACAAAGAGGCTCTTCTTTTGGCTCTTAAGGATGAAGTGGTGGAACTTTCACGGACGAAGAACATAGCTTTATGGCGGATGCAGACTCATATGATGATATGGAGGACTTGCGGACCAACTCGGCACTTATGTTGATGGCTAATATGCAAGAGCTACACATGAGTGAAACAGGCCCAATGTATGACAACGATGGCTTATCTCGGTACCGAACAAACCATGTTTATCTCTGATCTAATATCTCCGCCAACATCTGAATCCGGCAAGGCTCAGAATGTTCAAAATGAGTCTTCCACATCTCATTCCGACGATTTTCAAATAGATCCCGTAGTTACATTTGACGATCAAGATGACCTTATGGTTTCCCTTGATAATCAAATTGACTCCGTGGTTATACTTGAGGATCTAAATAATGATCATGTTGAGACTCACGTTGAACAAGCCGAACTTTTGCCTCATCCAGATTTTGCTCGTTTAATACAAGACCAACAAACCATAGTGGAAGAATGTCGTGCCATTAATGAGGACTTAAAAAGAAAAAATGCACTGTTAACCAAGGATTTTGAATGTTTAAACATGCAACTCAATTTTTTCAAAGCTCAAGAAAAACGTGAAAAAGGTTTTGAAGCAGCTTTTTCTAAATCTCATCAAAACGAAAAATATTTAGAGACGGATCGTGATCTAGCCGCTTGAAAAATGCTTTGTTGTCGAAATAGAACAACTGAAACATGAACATAAAAAGCAAATTAACGCTCTCACCTTGGAAAATCAAAAAGCTAAGGCTGAGTTGTTAACTTGTCAAAAAACGTTCTCTGCATACAAAAAGCATTCAACGAATCGAATAGATGACTATCTGGAAGAAATTGTTGATTTGCAAAACAAGCTTAAAGAGTTCAAAACTGTTGTTTATAAACATGGTGAGTCTGTAACAGCTATTGAAAAGTTTACTTTAAAACCAAATCCAAAAGGATATGGACTCAATCTTGCTGATTACAAACCTAAGCTTTCTCTCAAAACATTCAAACCAAATCCGGAAGTTTCCAGTGCAGAATATAAAATTGATGATCTTTATTATATTTGTTGTTGAATATAATCGTCAAGAGGAATTAGATCTTTGAAGGCGAGTCGATCAAAATTAGAAAAAGTTGTTTATAACAAACCTTTACTTATTCACAAGCGGTCACTTTCGTCCGTCAAATGATTCTTCTAACACACCAAGGGTTATCATTAAAACACCTGAGTCTTCTAATGTTAGTCCCAAACCAGATTATGCACAAATTTATGGTCCTTTACCTTCCATCAGTGAAGTAAATTCAAAACCTGAAGATCGCAAAATTCTTAGATATTTTGACATTTTCATGGCCGACCTCAAAACTTTGGAACATGAGATAGAATATCATTCTGAAATCAAAGTTCAACATTTTCAATCGTCTCTGGCGCGCGAACAAAGAGACATTTTGGAAAAATCTTTTACCTAATGTTAAAAATTTGAAAAATTGTGCATTATCTTGGGAAAAGGAATTTCATAAGGAACTTGGAGTGATGAAGGTCGTTTTGAGAAAGCGAAACATCTATTTCTAATACTAAACGTAAAAAGAAAATGTTGCGAAAAGATGTTGATCGACTCTTGGAAGATGTTATCTGTGCTGATATCCATAATGTTGTGTACTTCATGCTTTGCCATATGCATCTGATTATATCTCTGATGATATCGTTGATAATGTTGTTACCGTTGATAATTCCGATATTGTGCATCAGTTCAAATCTTTAAAACTGAAAATGAACAATTGAATAACGAGCTTTCAAACGCAAAACGTCGTCTTCAATGGTGTCAAAAAGATTGTCAAAATCGTGAACTTAATTTTCAAAACAAAATCACCTAGTTGCAATCTAAATCGTTTAGTCCAAAACTTGAGCAACTGGATGATCAAAACGTGTCTTTGAAAGGTCAAATCTCTCAATATGAACAAGAACTTGTAAAAAGTTAAACAGGAATATGGTGTCATATTTGATTTACTTAAAAAGACTCGTGATGAAGCATCAAACGAGCTTGATCATTTTCTCAAACACACTAAGGAAGTCATGAATATTTCGGGAAATCTTCGTTCTGAAAATCAAGAGTTGGTGCACACTATCTTTAAGCTAAGAGAAATGTTAGGAAAGTATGAACACCTTCCCCCAACCGTCATTAAGAAGATAGCACCAGTCACACTTAGTAATCGTGAACTTAGAATCCCTACTGCCAAAACACAAGTTGCTAACGTGCTTCCTACTACTGAAAAAAGGAATAGTTGCATCTTTTCCAAACGTCCGCACTTCACAGCCTTGGAGTACTCAATCGAAGAATAGCAAGTTGCGACCTAAGAAAAGATCAATAAGGAATGCTAAAGTAGAAGAACACCCTAGGACTATGAATAAGACTCATGTTGCTTCCACTATAGATATTGCGTCTGGCAAATGTAATAAAAATAGTGATGTAACGAATGCTACACCGTTAAGTACTTTTGATATTCAGTCTAATGCACCTTGTGATATTTGTCGTAAAAGTATGAATTCTGATTGTCATGACAAATGTGTTGCTAAAGCTATCATCTCTCGTTTACGGAATCCTAAGACTTGGAATACCTCTAGGCCCACTAATCAGTCTAAGTCTGTGCTTGGTAAACCTCCTTCTTTAGATTCTAAGAAACGAATTGTTGTCCCTGTAGCTCCAGTTTCACCTCCAATGAATGTAGTACCACCTAGTGCATTCACTAAGACTAAAGCAAATAGTAGTTATAGATGGCAGAAATGGATATATAACACACTAGGATTTTAATGGATGCCTAAAGTTATTGATGTGTGTATGTCTCTTACAGCGCTCGGAACCTCTAACATTTGGGTTCCACATCTAGTTCTATTCCATCGTGTCGTCATCGTGTGTAATGCGGTGTGATGAGATCATTCTCTGGATTGTTGATAGCGGATGTTCCCGACACATGACGAAACCTTAAGCTGTTAACAAACTTTATTGCAAAGTTCATTGGCTTTGTCGGTTCGGGAATGATCACTTCAGCGACTATCATGGGCTACGGAGACTATATCAATGGGAACATCGAAATAAGCAGGGTTTACTATGTGGAAGGCCTCGGTCACAATCTGTTTTCAGTAGGTCAATTTTGTGATGGAGATTTGGAAGTTGCTTTCAGGGAGAAAACTTGTTTCATATGTGACCTACAAGGAAACGACCTCATGTCTGGCTCGCGTACTTCTAGTCTTTACACTATCTTTATGCAAGACATGGTTGCTTCTTCTCCCATCTGCTTACTTTCAAAGGCAACATCAACAAAATCCTGGCTATGGCACCGTCGTCTCTCACATCTAAACTTTCAGACTATCACCAACCTTGCTCGACACAAACTAGTTGAAGGACTCCCACGATTTCGGTATTCAAAAGATCACCTTTGCTCAGCATGTGAACAAGGGAAAAGCACACGTGCTCATTTTCCTTCAAAGGTGGAACATAGCTCTCGACATGTGCTTCATCTTCTTCACATGGATTTGTGTGGCCCGATGCGTGTGCAAGCGATCAATGGCAAACGCTACATCTTAGTAATCATTGATGACTATTCACGCTGGACTTGGGTCTACTTTCTTGAAGCAAAGACCAAGCTCCACAGATGATTATCACCTTTCTCACTAAAATACGAGTTCGACTCCGAAACACCGTTCGACAAATCGAGAATAGACGGAGGAACCGAATTTGTTAACCAAACCCTTCGTGAATTTTATGAGAAAGTGGGAATACAACATCAGACATCTATTGCTCGTACACCTGAACAAAACGGTGTTGTTGAAAGACGAAACCGAACGTTGGTGGAAGCTGCAAGAACAATGTTAATCAATGCCAAACTCCCAGATTACTTGTGGGCAGAAGCTGTATCTACTGCATGCTATACTCAAAACCGTTCTATGATTACAAAACGCCACAACAAAACACCTTTCGAGCTTGTCCATAACAGAAAACCGAATTTAAAACACTTTCATGTATTTGGATCTCTTTGCTATCCGAATAATGATCGTGATGACTTTGGAAAGCTCAAAGCCAAAGCTGATATTGGAGTCTTTATTGGATACTGTGATAATTCTAAAGGTTTCCGCATCTGGAATCGTCGAACAAAGGAGGTAATGGAAACGATTCATGCTCATTTTGATGAACTCATGGAAATGGCTTCGAGTATAACGACTTAGAACCCGGTGCAACCGTTTAAACTTTCCCAAACCCCATCATCATTTGAACAAAGCCCCACTCACTCGTCAACAAATGGGAAGGTTATTTGCTCCTCATTCGGTGCGATATTGATGATCGTGCTGCGGTGTATCCATTGTTTCCATTGCTCAAACGATAATATTCCTATACGATACACTGTGACAACAACTATTGTTGAAGAAGCACCACCGATTGACTCCAACACAACAGTTGAACAAACCGCTTCCAACAATGATGAACCGGTGATGATGTTCGAATGAAGTACCCCACATGCCGATTTTGATCCAAATCGTTCTTTAACCCGTTTGCTAATGAGGCTGCTTGCACGGATGTCGCGAAATCTTCAACAAACCATTTGAATCCTCAAAATCTGCACAATGTATACCAACATCAACCCTCTACACATATATGGACAAAAGATCATCCTATGGAAAATATTATTGGCAACCTGACTCAACCGGTCGTTACAAGACAACGTCTTCACTCAGATGGTGAACACTGCATTTATGCACTCACCGTCTGCCAATCTGAGCCCAAAAACATCAAAGACGTAATGACCAAAGATACCTGGATTGAATCCATGCAAGAAGAACTCAACCAATTCAAACGACTTGAAGTATGGGAACTGGTTGAAATACCAACAGGGGTTTATGTCATCGGTCTAAAATGGATTTGGAAGAACAAATTGGATGCTAAAGGAATGTTATCCGAAACAAGTCACGACTCGTTGCTAAGGGTTATCGTCAAGAAGAGGAATAGACTTTGAAGAATCTTTTGCTCCGGTTGCTCGTTTGGAGGTGTTCGGATATTTCTCGCGTTCGCGGCTCATATGAATATGACGGTCTATCGGATGGATGTCAAAGCTGCGTTTCTCAATGGACAACTTAAAGAAGCGGTTTATGTCGACCAACCAGATGGATTTGTTGATCCTGAGTTCCCGAACCATGTCTACAAATTGAACAAAGCTCTATACGGTCTCAAACAAGCTCCTCGGGCATGGTACGATAAGCTATCATCTTTCCTCATTGCCAATCATTTCACCAAAGGTTCGGTCGACCCTACTCTTTTATACAATATCACGGGCACATATCTTAATTGTTCAAATTTACGTGGATGACATCATTTTGGGTCTACACATAATAAGTACTCAATCGCTTTTGCAAAACTAATGAAGAAAATTTTGAAATGTCCATGATGGGTGAACTTACGTTCTTTCTAGGGCTGCAAGTTCATCAATCACCCGTGGTATTTTCTTGAGTCGATCCAAATATGCCCTTGAATTGCTAAACAAATTTGGAATGAAAACACGTGATACTTATGCCACACCAATGACTCATACCAAGAAGCTAGACGCGATTTAAATGGGAAATTAGTGGACCCTACAAAATACCGTAGTATTATTGGGTCTCTAATGTACCTAACGACTAGAGGACCGATATTGTCTTTCTTTGTTTATCTATGCTCCGTTATCGGTCAAGACCAAGCGAAACCCACCTCTCGAGGCTAAAAGAATCCTCCGATACATCAAGGGAACCATTAACTTGGGGATCCGGTATCCGAAGGATTTCGGTTTTGAACTAATCGCTTTTTAGATGCTGATCACGCAGGATGTTTAGATTCACGAAAAAGTACTTGAGAGCACTACAATTTCTTGGTGATAAAGCGGTGTCTTGGCAATCAAAGAAATAGGATTGTACATCGTTGTCATCAACCAAAGCGAATATGTAGCCATGTCGTGTTGTGCTCAAGTCATCGGATGAGAACACAACTCAAAGACTATGGTTATGTATTTGAGAATCCCGATGTCTTTGCGACAATCGAGTGCCATTGCGATCTCGTGCAACTCGATTCGAGACTCAAAATCAAAGCACATTGATCTTCGCTATCATTTCATCAAGGACCACGTGGAGCAGTATTGTTGAATTATACTTCATGGTCTTGAATACCAATTGGCGGATCGCTCACCAAAGCCTTGCCTCCCGCTAGGTTTAATGAGTTGGTCCACTGGATTGGTATGCGGTGTTTGACTCAAGAGGAATTGGATGACCTCCTAAAACAGTCTTAAAAACCTATCAAACACCAAAATCTCTTTTGTAAATAATTTTTCAAAAACAAAATACAAAAATATAAAATCTGAAAACAACAACAAAAATATTCTTCTAATCTATTTTTCTTTCAACATGGCAAGTACATTTCTTCCGTCAACACTTTAATCTTTCAAAATTCAGTATTTTTCCGATCAAGTGTTGAGAGGGAGAAAATAATCTCTTAACTGTTTCAAAACATTTGTGTACTTACATGTTATCATATCCCGGTTGTTTCTTTATTAATGATGGTAAACTTTTCTGGTTTAATGACACTCCTCGGACTAAAATTTATAACCTTTCATTAATTTTCTTAAGTCGAGGGGGAGTGTCGTCAAGTTTTTTTCTTAAAAATCTTTGTTTGGTAACCAAAATGGAAGTTAAATGGCTTTGTATGAAAAATTAAAAGGTGGAGGGACCAAAACTGTCAAAACTTTAAAGTTATTTTAAATAAAACACCCCTCCTAACTCTTTCACTTCACATTTAATACTCTCAACCAACAAATCCTACGCCTAAGAATCGTTCATTCAATCCGTGTTTTTGATCAGCAAACTGTAAGTGGAATAATATTTCTAACATGTTTTTAAGCATTGGTTTTGATTCTCAAATGAATCCAACGGTTAAAACTGTTTATATGGTTGATTTTGTGTTCTTCGCTTATGCGTAAGAACACATGTTCATGTGTTGAGTGTTTGTGGTTAAAAAGAATGTGTCAAAACGTGTCTTTAACAACTATGATACTATTTTTATCCTCTAAATCCACCCAGAAACACGAATTGATGGTTTTTCAAAATTAGGGTTCTTGAGTCGAATTGGGTGTTTTCAAATGTGAATGGTTTTGGTCAAAAAGATTGTTGTGTTATGTTTATATGATGTTGAATTGATGATATCCAAGCTCTATAACAACCCAGAAACATTGATTAATTCAGAATTAGGAATTAGGGTTTAAAGTTCTTAAGATTGGGTATTTTTGATTCATCTCGAACTGGATGTTAAAACTTGGTTTATAGACTCTCACAACACCTTAGAACTACCAGAAAACGTTTGGTGCAAATCCCATGGTTAGAAATCATACGCGTAATTCATAACCCTTAGGGTTTTGACCTACGCGTATGACTTTCTACGCGTAATTGTTTAACATGTTTTTCATGCCATGATTTGTTGTAAAATGAACATATGTGTTGAGATTGATGTTATGATGATTTTATTTCAGGCTTGCTACCCATAAAACTCAAAATCAAGGTGTTTGTTACTCTACGCACAAGGATCACCTTACGCGTAGAAAGTTATGCGTAAGAGAAATTTTACGCGTAACTGTTACGCGTATGGTTCTACAATGGGACTACGCGTATCCTGCGAAGGATATGCGTAAACAGTGACCTCTACACATAAGGTCTACTCTTACGAGTAAGCCTTACGCGTAAGGTTTATACACGCCTACGCGTAAGCTCTACGCTTAAGGTCCCCTTTTCCTACGCGTAACTTTTCTTAAGCGTAAGTTAGGATCCTACGCGTAAGCTTTCGTCTACGCGTATATCTTTACTGTTTACGCTTAACTTTGCGAAATCCACACTTAAGCCTTGATTGACCTTCATTTTGAGTTGTTACATGTACAAACTTGTTAATAAACTAATCATATCATCACGAAACCAATAATGTCACTAATAAACTTAAACGTTTGATACATTGTGAACTATAAGTGATAACATAAACTTTAAAACTTAAAGTTAACTAACTCACGAAACATTTCACGACGTCATTGGACTATTGGACAAGTAAGTGACTTATTACTCGTAACAATCTTTAACTATGTACATTCAATAATTAGACAATAAAAACCTTCTGTTGACTAACATTATGTCTTTCGATATGTTGGTTCTTTTGGCTAATATTATTTCAGATCACGACATGGTGAACAAATGAATGTGGATGCACTAGAAGTTCTCACAATTCTGACATCTTCCCAATGGTTATCCGAGAAAGCTTGGAAAGAACAACCTTAGGGTTGATTTTGACACCCTCACATGCTCGTAATCTTCTTGTCTCATTCTTTGTGGATATTCTAAGGAATCATCCATACCAAAACATGCTCTCACCTGCCTTGTTCCGGAAGTCTACATTCGACAATTCGAATTCTATGCGAGAGGATCACATGTCAAAGTGTAGTGGCGGTGACACTTAATCACAAACAAGTCACCATCACTCCTGCGGACTTACGGGTGTACTTGTCATACCGGACATCGTGCCAACTGACTTCTTTGTCACACCTACTGAAGAGACAGTCCTACAATTCTTGATAGATATTGGCTATGATGAAGCTTTAGGAATCATTACTAAGCACTCTCACGTGGAGCTGAAGAATATTCCTCAACCATGGAGAACCCTCTACATGATCATCACCAAATCGGTCTCTGGTCGTGACAGTGGCTATGAGCATCCCAATCTCATGGAACTGCAAGTCTTCTGGTCCTTAATCAACAAGAAGGACATCAAAATTGAAGCTCCGATATGGGAAGACATGATGACATTTCACAAAAAACTTGGCTCAAAGATTCCCTATGTCGAGATACACCAAGCTGTTGATCCGAGAGCACTTGGACTTCATCCCGATATCCCCAGCGACTCAATGACCCGGATAATCACGACATGTTGGCGAACCCATACTATCGTCGAATCAAAGAATCATCTACAAAGAAAGCAGTGCGGTGTTACACGATCACGCCGACTACTAAAATCAAAAAGCTTGAAACATACAAAAGGTATCGGTTAGCCGTAAGAGAAGGAAAAGTTGGCCATCTCGATGAAAAGGCTTCGGAACACCTACTCGGAGGACCGAGAGGAAGTCTTTGGAAGTACATGGCAGCGAGAGTCAAAGAAGTTCCCCAAGAGGAACCCTTCAAGAAAGAGGATTGTTCCCTCTAAGGAAGCTACTCCTATCCCAATCCCTAAGTCTGAACCGCAAAGAAAACTTGTGGACGAAAGTTCTGAAGGTACTGAATCAGACGACGAGGTTCACTACTCTGAATCTACAAACGAACCACCTCCATCAGTAGCCAAACCTCCAAGTCCACCTGCAGATAAAGGCAAAGGGAAGACTCCAGCACTTGTGCCTTATGATGAGAGATTTGAAGAAGAAGAAGAGCCACTAGACACAACTGTGAGGAAGAAGATAAAATTCCTTAGACATCAACACAAAGCTAAAGAATTTGCAAAAGACCAAATGGGTGGCCCCGGAGGATCAATTGGTGCTGCCCACTCTAAACAAACTCCTGATGCGGTTAATCGACCCGATAAGGGAGCTGGTGCCACCACTCTTCTGCAACAACAACAGCTTTTGGAAGATTCTATCGAATATGAGTTTGAGGAACAGCGACATGAGAAGGCGAGGACATACCGGTGATCCAAGGCGATGACAAGGCTTTGTCTAAGGAGGAACTTGAACCCCTAAGGACCCCGAGTCTCCTCATGTCTCCTCATCATCGGATTCATCATCTCACTCTTCACAACCACCATCAAAGAATTCAACCAAATCAACATCCAAATCCGTGAAGAAACCACCTCGATCTTGGGTTTCTCAGGCTCATGAAAGAATTGTTAAAGCTGTCAAACAAGTCAGAAAGAAAGACATGCTCTACAGGAAGCTGAACTTTCTCAATGAACAAGTACAGTATCTTCATGACGAGAATGACAAGATGCAAGAGGAAAGGAAGTTTGTCCAGGAATTCATGAAAAATCATCGTCAAGAGGAACTGAACGAAATGATCGAAGGCTACACTAAAAAGTACCTTCTGGATTTCGTTCCTAAAGTCACAAAGGAGATGTTCACCAGACAACTATATCCGAATCTTATGCAGATCGCCAAGCAAACTATACGATCAACACCCTTAACCGTCACAATCAATCCAACCGATCTGTAGTTTTCTCGAATAATGAATTGGTGGCCAAGCTTGTAACACAAATGTCAGACGATCTGCGATGTTTACTTCGAGGAAGCAAAATTGTTTCAAGCATTCTTTGGACTACCAACTTCAAGAAGCTTGTAGATTCGAGAAGAGAAGGTCTAAACGTCCTAGAGGCGATGAAGATAAGGATCGGGATAAGGACTCGCACCTAAACATCAAAAGCAATCTGGTGAATCTTCTTCAATGCAACCTCCTCCTCAAAGGACTCACGCTCCAGAGAGGCCGCCTCCTCGTTCTTCTACTGAAAAACCTCAGGATTCTGAGTTACCGCCCGAGACTCAGAAAACCGGTGATTACTTTGAGTATACGGGTGGTGACGATGAGGAAGTCCGTGAGGCCCTACAACAACCCACCTCTCCCAAACAAGGACATAAACCAGAATCATCATCGAGGCCTTCGAAAAAGAAGAAGAAGACGACTCAGGCTGAAGTTGTATCATGGCTAGATGACGATGACACAGAAGAATTTAAATGGTTCTCTACCCTTGTCAACTCTACTCCATACCCTGAAGAAGGTCAAGATTTGGTAGACGGTAACACATTGGAGCATGAAAAAATTCTGCAAGAAAAGTTCCACGTGAAGAAGATGACGAAATCTGAGTTGAAGCGAATCAAGAATGAAGCATTTCAACTTCTCAAAGACTCCTCGAAAAGTGCCATCGAGGTCGAATATCACCTTGAGAACATTGCTCGAGCCATGTCTAACAACATGGATTGGCTCAACCCAGAAGCAAACATCGACTTCACCAAAAGGGACAATCCTCCATACTACACCGACTGGTCAAAACCTCTACCGACAATTGGCCAACCAAATGAACCAAGAATTCCATTCAGATATTTCTTCAACAAAGCCCTGGAATTTCTTCTCCATGGTGGCGATGGTTTAAGAAAATACGCTACATCTTTGACACTTCCATTCCCAGCAGCTATATACTCGAACTGCATAGCTATCGAGGAACGTGCCAATCACTTGTTCTCCAACAAAGTGGAAGCATACGACCGAGATGCATTGTACGGATTCATCATTGGCGAGCGAAGAATCAACTACCAAGCTGCCGGTTCGAAGTCTCAACATGCGTGTTTAGTACTAAAGATATCGTTGCCATCAAACACGTTGATCTTTCATCTAAGTGGGACTACACATTCCTAAAGAAGATCGTAGTCAAGCGACAAGATGAAAGGGATTATGCTTTCTGAAGGCGACTTTGAGAATTTGTCTATCAACGACATTGAAGACATGTACCTTGCCAAAGTCTGTGGTCGCATGAGACAATTCTCAACCCAAGTACAACGTGAATTTATCAAGTCATTGCTCATCTTCATCGACGCATAGTCATCAAGGAATGTAGAAGATCTTCATTTCATGATTGAGTCATATCGACGCGTGTCAACTTCACTCCACCACGCTTGATCTTCCGACATCAACCGAGCTTCCACAATATACGCTCATCAACAAACCATTCGGTGTCGTTTATCGCAGTGAACTTCAACGCAATTGCTTGATGGCGTGTAATGAACTTCATAAGTTTGGAGATCACACCTTAAAGATGGTTAGGGCAGATTAGCTTATCGATTGAAGGATATATGTGAAAACATTGGGAACCCTAAGCGCTGGAATTCTCAGGATAGAAGGGACGTGAAGAGGATCATCAAGATGATTGATGAAAGGTTGTTTCGAAGGATCGATTCGTAAGACGGAAAGCTTTGTTGGTGGTCGACCAGGATCAACATCACCGGCTATCAGCATACATGCGCATTCACAGCAACATCTTTGGACTTCGGTACCCCTTAAACTGTTTCTCTCATTATAAATTTGGACGTGTGATTTCTTATGTCAATGGCTTGTGCACACATAACGATGTACAACCCGTAATTGTAAAGAAAGGACCACGTGGTACGCTTGGTGCCACAATCCTTATAAAAAGAGCGAAAGATTCTTACTTTTGAGTAAAACCTATCAAACCTTTCACTTTTCAAGGTTTTGCTCAAAAGAACAAGTACTTCCCTACGATTTTCAAAACCTCAACCGTTTATATCACTTGTTGAGGGGAGTATTTGACTTAAAACTTTGTTCAAACAAAATGTTCTTTGTGTCACTCTTCCCAACACTCGAAATGGTCATATTTATTCTCAAACGTTTCAAAATAACATTTTATATGCCATTTTGAGGGGAGAAAATATGTGATAAGAAATATGTTTGTTGATTTCTCGTGTGAATAGACTTAACCAACGAATTGATGAAATACTCAAGCGTTAGTAACTCGAAAAGACTTGTCCGGACGGTAATAATTTCAAGCTAGTTCGCTAGTGATGTAAACGTGTCTCGCAAAGGACTTGTCCGAGTAGAATGTACCATTCGAGAAACTCTTGGTAGACATGAACTTTGACGGGTTTGACAATCCTTCGAGGTTTGTCTACACTTTCAAGATAGTTATTAGAACTAGTTATCACCTAAAAGCTGACAATGTAACTCTTTAACTATGCAACGTTACCGTGTCTCGCGAGGGATTGTCTATCTTGAGTTGATCAATTCAAAAAATGCGCACTCTTTCCTCACTGTGCATTTAACCATTAAAACTCTTAAGCACATGTGGAGGGGGAGTATTTATGCAAATATATTATCTCAACAGTGGTACAAAACATTTTCATTCATAATCACTGTGTGAGATCTTTCATGAAAATGGTTTTATGGCAACATAGGTTAGTCATGGAGTTATAAGGTGACTAAGGTTAGGAATAACCGTCCTATGATCCGCCAGAGCCGGATGGATCTACCCAAGGACACCACAAATAGTTAGAACTTAGAAGTCCTTAGGTATGATTGTAAAAAGGAGAAAATGAGAATCGGAGAAAGAAGGAGTTGAAGAATAAAAAGAAATGTAAAGTAAAGGCGAAAACAAATAGCCCTCCAGTTATTCAACTTATGGCGGACACGGGTTCAATTCATATGCTCTTGGTTGTCACTTGATGACACGGTATTGAAGATTAAAAGTCGTCATGGACCCATGACGCATGCACTAAACCTTCTTAGCCACTCAAGTTTCTCTCAATAGAAGCTTGTTTCATTCTCGGGAACCCTACATAATCTATCGGCTTTCTTTTAGAGATTGCGATATTGAAGAAGGAGACCTCTCCTAGTCTCCGCTCGGGAAAACCAAAATGCACAATTGAGTCTAGAGCCACGAGATTCATCAAAAGATCTCTTAGGTACGCTTGACATTTCATCACTTGATCGATCATCAAATAAGATCATCGGTGGTTTATATCGAGTCCTTCACGGATCTTAACAATCTGTCGAGAACATTTATGAGAGTTTCACATCGTGATCCTCGGTGATTGAATGGAAACTCTGCCGGGGTCAACATCAAACGACCACGAAGCGGTCACTTGGTAACTTCCGTAGATTACGCTTAGAGTCTCTCAAACGGTCTACGATCGTGAGGTGATGCTTGATTGTACCTCGACTCATCCGAACCGTAGGTGTACTTTCATACAACGTGTTATCTCACTTGTGGGACTCCGGTTCGAGAACGGCCTTTGTAAGAATTAGAGTTGAGTTTCACTATCTTGTTAACTCTCTCAAAGTTCAAACTTGTAAGTACGGAATCCGCTTATTACTAACCGTTTTATGTTTACTTTTATGGAAGCATGGGGCGGAATGATCGTGCGATTCTTCACATGTTCATGCCAACATCATCACTAATGGAAGTTCTATCTTAAAGTAACACACAATCGAATGATTCTTCGTCAAACCAAAGAATCTACAAAGTTAAAGACTTAAAGAACTTCATCGATTGAAATCCAACGACAAAGAGCGTGTGGGCATGTTGAAGAATGACGTGGAGACACCGAGCAACGCAAGTCGACATGATGCAAACTTGATGCGCAACAACAACACACTATCACTTTCATCACAAAGAACAACGATCAAAGAACAAAGTTAAAGATGACGTCAAAGCATAACTGTTCAAAGAAAACTATCTCTACACCGGGAGATTGTTCAATCAAGGCAACTCTTCTCACAAGAAAGAAGAATGTCGAAGGCGTCAAAGCTATTATTACATCAACGCCTTCACCGTTCTCATCACTAACACTTAGGGGGAGATTGTTGGAATCACTCCTAAACATTAATCAAGTGTTAGTAATTAATATGTAATAGTTAGCTTAATTGTGGCCTTTATGTTTGGTATTAGCCTTAAGCTTATGAAAAAGGCCCATGAGCTTAGGCCCATGCACAATAAGGAAAAGGGAAGGAGAGTGAGTGTTGCCCTAGCTCCTTGCCTATAAATACTCTTGTAAACCTTCATTTGAAGGTTGGTTGTTCAAGTTATTTCTCACATTACACATCTACGCCTAACCGTGCTTTATATCGTGTGTGTGTGTGTGTGTGTGTGTTTTACTTGTTCAATCTCCTTATCTCTTTCTATATAGCTTGTGTTTGTAAAACTAGTGCTATCAAGGATTACCAGCATCCTGTGTAGATGATACCCCTGTTGATCCTTGACCTTTACAAGATCTGCTGTTGTGCCCAAGGTTTCCACACTTTTTGCATGTTACACTTTTATATGCCCTTGACAGTTTTCCATTTCTAACCATTTCCTTCTCTTCTTTTGTTTTCCTTCTGTTCTTTTTTGGCCTGCCCACTTGTACATGATGTTTAGGTGGAATGAGTTTTGAAGGAATTTGTGATTTCTTCCACATTATCTTCCCATTTATACAACCAATCTTATGACTGTAGGTCTTTTTCCAAGTAGCTCTTAGTCCAATTTCTAAGTCAGTCCCAGGAATCAAATAATGATAGTAAATAGGTTCTTCATCATTAACATAACCTAATTCCTCCATTACATCATTTAACTTATGTACTGAAAACTGATCCATATCAAAGCCATCCACATACGAGATTAACCCATTAACATACCTCCTTTCATCATAGTCTTTAAACTTTCCAGCATGGTGTATTTTCATAGAAAACATGGTAGGGTGTCCATCTGGAAAACACAATAACAAAAACACAGTTAATTAAGCCAAAAATATGCAAAACAATTACAAATTTGGAAAATGTGGTTGTTTTTTTACCGTATGCTTTCAGGGGTGCCTTTCCCTCATGCTTCTCTCGTATTCTCCAACTTTTAACAACCATTGATTTAAAAGACAATAACAATTTTTGGATTTTGATTTCTAGGGTTTATAAGTGATCGGATTTTTATTTGGGTTGATTTGGGGTCTCATTTATGATATTCGAGGAAATTAATAGGTCAACGTGTGTTGGGTGGCTTTTATATTAAGTGGTATCCTGAAAAGACTAAATACCCTCACAATTAAAAAAGTTAACGATGAAACTAACGGGACATCCAAATTAGGGACTAAAAGAGTGCAACGTTTCAAAAATAGGTATCTGTGTGGTAATTAAAATTACTTAGGGACTAAACTTGCAATATGGGCAAACCACAGGGACCATCCGTGTAATTTTGTCTTTGGGAAATAAAATTGTGGGTGTGGGTGGTGTGGTGGTTGAGCATGATCGCTTATAAATGTTAGGTCTCATGTTCGAATCACTACAACATCCCCGCTAACAAAATTTTTATTTCTCTGTTTATTAATAAGTCTTTTTGAATGCTATTTACCCAGAGTAGTTTTTTAGTCTTATTTTTATTACTATAGAATTTAAGTTAGTGACTATTGATAAAGTTCGTGTTTAATTCGAACACATTTCACCCGCATCAAATTCAGTTAGGTTTATCAAAACAATAAATATAAATTTAAACTATTAAGCTTTTTGGCTTTATTTTTAGTTTCAATGATACAATAGATTAAGCTATCCCATTCTAATTGGTTTAGTTTTGTTGAAGCATAATCTGGCGCGGACTAGATTCAACGACTCTCCTTGGCCGTTAGTCGTCTTCTCGAGCCCTAGTAGATCTGTCAACAAAGAGAACCCGTTAGGAGTGGACCCGAGGCCGTAGCCCCGGGGTCCACCTCCGAAGGTCAAGTTAGTATCGGCGTGATGTAGCCAATATATCTTAGGGTTGAAGATTGTGTACCTTTAATGAGGAGATCCAGCCATGTATTTATCTTAACCACATAGACTCGAACGTTTCTGGATAATCGCAGATGTTTATACCACGGCTTTTGGTCCGGTCGCATCATGGCGATTGACTAGCTTTGTGGTATTCACAGCGTCGCGCTTCTGCGAAGATATCTCGACGCACGGTCTTACGCGGTAGATTTATCATGATCGCTGCTGCTCGAGCGCGAACAGCGTACCAACCGTAAAAAGCGATTCTGCGAATTTATCGCGTCTAAAAAATAAAATAGCTCCGATCGTGCGGGCTTTTCTTAGGTCCGATCATGCGGCCTTTACTTTTTTAGTATCTTATGTAAAGATATATCATGAAACGTATACATGTTATATTAAATATTTTGCTCGTAGGCAATGAAAAACCGGTAATAAAACTTTAAAATCCAAGTTTCTCGTGTTACCAGAAAACAAATATAATATTAGAAGTAGGCTAATTGCCTATGGTGTTGGTTCACGAGGAGAATTATAATATTATAAAAATATGGACATGATGATAATGTATACCATAAAAGTAGGAGCAGAACTTGTCGTGAAGTAAACAACGATAATTATAATATTATAAAAATAATGCCTTAGCAGAACTTGTTGTGCAGGAGCATGATACCATAAAGTGATATGAAACAGTGGATTTAGTAAAGTTCTACGTATCGAAAGCGATGTACGCATTTAATGGGCCTAAACACATCTAAATTTGTACGCATTTAACTTGTTGATAAAGTTGTACGCATTGAAAATCACATCTAAAGTGTATGAATTTAGATATCACTTTATTAAAAGTTTTAGGGTTACCGACTTTAGAAATTGATTCCTGCTTTTCGGTAATATGAGAACACGAAACATAGTTTATTCGTGGTCCTACGGATGGCGCCAACTTGTTGAAGCATAATCTGGCGCGGACTAGATTCAACGACTCTCCTTGGCCGTTAGTCGTCTTCTCGAGCCCTAGTAGACCTGTCAACAAAGAGAACCCGTTAGGAGTGGACCCGAGGCCGTAGCCCCGGGGTCCACCTCCGACGGTCAAGTTAGTATCGGCGTGATGTAGCCAATATATCTTAGGGTTGAAGATTGTGTACCTTTAATGAGGAGATCCAGCCATGTATTTATAGGCATGGATTAGGGTTTAAGCATGGAGTAGAGTGGGCCGCATCTGCCGGGCCTGACCCATTCCTGGCCCAGTCCGGACCATACGTCTACAAGTTTTATGAAAATTAAATACTATATTGACAACAAGAGAGATGTGGTCAAAGTTATTAATGGATTCATAATTCTTAAGAACTCATTTAATTTGGGGTTGTTTAAGAAATGATTGGAAAAAGTGACGACGAGGATATCTTGGTTATACCGCGTACATCTTAGTCAATGACTTGTGAACATAATAAATCTCATCCGTTTATAATTCTTAAAAACGAAGATGATACTTGTCGAAACATATATGTCTTATATTTTGGTACTAGATTCGTTTTCAAGTGTAGAAAATACGAACGCTTAGTGATAATCTATACTACATATACCATATATAATAGAAAAACGGTCAAATGTGAAAAGTTGAAAAGTTGAATTGTTGAAATTTGTCAAATGAGAGAAAAATGCATAGTGTAATTAATACTTTTATTAAAATACCCCGTTACTTAAAAGTACAATAATTTATCCACATTGTACAACCAATTAAAAGCACATCTACCTAATTAAAAACAATCAATTAAAACATCTCTTACTAAAAAGTACAATAAAATTTTCATAACGTACAATTTAAAAAAGCTACTCCGTACAACATAATCCAAAATATAAAATAATTAAAGACGCTAATTAATGATAGTTTTAAAACACCCTAAAATGAAAAGTACATGTTATTATACACATTATACAAATTAATGAAACACACAAAACTTCATACAAGCTAACAAGTTGATGTTGCATATAATCTTCATGATAGACTTTACATCTTTGTAATCTTGCCGGTGTAGAAAATAAGAAATATGCCATCTTCTGACTCAATTTGTTAGTATAAATATAGCATTAGTAATCCAATATGAAATAACAAGAAATAATGGGAATCATGAGCTGAGAAAGGTTATGATGATATGCGTGATGATATTTATGCGAATAGGAACCACAACAATGGCGTCAAAGCTATCTCCATACAATGAACTTCCAGATGAAGTTTGTTGCTACCCTGGTTTGCTTTGTTGTACCTGTGACACCCTAGGCGAATCTCACGTCAGTTGTGGCCTGGAGGGATGTTGGGTTAATATGATAACATTCGCCTTACAATGACGCAAGAGTTTTTGGTGATCGAATGTGGGTAGAGTTCTCAGAAAATTTGTAGTTAAGCGTGCTCATGTGAAAGTATTACTGATTTGGGTGGTTGGGTGTTAGAGTACTATTCCTCTTCCTCCTGGTCTTGATGATGAGGATAATTACGGTGTTAAAGTCGTCATTTCACCTTCACCTGTGAGTACTCCTGGTCTGAGATCTTGATGGAAGAAATGACAAGTAATAATTGCCTAATAAATATCAATGTTATTGTGTATGTGATATGAAATCCTTGTGTTTATGTATAATAAGGACATATAATGCCAATTGAAACTTTGTTAAAGTAGTTAAGAACTTTGCTTACTTTTGTCGACTTTTATGAGCAAATGGACCGCATATGGTTCACCGCATGTAACTTGTTTAACTTTATGAAGGTAATCTATCTTTAGTCTCAGTTTCATGCTAACATACAGAACTTCGTTAATTAGATCGTGCAAATCAGCTTATATGTTTTCACATTTAAACTCTATGATCATTCAGCGCAATTACAAGTCTGTGCATCCGCCATTACAGGAATCCTAGCAGTGGAATGTTTTATAGAAATTTACAAAGAGAACTTGCCATTTGCATTTGCCAAACCGATAAAGCCATTACAGGCTTGGATCCGAGTGGTGGAATGTTTTGTAGAATTTACAAAGAGAACTTGCCATTTGTGTTTTCCAAACCGATAATTTTAAAAAAGAGACAATTGCATCCCCCATAAGTCGACTAAAATCAAAATGGGGGAATAAACAATTTAAATCAAGTCGAACTTTGGTAGGGCTTAACTCAATACGACATTATTATGTTTGGCTTGAGTTTGGCGAGCCTTCACGAAGCAAGCTCGAAATAAGCTCGAGAAAGTTTGAATTCGGCTTGAAAAGCTCGATTTATCTAAGATGGTGTGTTTGCAAACCAACTAAAATTGAAATATATGATAAGTTCGAGTTCGGCTCGATAAACATTTCGAGCTCACTTTCTGGACTCGAGCACAAGACTTGTATGTTTTGCCAATTTGTATGTTTTGTTGCTTAATTTTCAATCGTTAACAATATATTTCACCAACGTTTTATATCCCTCGAACACAGTAGCTTCACCTGACTAAAGGATTAACATTCATTTATAAACTTTGTAAGTTTACAAGATTAAATGAGTAAGTTTATATGAGTTACAAGATTAAAAGCTCGTCACACTTTAGCAAAAACCACTAAATGTTTCATTATTATAAATTTCTTATATTAGAGTGACAAAAAGAAAAATAAGAAACATTTCTCAAACTTAGTTATTTTTTATATATTGTCATGCATTGATTGGTTGTAAATAAAGTTAATTAGAATTAGTTACATTAAGAGGTGAGTGTTTATTGTTAAGTTGCAACATGATACTCTATATATGGTATTTTAAGCACACCAATTTTACACAATTTCAAAAGAATGAACTAATTTTGAAACATTAATGTTTTTTATGTTTGATATCGAGTAATTTTACACAATTTCAAAAGAATGAAATAATTTTGAAATATTAATGTTTTTTATTTTTGATTTGAAGTTTGAGTGGCCAAACTAAAACACTAATAAAATTTGGTTGTTATTAGATGACACAGGTAAATGCTACTACTTCAATTCAAAATAAATTATAAGTATAGAGACCAAAAGAAAAGAAAAAAAGACGGTAGTATAGTTGTATTTTTTAGTAAAAATATGAATGTATTTGTGAATGAAAATTGAGGGTGAGGATGGGTTGCTGGCTAAGGATGATCACCTATAGGTTGTATTTGTACTTATTTTCTTAATCGGAATGGACTTGTACTTTCTCAAATGTATCGATATGGTACGTGTACTTTTTTGTCAAGTAATAATCCTACGTGGCTTGCCCAGTCAATTGGGTTTGTGTGACGTGGCTCCTACGTGGCTTGCCCAGTCACGTCCATCTCCTCCATAACCACCCCCTCCATGTCTGTTTCCTCCATAAGCACACCAACGTCCAACACAACCCCCACCACCTAATCATTTCACCGATCAAAATAAAAATGGAACTCAGCAGCCCACCCCCGTGCCCTACCACCGCCACCATCCGTCGTGAACCCACCCGTCGCGCCCGTCCCACCCCATACACCACCACAAAACAACCACACCAACCACCTCCCAAAACAACCACACCAACCACCTCCCAAAACCCCTACACCCTCCTCCGCCATCCGCTCCTTCCCCATCAACGACATCCTCTCCATCGACATCCAAACCATGTTACCGCCCAATCGCCACCTCTCCATCAACCTAAGCCACCACCTGTTGTTGTTAACAAGGTGGCGGCAGCAGCAGCACCACCACCACCTACTCATTTCAGCAAGGTGTCGACACCACCACCTCCTCTTACTCATTTCACAAGGTGGCGGCGCCACCACCACCTCTCGATCTTGTTAACAAGGCAGCCACCTTGTATTTCCATGTTGATGACTTTTGCATGAAATGATTTGTGACGTAGCTCCTACGTGTCTTGCCACGTAGGATTATTACTTGACAAAAAGTACACGCACCATATCTTTACATTTGAGAAAGTACAAGTCCATTCCGATTAAGAAAAATGAACACGCACCATATCGGTACATTTGAGAATGTAGGTGGCTATTTAATAGCCTAAACCCTATTTGCATATATATCTAAATCATACTTAAGTTGCATTGTACATCATGCATTAAAAACTTGTCTTGTATTATAAGAAAATATGCAAATTTTAAGTTTTAATTGGTATATATGCAATTCCCTTTTTTTCTTTTATTGTCTATTTCTAGCAAGTCTTTTTACCTAGAGTAGTTTTTTATTACGGAGTACTACAGAATTTAAGTCAGTGAGTAACTAAGTATTGATAAAGTTCGTGTTTAACTCGAACACATTTCATCCCCCCTTTTTTTTTCTTTCCTTTTTTTTTAAGCAAGTCTTTTCAATGCTATAGAATTTACCATAATTCACTATGGAAATTAAACATTACACCCGAGTTTCTTCTGGAGCTTGGGGAGGTGTTTTACCCGGGTTCGAGTCTCGCAAGTGATAAAGAAAATCTGAATTCTCCTCTTAGTGCGAAGCCGTGAGTTTTAGAGGTTTCCATTCGCGGGTCTATCCTAGTAGTTTGGGTCCCGAGGTCTGCCCGTTTGGATGGTTTAACTCGGGGTCGGATTTCAAGAGTTGTGTCGTTCTAAAAAAAAGTTATTAACAGATTCATAATTCTTAAGAACTCATTTAATTTGGGGTGGTTTAAGAAATGATCGGAAAAGGTGACTCATTGTAATTTAGGAATTAAAACACGGTCAAGTATATGCTACCTTTTTGTTCAATAAAAACAAGTATAATATGCTTATTCAAAATTCCAATTTATACTCATTGTAGTCAAGTGGTAAAATCAATTGATATGATTTTTCTCGATTTAAGTATTTTAGAGATGAGTTAAAGACACCTGGATTTAGTGCTCAAAACATCAGAAACCGTAATTACCAAAGGGAATAGTACACTCGGGTTTATCAACACAAAAATAATAAATTTCAATCATAAATTTACTAGTCGATAAAGAACGATAAACTTTCACGTGTTATCAGTAATCAAAAGTTACAACATATATTGTACAAGTGACTTGGTAATTAATGGGCTACATATGTGATCGACTAATACATCGAGCGAGATGTCTTCAAACGTCTAAAGTGGATCGAATATCAAGAAACAATGTCGAAGGAAGTCACTTGATAAAAATGTCCACATATTGGAAACGCTATGGAATATGAAGAACACGAACATGTCCTGAAGCCACAAAATCTCGATATGTTCAGTACGTTGATGTTGAACATAATTGATAGATGAATAAACAACACTCGCCTATCACAATATTCCTGCCTAGTAATAAAAAGTTGAACATACAACTCGTGTAAAAGGTTGTGAACCCGTAACTCTGCAATTGCATTAGCCACCCCAACTATATGCAACCTCAAAAATTGAACCAGAAAGTGCAATTACAATTTTTTTATTTTTTTTTGAATAAAACTTTTAAATTGTGGGAAATCTTTAAAAAAAAGGTTTAGATAAAAGTTTTTGAACTTTTTTGCTGCCCTTGACAAAACTTGATTGCACAAAGAATACCAAAAGCCGTCGATCGAGCAAAACTTGTGTCGCCGGTCTAGCATAAAAAAGGACCCTCATTTTTCTAGTAAGACAAAACTGATTTATTAAAAATCACACCGGTTGAACAAAACATTACTAAATGTTGTTTCGTTCGGGAAGAAAACACCGCCTACTTTCGATACGCTCCTAAAATTTTTAATGAAATCGCACATTTTAACGTTTCGCATAAGATTAAATTAGAATTCCTTTTCTTTTACTGCAACGTAAACCACAGTGTGAACCATGGGAGCAAAAATGGCCATTTTTTGCATTTTATAATATAAGGTTTGGGTGTCTTGATTGCTAAACCTCATTTCCCCAAAACTATAGGTCTCGTGTTTGAGATCCTCCCGATCCGCAAACCTTTTTCTTATTACACTTGCAGATGACATACTTGGTCCACAACCATAGTTGTAGCATGACGACAACCTGGACCCGAAGACCAAGCCTGATGCTCATCAACGATATACACGTTGCCCCAGAAACCAACTTAGTCTCCACACTCCTCGTGTCATGGGGCTAGGTCCAAGTAGTATAAAAGGAGATGTTCACACACATGAATAAGAACACACACACCCCGATACTCACTTTTCTCTACTCTCACCTCTCTCCCCCTATCATTCACTCATACCATGTACTTACTTTCACGTCGGAGGTTGGTCTCGAAGTAAAATCCTAAGGCAAACTAACGGTGTTTTTTTCTTATTTCAGCCTAAGAGACGAAGAAGCAGCTGCAAGACCTCCTAAGAATCAGGGCTGAAAAACATCCACGGAAATTTTCTCGAACATCATTCATGCTACTTCTATATGACATAGACCTTCTCTACAAACATGTAGTACTATATAGACATGTTTAGTTACCAATAGAGTCGTATATGAGGTATCGCACAGGCCTCAAACTTTTAAAAGCCTCAAAATATATACTCAATTATTAACATTGTATAGTTTTATGTCGTTACATTTATTAAAACTTAAAATAGATAATCGAATTTTTATGTTTTTTTGTTTCAGTAAGTGGTGTAATATATTATTTTAACCATTGTATTTAGTTATCGTATAAGCTTTTACAAAGAGTTTTTATTCGCTCAACTACGGCACTGATTACCAATACGAGTATATATAAATATTTAGTTAACAAAAGAAAGAAAACATAAAAGTATAAATCACGCATATATAAACGCTTTAGAAGAAAAAAAATATAGAAATAAAACAGTCTGTGTTCTTGAGATGATTTTACAAGAGAAAGGAAAATAAGTGGAAGAAATTGGAAAAAATCGTGTTCTTCAGATTTTTATAAGGAAGAAAAGAGAAGAAAAGAAGTGGGATGAATTTGGAAGAAGATGCAATGTTATTTTTGATATAAGATGTTCCGCCCAAATTTGGGAAGAAGTGAGAAGAAAAGAAGTGATCTCTTATGTCTTCTCTTCTCTTCTTTTATGAACCAATCTAAAGAACACTGCTACTTTAATTCAAAGTCCATCAAATGTACGGTGGTGCTTATTTTTAGCACTAGAATAAATAAAGATATTTGAAAATGTAACACATGAGTGGGGATGGTTTGGAGGCTAGGCTTTATACCTTATAAATGTAAGGTCACAAGCTCGAGTCTCTTCCAATCCCTACCATTTTTTTTTTCTTTTTTTTTGAATGAGATTCGTGTTCTAGCATATATCATACACATTGAAAATATTATACGAGTGGTCAAGTGGTAAAAGTTTGTGAGTTGCGATTATAATCACCGAAACGTAAGGATCTTGAGTTATTAAACTATATATATAACAACCATGAAAGGCTTACATCAACTTCCTTAGATTTTTCTCGATTCGACTATGTGTAACGGTTGGTGACAAGAAACTACTCGAACCACATGTTTATACATCAAGACATAAGACTATTAAACTCGTATTCAACATATGCTTATGTTAAGTTTTTTAAACATGATAGATAAATATTATTAACAAGCTCAGCTCGAGCTTTGTAAATCACTATCGAGCAATGATCAAGCTTTAAAATACAACTCGAGCTCGAACTTCTTTGTAAAATGAGTAGAGCTCAGTTAGACTCGTTTAAAGCTAATTTGATGAGGTACAACAATAAATAAATTTTATTTGAATAATGAAACTAGAGAGTGTTGATGGCTTGCTGGCTAAGCATGATACCTTATAACAAGTAGGTCTCGTGTTTGAGTAAGAAAAACATCAGCATTCTTTTTTTTTTCCCAGCTGGCCATACTCATTTTTAACTTCTTTCGGTTTTTCTTTTTAGTTTTTTAATATTCCACAAAAGGTGTAGTTGTTATTGGCTTTCACAAGCATTCAAATAGTGCACTCAGGCTTATCAGCACAAAAATAGTGAATTTTTAACCATTAAATTTTTGGTTTTGTTGATACTAGACGATTACTCGTGCATAGCAACGAAATTTTATAGCGACAAATAGTTTTCTTGATAAAAAGTTTATAAGTTACTATATAAACGAAAAATAATACTAAAACGTTTGTGGATTTGGGATTAAACATAATGTTTTGAAACCGGTTCGACTCGGGTGGTTCAACCGGTTGAACTGTATTGATTGAAAACGGGTCAATTTAAATCGGGTCATCTCGACGGGTTGGGTCGAAAAACAGTCAAATTAATCCGGTCACCCGCTAAGTTTGAAACTACCCGGGTCTACGGTTTTCGATTATGTTTTCAACATTTTCTTTTTTAGTTTCAAAGCAAACCATAAATAATTCAAACTACTTCAAAAATTTTCAAATGCATACTTTTTAATTTCATGGCTTAATTTCAATACTTTTCAAATATGCTAAAAAATTAACTATTTTTCAACATTTCAATATTTAACATTGACCATTTTTATTTTATATGTAGTATAGACTATAGAGTAACCAAACACCATTTTAGTTGGTTTAGTTTTACTTTCATGTTAGGTGATAATTTTGAATACGTTCACAAGAGTAAATTTGATATCACTACATACATTTGACTCGTAGGTTTAATAAGCCCCAACATACTACTTTATATCAATCCCTTTGCCAAATTGTAAGTTTTTATCGCCAATTTTTCAATCATTACATAGTTTAATTTTTAATTTTTTTATAACATCAACTAAATATCTCACTATATTTACATCAACACTTCTCACACGCTTAAAGTTTAAAGTAGGTGTTAAACTCACAATCATTTAATTACAAAGCATTTTACATGACTTGTGGCACCGACACAAACCCTTTCGTATATATATAGTGACACGCTCTTGGGTCCGACACTTTGACATATAGTATATAGGGGATTTTGCATATATATCCACCCGAAAATGTAAAATTGCATATATATCCAAAGCATGCATAAAAACCATTGTACTATGTGCATAAAAAACTTGTAAAAAGGATATATATGCAATTATTCACTTTTTGAGGGATATATATGCATTTTTGCCTAGTATATAAACCTCGCCTATTTTTAGTTTTGGTCACATTATCGGTCCGGTTTTTTATTCAATATAGATTTTTTCACTTTTTTCCTTATCCCTAATATAGACTTACGAATAAGAGCAAGGTTGGATCATTTTCAAGTGGTTAACACCTTTGTTTCTGGAGACAGGGGTTCAAGGGTTCGATTCCCACCCCTTGTAAGGCCGGAGGTCCTTTTCTACCTTTGGTAGAACCGGAAGCAGCCTCTCTACCTTAGGTAGGGGTAAGGTTGTCGACATCTTAACCTCCCCCATACACCGTGGAAGACGGTATTGGGACCCATAACCTGTGGAAGACGATATTGGGAGTTACTTTACATTACTTTTTACCTAATATAGACTTACTGTATTAGTTTTCAGTATATTATATGTCGTTCAAAAATATTAATGAATTCATGTATAAGAACGAAGGTGATACTAGCCGAAACATATATGTCCTATGTTTTGGAACAACCGAACAAGGGCCGAGTTTATATCGAATGTTTTCAAGTGTGGTAAAAGAACAAAAGCTTGTGATAATCGTCGTCATGATGTTATTTACTTGCCGGTTGAAGAAATATGCCACTTTCTCACTTAATCTCTTATATAAATATCCATCATGGAATACAAGCATTTAACAAGAAGAAAGCATGGGCCTCATGAGAACGATTATGATGATATGTGTGACGATACTTATGCTCTTAGGAACCACCGCAGTAGCATCAAAGCCATTTCCATACAATGAACGTCCAAATGAAGTTTATTGCTACCCTGGTTACCCTTGTTCTACCGTACTCCCTATTCATCTTCGTCCTGATGATGAGGATGATAACAGTGTTTAAGTCGTCCCTGCACCTTCCTCTATTGCTCCTGGTATGTGATCTTGATGGAAGATACGTGGACTTACAAAGATCGATGTAAATCTTGTATGTGATATAAAATCTTGTGTTTATGTTAAGGACATGTAGTGCCGGTTAGAGTTTTACCAAAGTGTTTAAGAACTTAGTTTTCTTATGTGAGCAAATAAACCGTAGAGAAGATTCACGGATTGTAAGTTGTTCAATCATGTATGCTAGTGAGTCCATCTAATTAAACCAAGGAGGCCGATTCACACGCAACTTGTTTTACTTTATATGAAGATGATCGATCTTTAGTATTTCTATGTTAAACATAACAACTTGTTAAGTTACGTATCAGCTAATCGATCTTTAGTATTTGCAAATGGTATGTGTTTACTAAAACATAGAGACTATCGGATCCATGCTATCAATAGTACACTCAAATCTTAGCCGATACATAAGTGAGTTCAAACAAAACAAGCAAACACCTGATACCATTGAGGGCGGCCTTGTTAGTTGTTGTTTATATATGAACACCGAGGTTAAGAACAAGAAGAACTTCGGGTGCGTTTGGTATGCTGCCATGAATGACAATGAGTATGAGTTTGATAGTAGTAGTGGGTCCCTCACCTATGAAAGATCCATCCCTAGCTCTTTTGATGTATATGGAGTATGGATTATATATTTATATCTATCATTCATTACCATAGTGGTGGGCTCCCTCATCTTAAACAAACATCTTTAATCACTTTCATAGTTATAATCTCATTATCATAGTGAGATACCAAATGCACCCTTAACATATAGTGAGAAAGAATAATGGGTGGAACGTGGAAGTAATAAGCAAATCGGATTGATTGTGATCAGTTTGATGCTTTTATTTTTGGGGACGACAACGATGGGGATTGAACTTAGCTATTGCCGCAGAGGTGAAATAACTACTTGTTGCTATGATGCCTTCTACGGCCACCATTGTCAGTGAGAAAAAGGTATGATGAACACTCGATATGTCTTACTGAGGATTGAGAACGAAACAAGCTTCTATCTATCGTATATATGAGCGTGTAAACGTGATTCAAAAATGTACTTCAAAACAAACAACATTTTGCTTTCGTATCAAGCTTAGTTAGATAACATATGCCTTCGTAATATGTGTGTTTGTGAAATCGATAACGTGCAAATAATATGTGTTTTTGATTCACTGCAAAAAAACGCTCAAGTGCAATGAGTATTGCATCCGTATTATGAAACTACTAAGTTCCGATCCTTAATTGATATGGAATCATCTGTAGCCGACTTAGGTAGAAACACGACACGTTAAAATGATTATCTTAAGATCTAACTTCGTTAAGATTATCGTGATTTATCATTTGTACATACGTGTGATGTATAATTCTTGTCTTTCTGAAATTAGACAAAAAAATTGGATATTATATGACTAGAAGATCCAGGTAACTATACTTGATTAAATTTAGGTATAATTAATTAAATTTACATATAATCAGCTTCCTTACACCCCTTAATCCTTGTTGGATCAATTAAAACTGATTATTTCGACTTTAGTTTGCAATAATCACTTTTCTCTGTAGTATTAACACCTTTAATTACCATTAGCTTTAACTTGTGGTTTGGCCAAATTGCAAGTGCAGTTCTTACAACTACGAAAATGCATGCGTAGTCCATGTAAAAAACTTCGGTTTGCAAGTGTTGGCGTAGTCCCTACAGGGACGATTTGACAATTGCACACCAGAGTTTCCCAAAAGAAAATGTCTGCAGTTTCGAAGTTATAAGAATTAGGCTTGCAACTTGGCTTTTTTGCAATTTACTCTTTCTCATATTTAACTAAGTATGAATGGACAAATCAATGAACATAGTATTTTACGTAAACTAATCTTCGCTACAAGCTAAATGTGTGATATTAATCCTAAGTACATATGCATGTCTTTGTGTATTTAAATAGATGTTCATGTTCATTGTTGTTTATATACAATTATAGAGCGTAAAAATAAGAACAATGGCTGGCGGTAATAAGAACATGGGGTCTTGTGCTCGGTTTGATGCTTTTATTTTTAGGGACGACAACGGTGGTGGTGGAAGGCATAGCATGCTGCAGCGGTGATGTATATAGTTGTTGCTTGGAAGGGAACGTGCCAACCGCCATGACACTGATGTCTGCCAGCTTTACTAGTAACAAAAAGGTGCTTGGTCGAAAGGCTTACTCCGTTGTCCCATCTATCACCCCTCATTGAGCATATCGACTCACTTTTTTATCGATTACGACTTTATGTTATGTTTTCATGCTTTTAAATAACTTGATTCACAATCAAGAGTGTTAGCAAGCTTATAAGAGAATAGATGAAGGCGGATGAACAAGTTATCACACACACACACATAATACTAAACACGGTTAAGGCAAAGAGAGTATGTGAAAAGAAAACTTGAACAACCAACCTTCAAATGAAGGTTATTACAATGTATTTATAGGCAAGGAGCTAGGGTAACACTCCTCTACTTCCCTATTACTTATTGGGCTTGGATCTGCTTATGGGCCTTCTACATAAGCTTGACCTTAAACAAACATAAAGGCCATAATAAAGCTACCTATTACATATGAAATATAAATACTTGAAATATGGTTTAGGAGTGATTCCAACAATCTCCCCTCAGTATATATGAATGTAAGCGGTGAAGGCGTTGATGTAATAGTAGCGGTGACGCCTTCGACATTCTTCTTTCTTGTGAGAGGTATTGTCTTGATTCGAACAATCTCCCAGTGTAGAGATCGTTATCTTTGAACAGTTATGCTTTGACGTCATTTTAACTTTGTTCTTTGATCATTTGTTCTTTGTGGTGAAAGTGATAGTATGTTGTTGTGCGCATCGATGCAGCATCAGTGCTTCATTGCTCCAAGGTGTCTCACGTCATTCTTCAACATGCTCACACGCTCTTTGACGTTGGAAATCAATCTTGATGTAGTTCTTTAAGTCTTTGACTTTGTAGATTCTTTGATTTGATGAAGAATCATTTTGATGTTGTGTTGCATTGGAATAGAACTTTCATTAGTGATGATGTTGGCGTGAGCATGAGAAGAATCAAGACGATCATCCCGCTCCGAGCTTCCATAAGAAGAAAAACATTTCAAACGGTTAGTAATAAGCGGTTTCCGGCACTTACAAGTTTGAACTTTGAGAGTGTCAACGACATAGTGTGAAGACACAACTCTAATTCTTACAAAGGCCGTTCTGAACTGGAGTCCCACAAGTGAGATAACGCGATGTACCGAAGTACATCTACATTCGAGATAGTCGCCGAGGTACACCAAGCATCACCTCACGATCAGACCGTTTGAGACACACCGCGTAATCCACGGGAGTTACCAAGCGACCGCCTGTCGGGCTGTTTGATGTTGACCTGGCGGAGTTTCCATTCAATCACCGAGGATCACGGATGTGAACCTCTCATAAATGTTCTCGACAGTTGCTAAGATCCAGAAGGACTCGATATGAACCATCGATGATCTTATTGTTGATCATCAAGTGATTAAATGTCAAGTGTTCCTAAGAGATCTTTGATGAATCTCGTGGCTCTAGACTCAATAGTGCGTTTGGTTTTCTGAGCGGAGACTAGGGAGAGGGTCTCCTTTTTTCAATACCAACGATCTCAAGAGAAAGCCAATAGTTTATGTAGGGTTCCCTGTGAGAATGAAACAAGCTTCGTTGAGAAAAACTTGAGTGGCTAAGAAGGTTTAGTGCATGCGTCCTTTGGGTCCATGACGACTTTTAATCTTCAATACCGGTGTCACTAAGTGACAACCAAGAGTATATGAATTGAACCCGTTATGCGCCCTAAGTTGAATAACTGGAGGGCTATTTTTTCACCCTTTCTTTACATTTCTTTTGATTCTTCAACTCCTTCTTTCTCCGATTCTCATTTTCTCCTTTTACAATCATTCCTAAGGACTTCTAACACTAACTAATGGTAGTGTCCTTGGGTGATCCTCCGGCTCTGGCGGATCATAGACAGTTATTCCTAACCTTAGTCACCTTATAGCTCCATGACTAACCTATGTTTGCCATTAACACCTTGTATTTAAAATCTCTCTCAAAGGGTTTGTTAATGCAAAACATGTTTGAACCACGATGAGAGATGAAGTTTTGCATAAATACTCCCCTCCACATGTGCTTAATAGTTTTAATGGTTAAATGCAGTGAGGAAAGAGCGCACTTTTGAATTGATTCACCGAAGATAGACAATCTCCGCGAGACACGGTTACGTTGAATAGTTAAAGAGTTACATTGTCGACTTTTAGGTGACAACTAGCTCTAATAACTATCTTGAAGGTGTAGACAAACCTCGAAGGTTGTCATACCGTCGAGTTCATGTCTATCAAGAGTTTCTCGAATGGTACTTTCTACTTGGACAAGTCCTTTGCGAGACACGTTTACATCACTAGCGAACTAGTTTGAAATTATTACCCGTCCGTGACAAGTCTTTTCGAGTTACTAACAGTTTAGTACCGTCAATTCGTAGGTTAAGTCCGAGGTACCTGATTCATTTGCATTTTGTACAACATATTTCTTATCACACAATTTTCTCCCCTCAAAATGGCATATAAAATGTTGTTTTGAACGTTTGAGAATAAATATGACCATTTTGAGTTTTGCGGGAAGAGTGACCATCGTGAACAATTTGTGAACAAAGTTTTAAATCAATACTCCCCTCAACTAGTTATATAAGCGGTTGAGGTTTTGAAAATCATATGGGAAGTACTTGTCTTTTGAGCAAAACCTTGAATAATGAAAGGTTTGATAGGTTTTACTCAAAATAAGAAGCTTTCGCTCTGTAATAAGGATTGTGGCACCGAGGCGCACTACGTGGTCCTTTCTTGACCATTACGGGTTGTACAATTGTTATGTGTGCACAAGCCATTCACATATAGAATCATGCATCCAAAATCATATGAGGGAAACTATTCAGGGGTACCGGAAGTGCGATGATGTTCCCGGGGAGTCGCATGCAGGCGTTGAAAGCCGGTGATGTTTCTCTGGGTCGACCACCAACATAGCTTTCCAAGCGTCGAATCGATCCCTTCGAACAACCGTTCATCAATCATGGTGATGATCCTTCGTACATCCCTCCTTTCACGAGAGTTCCAAGCTTAGATTCCCAACCTTCAGCGTATATCCTTCAATCATCGCCAATCCATCCCTAACCATCTTCAAGGTATGATCCCGAATTTGTGGAGCTCACTACACGCCATTAAGCAGTTCTGCGAGTTCACTGCGGTAAACAATGCCGAAAGGTTTGGCCGATGGCGTGAGTTGTGTGGTGGTTGATGTCGGGAAGATCTAGGCGTGGTGGAGTGAAGTTTACACGTTTCGATATGATTCAACAAACCATCCGGATATCTTCGACACGTTCTTTGATCACAATCGTCTAATGAAGATGAGAACCGACTTGATAAATTCACGTTGAACTTCAATCGAGAATTGTCGATACGACCACAGCTTTGGCAAGGTACAAGTCTTCGATGTCGTTGAGGACAAGTTCTCAAAGTCGACCTCGAGAATTCATAGTCCTGTTCATCTTGTCGTTTGACTATGATATTCTTCAAGAATGTGTAGTCCCACTTAGACTTGAGATCAATGTGTTTGATGGCCACGATGTCCTTTGAGCAAGTACACTTCATGTTGAGACTTGAACCGAGCGAAACGTAGTAGATTCTTCGCGTTCGGGCCAATGATGAATCCCATACAAAGCATCTTGGTCATATGCTTGCACGTTGTCGAAAACAAGTGAGTTGCGTTCCTCGATAGCTATGCGGTTTGAGTAACAAGTCACTGGAATGGAAGAGTCAATGATGTAGCGTATTTTCGTGAACCATTGCCACCATGGATAAGAAATTCGGATCTTTGTTGAAGAAATATCCGAAGGAATCCTTGGTTCATCCGGTTGGCGATTGTTGGTAGAGGTTTGGTCCGTCGATGTAATATGGAGGGTTGTTCCGTTTAGTGAAGTCGATGTTTGCTTCGGGTTGAGCCAATCCATGTTGTTAGACATGGCTCGAGCAATGTTTTCAAGGTGATATTCAACCTCGATTGCACTTTCCGAGCTGTTTTTCAACGAAGGAATGCGTCATTCTTGATGCGCTTCAACTCGGATTTCGTCATCTTCTTCACACGGAATCTTTCTTGCAAGATTTTGCATGCTCAAGGTACTACCGTCTACCAATTCTTGACTTTCTTGGTAGGAGTGTCGTTAACAAGGTAGCAAACCAATCAAATTCTGCAGCTTTATCGTCATCAAGCCATGATACAACTTCGGTGAGTCATCTTCTTCTTCTTTTTAGAAGGCCTTGATGATGATCTTGGTTTCGCACTTGTTTGGGTGAGGTGGGTTGTTGTCGGGCTTAAGGACCTCTTCATCGTCACCACCCGTGTACTCAAAGTAGTCACTGTTTTATGAGTCGGGGTGGTAACTCGAATCGTCCCAGGTTTATCGAGAGAAGACCGAGGTGATGGAGACTTATGTTGAGAAGAAGTCCGGTGGTGGAGGTGGCATAGATGAAGATTGACCGATCGCTTCGACGTTTAGGTGCGAGTCCTTATCCTTATCATCGCCATCTCTTGGATTGAATGGTCGACTCCTTGCATGATGATCCGAGTTGATAGTCAAGTAGTATTTCAAAATTTAGTTTCATCCGAGTAAACATTCCGGATCTCTTTGACATTTGCATCACAAGTTTAGCTATTAACTTTCAGTTGTAGAGATCGACTTCTTTGCCCATTGTATGTTTAACCAATGCTACGATGTTAGGGTGAGTTGTCCGAAAATACTTCTTTTGTCACACCGGGACGGTGTCGAGAAGAAACTTGTGGGTTTGATCTCTTGCGACGTCTCCAGTTCCTTTTGGACTTTAGGAATGATATCCTCAAGATACTTTTGAGTGTAACCTTCAATCATTTCATTCGGTTCCTCCGACGATGGCTTCTCATGAAATCTCGAATAGCTTTCCTATCTTTCCGCATCTTGTCATTCTCATCATGTAAATCTTGCATTTGTTCAAGATACCAATTAAGTTTTACGTGGAGCATGTCCTTCTTTCTAACTTGTTTGTGACTTTCACAATTCTTGCATGTGTTTGAGAATCCAAGATTTAGGTGGTTTCTTCACCGATTTGGATGATGATCCGGTTGATTTTGTTGATGGTGGTTGTGATGAGTGAGGCGAAGAATCCGATGATGAGGAGACATGAGGAGACTTCATGTCCTTAGGAGTTTCCGAGGTTTTCTCCTTTGAGTGTGTTGGACCTGTCTAGAAGAAACTTGGTATAATCATCCTCGTCATCTTTAGACTTTTCTTTCTCGGTTTCTGTTTCTCAAAATCATACACAATAGTGTCTTCAACAAAGCGGTTGTTGTTGCGGAAGAGTGGTGGCACGGATCCCTTATCGGGTTGATTAACCGCATCGGGATCCGGAGAGGAGGGCGGCACCACTTGATCCTCCGGGCCACCCATTTGTTCTTTAGCAAATTCACGGCCTTTTGAATGTGTCGGACGTTGTGAAACTTTTTTCGTATGATTTATCCAATTGCTCTTCTTCTTCTTCATCGAGCTCTCATCATAAGGTACAATAGTCGGAGTCTTTCCCTTTCTTGGACAAATGGAGGACTTGGAGGTCTTGTCACCGAGGCGGTGTTTGGTTGCGGTTGCGAGTAATGAACCTCTTCATACATCTCAAGTATCTTGAGCTCTCATCCCTAAGTTGTCTTTGAGGTTCAAGTGTGGAATAGGTTCGGCTTCCTTTACGGAACAATCCTTATAGAAGGAGCTTTCCTTTTAGGAACCTTCCTTTGACTCATGAGAACTTGTTGTGCTTCTGCACTTCTCTTACGGTTCTCCGACGGTGTTCCGAAGATTTTTAAATCAAGATGACCAACTTTGCCTTGTCGACCGCTTCGAGATATCTCTTATGCGCTTTGAGCTTTCGACATCTTCGATTAGAAGGAAATCGCAATCTGACACCTTGTTTCTTTGTGGACGTTTCCTTGATTCTAACGATGAGAATGGGTTCCGTCAACATATCGTGATTATGCGGGTCATTGAGCCTCTTGGGAATGTCGTGGTGAAGTCCAAGTGCTCTCGGATCAACAATTTGGTATATCGATGTAGGGAATCTTTGAGCCAAGTTTGTTGAGAAATGACATCATGTCATCCCAAATCGAGCTTCAATAGCGATGTGTTTCATGTTGACGAATGCCCAAAATATTTGCGATTCTATGAGCTTAGGATGCTCATAGCCGCTATCACGACCGTAAACAGACTTGGTGATGATCATGTAGAGTGTTCTCCATGGTTGAGGAATACTCTTAAGCTCTACATGAGAGTGCTTGGTGATTACTCACGTAGCCTCATCATAACCGATATTGATTAAGAATTGGAGAGTTAACTCTTCAACAGTGTGGCATAAAGTTTGGTTGGATTGACTTGAGTGAATAAGGAGAGCGACCTTAAGTCTGCGGTGTAATGGTGACTTGTTTGTGGTTCGAGTCACCGTCACAGTGATCCTTCCTTTGACCCTTTCCATAGTGTTCCAGGCTGCTGAATGTAGATCTCGTGAATGGTTGCGAGTGAGTAAGCATGTTCGATATGGGTGAGTCCTCGAGAATATCAATAGCAATAAGACATGAAGATTCGAGCAAGTGAGGTGTCAAAGTCAACACGGAGGTTATTCTTTCCAATCTTCATTGGATAGCCATGAGGATAGATATCAAGAATGGAGAGAACTTGGTGCATCCACATTCATTAGTTCACCATGTCGTGATGCGAAATAACATTAGCCAAAAGAACCAACATATCGAAAGACATAATGTTAGTCAACGAAGGTCTTATTGTCTAGTTTTTGAATGTACGGTGTCAATGATTGTTACGAGTCCTAAGTCACTTGTATGTTCAATAATTCAATGATGTCGTGAAATGTTTCGTGAGTTAGTTAACTTTAAGTTTTAAAGTTTATTTTATCACTTATTGCTTCACAACATATCGACGATTTAAGTTTATTAGTGACATTTTTGGATTCGTGATGATATGATTAGTTTATTTGCAAGTTTGTACAAGTAACAATTCATCATGAAGGTCAATCCAGGTTAAGCGTAGTTTTGGCAAAGATACGCGTGAGCGGTATGATATATGCTTAGGCGTGAGGCTACGATAGAATCCTAACTTACGCGTAAGAAATGTTACGCGAAGAAAAGGAGACCTTATGCGTGGAGAGCTTATGCGTGAGCATATATTAACCTTACGCGTAAGGCTACTCGTAAGAGTTGACCTTAAGCGTAGGGGTCATTGTTCACGCATATCCTTCACGGGATACGCGTGGTCCCATATGTAGAACCTTATGCGTGGGCGCCACGCGTAAGACTAATCTACGCATAACAGCTACGCGAAGGTGATCTTATCGTAGATTAACATCAACCTTGATTCGAATATTAAGTGTAGCAAGCACGAAATAAAACATCACATCATCAAAGTTAAACACATATCATTCATTTTATCAACAAAACATGGTATGAATCATTCATATGCGATTAAGCGTGAAAGTCATACGCGTAAGTCAAAACCCTAAGGGTTATGAATTACGCGTAAGTTTTCTAACCATAGGATTTGCACCAAACTTATTACGGTAGTTCAAGAGAGTTGTATGAGCTTATATACCAAGTATTAACATCTAACTCATGGTGAATCAAAAATACCCAAACTTATGAACCTTAAACCCTAATTTCAAAATCTGAATTAATCAGTGTTTCTGGGTAGTTATAGAGCTAGGATATGATTAATTCAACATCATATGAACATAACCCAGCAATATTTAGACCAAAACACTTCACATTTGGAAGAACCCAAATCCACGCATAAACCCTAAGTTTCAAAATCAATTAATTCGTGTTTCTGGGTAAGATTTGAGGATAAAGATATTATCATTGATGCTAAAACACGTTTTGAAACAATCTTTTAACCACAAACACACAATCTTGATTATGTGTTCATACGCTTATCGTAGAACACAAAACCAAGATTATACATCTTTGACCGTTGGATTCACGTAAAAATCAAAACCGGTGTTTGAAAACATGTTAAGATTATGAAACAACTTACAAGATGATGATCCAAAACATGATTTGAAGATTGATTCTTATGCGTAGGATATGTTTGGTTGATAGTAATAAATGAGAAGAGTTAAGTTAGGTGGAGGTTTTATTTAAAATAACTTTAAGTTTTTGACAGTTTGGTCCCTCCACCTTTTCCATTTTCATCCAAAGCCTTTTAACTTCCAATTTTGGTTACCAAATGAAGATTTTAGAAAACTTGACGACACTCCCCTCGACTTGAGAAAATAATGAAAGGTTATTAATTAAAGTCCGAGGAGTGTCAATGAACCGTGAAATTTACCACCATTTGTAAAAGAATCAACCGAGATGTGATAACATTCAAGTACACAGATGTTTTGAAGCGGTTAATGGATTATTTTCTCCCCTCAACACTTGATCGGAAAAATCTGAATTTTGAAAGATAAAAGTGTTGACGGAAGAAATGTACTTGCCATGTTGAAAGAAATATAGATTGGGAGAATATTTTTGTTGTTTTATCCGATTTTATATTTTTGTATTTTGTTTTGAAAAATTTATTTACAAAAGATGTTTTGGTGTTTGATGAGGTTTTAAGATGCTTTTAAGAGGTCATCCAATTCCTCTTGAGTCAAACACCTCATACCAATCCGTGGACCAACTCATTAAACCTAGCGGGAGGCAAGGCTTTGGTGAGCGGATCGCCAATTGGTATTCGGTACCCACAAAGTATAATTCAACGGCACTGCTCCACATGGTCCTTGATGAAATGATAGCGTAGATCGATGTGCTTTGATTTTCGAAAGTCTTGAATCGAGTTGCACGAGATTGCAATGGCACCGATTGTCGCGAGACATTGGGATTCATCAAATACATAACCATAGTCTTTGAGTTGTGTTCTCATCCAAATGACTTGAGCACAACATGCGGACATTGCTACATATTACGCCCGGTTGATGACGATGTACAATCACGCTTCTTTGATTGCCAAGACACCGTTTATCACCGAAATTGTAGAGCTCAAGTACTTTTCCTTGAGTCTAAGCATCCCGCATGATCAACGTCAAAAGCGATTAGTTCAAAACCGAATCCTTCGGATACCGATTCCTAAATTAATGGTTCCCTTGATGTATCGGAGGATTCTTTTAGCCTCGAGAGGTGGGTTTCGATTGGTTGCATCGATAACGGAGCATAGATAAGCGGCAAAGACAATATCAGTCGCTAGTTATTAGATACATGAGAGACCCAATAATACTTGGTATTTGGTAGGGTCAACCAATTTCCCATGTAAATCAAACATCTAATTTCTTGGTATGAGTCATTGGTGTGGCATAAGTATCACGGTGTTTTCATTCCAAATTTGTTTAACAATTCAAGGGCATATTTGGATGACTCGTAAAAATACCACGGGTGATTGATGAACTTGCAGTCCTAGAAAGAACGTAAGTTCACCCATCATGGACATTTCAAAATTTTTCTTCATGAGTTTTGCAAAAGCGATTGAAAACTTTTATGTGTTGACCCAAAATGATGTCATCCACGTAAATTTGAACAATTAAGATGTGTGCCCGTGATATTGTATAAAAGAGTTGGGTCAATCGAGCCTTTGGTGAAATTATTGGCAATGAGGAAAGATGATAGCTTATCGTACCATGCCCGAGGGGCTTGTTTGAGACCATAAAGAGCTTTGTTCGGTTTGTAGACATGGTTCGGGAACTCGGGATCAACGAATCCATCCGGTTGGTGACATAGACCGTTTCTTTAAGTTGTCCATTGAGAAACGCCATTTTGACATCCATCGATGAACCGTCATGTTCATATGAGCCGCGAACGCGAGAAATATCCGAAGCGACCTCAAGACGAGCAACCGAGCAAAAGATTCTTCAAAGTCTATTCCTTCTTCCCGACGATAACCCTTAGCAACTAGACGTGACTTGTTTGGATAACATTCCTTCAAACATCAATTTGTTTTCCAAATCCATTTTAAACCAATGACGTAGACACTGTTGGTCTTTCAACTAGTTCCCATACTTCAAGACGTTTGAATTGGTTGAGTTCTTCTGCATGGATTCAATCCAGTTGTCTTTGTCATTGCATCCTTAATGTTTTAGGTTCGATTGGCGACGGTGAGTGCATAAATGCGTGTTCACCATCCGAGTGAAGACGTTGTCTCGTAACGTTGGTTGATTCGGGTTGCCAATAATGTTAGCCGAGGATGGTCTTTTGTCCATCTATGTGTAGAGGGTTGATGTTGGTATACATTGTGCATTTCGAGGATTCAAATGGTTTGTTGAAGATTCCGCGACATCCGTGCAGCGATCTCATTGGCAAACGGGTTGAAGAACGATTTGGATCAAAATCTGCAGTGGGGTACTTCATTCGAATATCATCACGTTGGTTCATCATTGTTGGGCGGTGTGTTCAAGCTGTTGTGTTGGAGTCAATTGGTGTAGGTGCATCTTCAACGATAGTTGTTGTGGCGGTGTATCGGTATAGGAATATGATCGGGTTGTGCAATGAGACAATGGATACACGAGAGCACGTTCATCAATATCGTCACGCGAGCAGAGGAGCAAATAACCTTTCCATTTGTTGACGAGTTAGTGAGGGCTTTCTTGGTGATGATGGGGTTGAGGAAGTTTAAGCGGTTGTGACGGGTTCTAAGTCGTTATACTCGAAGCCATTTCGTGAGTTCATCGAAATGAGCATGAATCGTTTCCATTACCTCCTTAGTTCGACGATTCCAGTTCGAAACCTTTAGAATTGTCACATATCCAATAAAGACCCAATATCGGCTTTTGCTTTGAGCTTTCCAAAATCATCACGATCATTATTCGGATAGCAAAGGGATCCAAATACATGAAAGTGTTTGAGGTTCGGTTTATAGTTGTGGACAAGCTCAAAAGGTGTTTTGTTGTGGCGTTTGTGATCATGGAACGGTTTTGAGTATAGCATGCGATGATCGACTTACGCCCATAAGTAATCTGGAAGTTTAGCATTGATTAACATTGTTCTTGCGCTTCCACTAACGTTCGGTTTCGTCTTTCAACAACTCCGTTTTGTTCGGTGTCCGTGCAATAGATGTTTGATGTTGAATTCCACTTTCTCATAAAATTCACGAAGGGTTTTGTTGACAAATTCGGTTCCTTTTTACTGCTCGATGATTACGGCGGTGTTTGGAGTCGAACCGTATCTTTGTGAGAAAGGTGATGATCATTTGTGGAGCTTGGTCTTTGCTACGAAGAAAGTAGACCCAAGTCCATCGAGAGTAGTCATCAACGATTACTAAGATGGCGTTTGCCATTGATCGTTTGCACGCGCATGGGGCCACACAAATCCATGTGAAGAAGATGAAGCACATCTTGAGAGTCGTGTTCCACCTTTGAAGGAAAATGAGCACGAGTGCTTTTCCCTTGTTCACAGTGAGCAAGGTGATCTTTTGAATACCGGAATCGTGGGAGTCCTTCAACTAGTTTGTGTCGAGCAAGGTTGGTGATGGTTTGAAAGTTTAGATGTGAGAGACAGCGGTGCCATAGCGAGGATTTTGTAGATGTTGCCTTTGAAAGTAAGCAAATGGGAGAGGAAGCAACCATGTCTTTCATAGAGATAGTGTATAGACTAGAATTTACGAGCCGGACATAAGATCGTTTCCTTGTAGATCACGAATGAAACAAGTTTTCTCCCGAAAGCAACCTCCAAATCTCCATCACAAAATTGACCTCATCGAAAGCAGTTGTGACCGAGGCCTTCCACATAGTAAACCACGCTTATTTCGATGTTCCCATTAACATAATCTCCGTAGCCCATGATGGGCTGCAGTGATCGTTCGAATCGGCGGTGCCAATGAACTTTGCAATAAAGTTTGATAACAGTTTAAGGTTGCTGTCATGTGTCGGGAACATCCGCTATCAACAATCCAGAGAATGATGCATATCACTGCATTACACACAGGCGACACGGATGGAATAGAAGTAGATGTGGAACCCGAAATGTTAGAGGGTTCCAAGGCGAATCGTTAGACATACACACATTGACAATTTTAGGCATCCATTTAAATCCAAGTGTGTTATATATCCATTTCGCCATCTATAACTACTCTTTGCTTTAGTCTTAGTGAAAACACTAGGTGGTACTACATTCTTAGGAGGTGAAGCGAGAGCTCTTGTGATAGCAATGGTTGCCTTAGAATCTAAAGAGGTGGTTTACCAAGCACGATCGAGAATGATTAGTGGGCTTAGAGGTATTCCGATTCTTAGGATTCCGTAATCTAGAGATTATAGTTTTAGCAACACATTTGTCATGACAATCGAATTCATACTCTTTTGACAAATATCACAAGGTGCATCGGATGAATATCAAAAATACTTAACGGTTTAGCATTCGTTACATCACTATTTGTATTACATTTGCCGGACGCAACATCTATAGTGGAAGCAACATGATTTTTATTCGAGTCCTAGGGTGTTCTTCTACTTTAGCATTCCTTATTGATCTTTTCTTAGGTCGCAACTTCCTATTCTTCGATTGAGTGCTCTAGGCGTGAAGTGCGGACATTTGGAAAAGATGCAACTATTCTGTTTCAAAGAGAGGGAAACACATTAGCAACTTGTGATTTGGCGTGGGAATTCTAGGTTCACGATTACTAAGTGTGGTGGTGCTAATCTCTTAATCACGATGGCGGGAGTTGTTCATACTTTCCTAACATTTCCGTAGCTTAGAGATGGTGTGAATCGATCTTGATTTTCGAGCGAAGATTACCAAGAAAATTCATGACTTCTCTAGTGTGAGCAAGATAGTGATCAAGTTCGTTTGATGCTTCATCTCGAGTCTTTTGAGTAAATCAAATATGACACCATATTCTGTTTAACTTTTAAAAGTTCTTGTTCATATTTTGAGATTTGACTTTTCAAAGACACGTTTTGATCATCCAGTTGCTCAATTTTAGGATCGAAGATTTTGCACTCAATTGAGCGATTTTCTTTGGCGAGTTGATGGTTGTGAATATCTTTTCACACCAATGAAGACGACATTTTGCATTGTTAATTTCCGTGTAATCGTTTATTTTCGACTTTTAAAGACTCGATCTGAAGCACATTATCGTTGTTCTCAACAGATTACAAGATTTCAACAATATCGCAGAGATATAATCGGATGCATATGGCAACGAATAGAGTAGCACAACATTATGGATATCGGACAGATAACATCTTCCAAGAGTCGATCAACATCTTTTCTCAACAGATTTCTTTTGCGTTTTGTGTTAGTAATAGATGTTTCATTTTCTCGAAAACGTTTTCATTACCCAAGTTCCTTATAAAAATCCTTTTCCGAGCAATTGCACAACTTTTCAAGTTTTTAACATTAGGTAAAAGATTTTTCCGAAAGATGTCTCTTTGTTCTCTCGCGAGGCGATTGAAAATGTTCAACTTTGATTTCAAATCGATATTCTATCTCATGTTGTAAAATTTTGAGGTCGACCATGAAAATGTCAAAATATCGAAGGATTTTTCGATTTTCGGGTTTTGAGTTTACTTCACTAATGGAAGGTAAAGGACCATAAGTTTGTGCAAAGACTGTTTTGGGATTAACAATAGAAGACTCGGGTGTTTTGATGATAACCCTTGGTGTGTTAGAAGAATCCGTTGGTGACGAAAGTGACCGCGTTTTATAATTAAAAGGTTTGTTGTAAACAACATTTTTAATTTTGATCGACTCTCGTCTTACGCATCTAATTCCTCTTGACGATGGTATTCAACAACACTCATGACAATATTATCAATTTTGTATTCTTTGGAAACTTCGTGAGTTGGTTTGAATGTTTTAGTGAAAGCTTTGGTTTGTAATCGCCTAGATTTTTTCCATATCCATTTGGATTAGGTTTTAAGGTAAACTTTTCAATAGCTATTCTTGATTCACCATGTTTGTAAACAACAGCTTTAAACTCTTTAAGTTTGTTTTGCAAACCGAGAATTTCTGCAAGAAGGTCATCTACCCGATTCGTTGAATGCTTTTGTATCACGGAGAATGTTTTGACAATTTAACAACTCAAACCTTAGCATTTTGATTTTCAAGGTGAGAGCGTTAATTTGCTTTTTATGTTCATGTTTGATTGTTCTAATTAGGACAATAAAGCATTCTTCGAGGCGCTAGATCACGATCCGTCTCTAAATATTTTTCGTTTTGATGAGATTTTGCAAAGCGGCTTCAAAACCTTTTCACGGTTTTCTTGAGTTTTGAAAAAGTTGAGTTGCATTTGTAAACATTCAAAATCCTTGGTTAAAGTGCATTTTACTTTTAAGGATTGATTTAATGCATAACATTCCTCCATTTTGATTTTATGGTCTTGAATTAACCGAGCAAAATCCGGATGAGGCAACAGATCATCTTGTTCAACATGAGTCTCAAGATGATCATTCTTTAGATCCTCAAATGCGACCACGGAGTCAATTTGATTATCAAAGGAAACCATGAGGTCATCTTGATCGTCAAATGTAACTACTGAGGTTAACTTGAAAATCATCGAGAAGAAGATGTAGAAGACTCATTTGAATAGTCCGATCCGTGCGGATTCGGATATTGGCGGAGATATTAGTTCGAGATATGATGATGGTTTGTTCGGTACACGAGACAAGCCATCGATGTCATACACCTGGGCTGAATCACTCATGTGCGACTCATGCATATTAGCCATCAACATAATAAATGCATTAGCATGCAAGTCCTCCATATCATCATCCGAGTCTGCATCCGCCATAAAGCTCGTTCTTTGTTTGTGAGAGATCCACCGACTTCATCCTTAAGAGCCAAAATAAGGCCTCTTTGAAATAAGCACGCCCGAGTCCTTGGCTTTGGGCATGCATTAGCCAGTGTCCTTCTCATTGCGGTTGTAGCATCTAAGACCATTTAACCGATTTTGAGCATTTCCTGTTCCACCACTTGAGCTCTGTTGTTATTCCTACCCCGACATTAAACCCTTGACCACCGCCCATCGGCGACCATAATCACGATTCGAACTTCAACACGTCCATTGTTCATGACTTGATTCCGTGTGTTAGATGAGGAACGAATCGATTGTTGGATTTGTTTGTGTAACGCCAAAAGCATTAGCAATCATCACAAATCCTTGTTGCAATGCTTGAACGGATCTGTTTCCTCGATCGCTTCATCGACATATGCTTGAGCATTGTTCTTTGTATGGGACCAATTGATTTTGTTGAGGTTGAGGTTGTTCTTGTGAAGGTGTGTTGGAAGCGATTGGTTGAGTTCTTTGGTTGAGAGGACAATTCATTGAGCATACAAGGCAAGTTGTTGATTGTCCGGTTGTATTGTTTAGCAATTTGAGCACGGAGAATCCTTTCCGATCAACTTCCTTTTCATGAGGCTTCAAGTAATCGTACAACAATCCATAAGTAGAATGATGCATATTCTTCGCAGCGGAGAAAAATGACATACTTCTCCCATTCGGGACCAAGACTACTCGGGAACTTAGTATTCACTGCAATTCTTGGCATGATGATGTTGTGTTTATCCAAATCATTGATGATGTCTCGAAAATCGATGATGATATGACTCAAGTGTCTCTCGGGTTCAATCATGAAGTGTTCATAAGCCAAGTAAATTTTGGATTCCAAATCCTCCGATTGAGTCTGAGATCCTTCCATAAGAAGACGAATATGATCCCACATCTTTTGTGCGATCTTTTGAGCATCAACACTACGAAGAATTGGGTTTGGTAATCCTAATAGGATGTATTCCATTGCAAGTTCATCGACTTCATAGTGTAGAAGTTCGAGGATTTAAATCGCTGTGATAGCAATGTTGGTTTGTTCATCTCTTGGTGGAGCAAAGAGTTGGATCTCCGGTACAATGACGGTAGGCATCTCAAATGGACCTTCAAGATAACCTTCTTTAAGAACTTTCCATGTGGCTTCTTCGGATCACGTAACCTAAAGAACCTTATCACCCATTGATCGTAGTTTCCTGGAGTGAGCATTGGAGGTCTATCAAGTGATCCAGCTTAATCATAATCATAATATGTCTTAAGAAATTAATCATAATCACTAGTTTTACAACACAAGCTTATAAGAGAATAGATGAAGGCGGATGAACAAGTTATCACACACACACACACATAATACTAAACACGGTTAAGGCAAAGAGAGTATGTGAAAAGAAAACTTGAACAACCAACCTTCAAATGAAGGTTATTACAATGTATTTATAGGCAAGGAGCTAGGCAACACTCCTCCTTCCCTATTACTTATTGAGCTTGGATCAAGCTTATGGGCCTTCTACATAAGCTTGACCTTAAACAAACATAAAGGCCATGATAAAGCTACCTATTACATATGAAATATAAATACTTGAAATATGGTTTAGGAGTGATTCAACAATCTCCCCTCAAGTATATATGAATGTAAGCGGTGAAGGCGTTGATGTAATAGTAGCGGTGACGTCTTCGACATTCTTCTTTCTTGTGAGAGAATTGTCTTGATTCGAACAATCTCCCGGTGTAGAGATCGTTATCTTTGAACAGTTATGCTTTGGCGTCATTTTTAACTTTGTTCTTTGATCATTTGTTCTTTGTGGTGAAAGTGATAGTATGTTGTTGTCTCGCATCGATGCATCAGTGCCTTGTTGCTCCGGTGTCTCCACGTCATTCTTCAACATGCTCACACGCTCTTTGGCGTTGGAAATCAATCTCGATGTAGTTCTTTAAGTCTTTGACTTTGTAGATTCTTTGATTTGATGAAGAATCATTCGATGTTGTGTTGCATTGGAATAGAACTTTCATTAGTGATGATGTTGGCGTGAGCATGAGAAGAATCAAGACGATCATCCCGCTCCGGAGCTTCCATAAGAAGAAAAACATTTCAAACGGTTAGTAATAAGCGGTTTCCGCACTTACACGTTTGAACTTTGAGAGTGTCAACGACATAGTGTGAAGACACAACTCTAATTCTTACAAAGGCCGTTCGAACCTGAGTCCCACAAGTGAGATAACGCGATGTGCGAAGTACATCTGATTCGAGATGAGTCATTGAGGTACACCAAGCATCACCACGATCAGACCGTTTGAGACACACTCCGCGTAATCCACGGGAGTTACCGAAGCGACTCTTTGTCGTGGTCGTTTGATGTTGACCCGCGGGAGTTTCCATTCAATCACTCGGGATCACGGATGTGAACCTCTCATAAATGTTCTCGACAGTTGCTAAGATCCGAAGGACTCGATATGAACCATCGATGATCTTATTGTTGATCATCAAGTGATTAAATGTCAAGTGTTCCTAAGAGATCTTTTGATGAATCTCGTGGCTCTAGACTCAATAGTGCGTTTGGTTTTCCGAGCGGAGACTAGGGAGAGGTCTCCTTTTTCAATACCGGTGATCTCAAGAGAAAGCCAATAGTTTATGTAGGGTTCCCATGAGAATGAAACAAGCTTCATTGAGAAAACTTGAGTGGCTAAGAAGGTTTAGTGCATGCGCCACCGGGTCCATGACGACTTTTAATCTTCAATACGGTGTCACTAAGTGACAACCAAGAGTATATGAATTGAACCCGTTCCGCCCCTAAGTTGAATAACTGAGGGCTATTTCTTTTCACCCTTTTCTTTACATTTCTTTTGATTCTTCAACTCCTTCTTTCTCCGATTCTCATTTTCTCCTTTTACAATCATTCCTAAGGACTTCTAACACTAACTAATGGTAGTGTCCTTGGGTAGATCCTCCGACTCTGGCGGATCATAGGACAGTTATTCCTAACCTTAGTCACCTTATAGCTCCATGACTAACCTATGTTTGCCATTAACACCACCGTACTTAAAATCTCTCTCAAAGGGTTTGTTAATGCAAAACATGTTTGAACCACGATGAGAGATGAAGTTTTGCATAAATACTCCCTCCACATGTGCTTAATAGTTTTAATGGTTAAATGCACGGTGAGGAAAGAGCGCACTTTTGAATTGATTCATCGAAGATAGACAATCTCCGCGAGACACGGTTACGTTGAATAGTTAAAGAGTTACATTGTCGACTTTTAGGTGACAACTAGCTCTAATAACTATCTTGAAGGTGTAGACAAACCTCGAAAGGTTGTCATACCCGTCGAGTTCATGTCTATCAAGAGTTTCTCGAATGGTACTTTCTACTTGGACAAGTCCTTGCGAGACACGTTTACATCACTAGCGAACTAGTTTGAAATTATTACCCATCCAGGACAAGTCTTTTCGAGTTACTAACAGTTTAGTACCGTCAATTCAGTAGGTTAAGTCCGAGGTACAGATTCATTTGCATTTTGTACAACATATTTCTTATCACACAATTTTCTCCCCTCAAAATGGCATATAAAATGTTGTTTTTGAACGTTTGAGAATAAATATGACCATTTTGAGTTTTTTGGGAAGAGTGACCATTGTGAACAATTTGTGAACAAAGTTTTTAAATCAAATACTCCCCTCAACTAGTTATATAAGCGGTTGAGGTTTTGAAAATCATATGGGAAGTACTTGTCTTTTTGAGCAAAACCTTGAATAATGAAAGGTTTGATAGGTTTTACTCAAAATAAGAAGCTTTCGCTCTGTAATAAGGATTGTGGCACCGAGGCGTACTACGTGGTCCTTTCTTGACCATTACGGGTTGTACAACGTTATGTGTGCACAAGCCATTCACATATAGAATCATGCATCCAAAATCATACGAGGAAACTATTCAAGGGTACCGGGAAGTGCAGTGATGTTCCTGAGTGCAATGCAGGCGTTGAAAGCCGGTGATGTTTCTCTGGTCGACCACCAACATAGCTTTCCAAGCGTCGAATCGATCCCTTCGAACAACCGTTCATCAATCATGGTGATGATCCTTCGTACATCCCTCCTTTCACGAGAGTTCCAGCGCTTAGGATTCCCAACCTTCAGGTATATCCTTCAATCAGACGCCAATCCATCCCTAACCATCTTCAAGGTATGATCCCGAATTTTGGAGCACTACACGCCATTAAGCGGTTTGCGAAGTTCACCGCGTAAACAATGCCGAAAGGTTTCAGCGATGGCGTGAGTTGTGTGGTGGTTGATGTCGGGAAGATCTGGCGTGGTGGAGTGAAGTTTACGTTTCGATATGATTCAACGACCATCCGGATATCTTCGACACGTTCTTTGATCACAATGCGTCTAATGAAGATGAGAACCGACTTGATAAATTCACGTTGAACTTGATCGAGAATTGTCGATCGACGACCATACTTTGGCAAGGTACAAGTCTTCGATGTCGTTGAGGACAAGTTCTCAAAGTCACCTCGAGAATTCATAGTCCTGTTCATTTTGTCGTTTGACTATGATATTCTTCAAGAATGTGTAGTCCCACTTAGACTTGAGATCAATGTGTTTGATGGCCACGATGTCCTTTGAGCGGTACACTTCATGTTGAGACTTGAACCGGCGACACGTAGTAGATTCTTGGCGTTCGGGCCAATGATGAATCCCATACAAAGCATCTTGGTCATATGCTTGCACGTTGTCGAAAACAAGTGAGTTGCACGTTCCTCGATAGCTACGCAGTTTGAGTAACAAGCCACTGGGAATGGAAGAGTCAATGATGTAGCGTATTTTCATGAACCATTGCCACCATGGATAAGAAATTCGGATCTTTGTTGAAGAAATATCCGAAGGAATCCTTGGTTCATCCGGTTGGCGATTGTTGGTAGAGGTTTGGTCGGTCGGTGTAATATGGAGGGTTGTTCCGTTTAGTGAAGTCGATGTTTGCTTCGGGTTGAGCCAATCCATGTTGTTAGACATGGCTCGAGCAATGTTTTCAAGGTGATATTCAACCTCGATTGCACTTTCCGAGTTGTTTTTCAGCGAAGGAATCGTCATTCTTGATGCGCTTCAACTCGGATTTTGTCATCTTCTTCACACGGAATCTTTCTTGCAAGATTTTGCATGCTCCAAGGTACTACCGTCTACCAATTCTTGACCTTCTTGAGGGTAGGGAGTGTCGTTAACAAGAGTAGCAAACCAATCAAATTCTGCAGCTTTATCGTCATCAAGCCATGATACAACTTCAGGTGAGTCGTCTTCTTCTTCTTTTAGAAGGCCTTGATGATGATCTTGGTTTTCGCACTTGTTTGGGTGAGGTGGGTTGTTGTCGGGCTCAAGGACCTCTTCATCGTCACCACCCGTGTACTCAAAGTAGTCACCGTTTTATGAGTCGGGGTGGTAACTCGGAATCGTCCCGAGGTTTATTAGTAGAAGACCGAGGTGATGGAGATTTATGTTGAGAAGAAGTCCGAAGTGGAGGAGGTGGCATAGATGAAGATTGACCAGACTGCTTCTGACGTTTAGGTGCAGAGTCCTTATCCTTATCATCGTCATCTCTTGGATTGAATGGCTGACTCCTTGCATGATGATCTGAGTTGATAGTCAAGTAGTATTTCGAAAAATTTAGCTTCATCCGAAGTAAACATTCCAGATCTCTTTGACATTTGCATCACAAGTTTAGCTATTAACTTCGATTCGAGAGATCGACTTCTTTGCCCATTGTATGTTTAACCAATGCTACGATGTTAGGGGTGAGTTGTGCGGAAAATACTTCTTTTGTCACCGGGGACGGTGTCGAGAAGAAACTTGTGGGTTTGATCTCTTCCGGCGTCTCCGGTTCCTTTTGGACTTTAGGAATGATATCACGAAGATACTTTTGAGTGTAACCTTCAATCATTTCATTCGGTTCCTCCCGACGATGGCTTCTCATGAAATCCTGAATAGCTTTCCTATCTTTCCGCATCTTGTCATTCTCATCATGTAAGTACTGCATTTGTTCAGCATACCAATTAAGTTTTCTGTGGAGCATGTCCTTCTTTCTAACTTGTTTGACAGCTTTCACAATTCTTGCATGTGTTTGAGAAATCCAAGATTTAGGTGGTTTCTTCACTGATTTGGATGATGATCTGGTTGATTTTGTTGATGGTGGTTGTGATGAGTGAGACGAAGAATCCGATGATGAGGAGACATGAGGAGACTTCATGTCCTTAGGAGTTTCTGAGGTTTTCTCCTTTGAGTGTGTTGGACTGTCTAGAAGAAACTTGGTATAATCATCCTCGTCATCTTTAGACTTTTCTTTCTCAGTTTCCTGTTTCTCAAAATCATACACAATAGTGTCTTCAACAGGCGGTTGTTGTTGCAGAAGAGTGGTGGCACCAGATCCCTTATCGGGTTGATTAACCGCATCGGGATCCGGAGAGGTGGCAAGACCACTTGATCCTCGGGGCCACCCATTTGTTCTTTAGCAAATTCAGTGACCTTTTGAATGTGTCGGACGTTGTGAAACTTTTTCTCGTATGATTTATCCAATTGCTCTTCTTCTTCTTCATCGAGCTCTCATCATAAGGTACAATAGCCGGAGTCTTTCCCTTTTCTTGGGCAAATTGGAGGACTTGGAGGTCTTGTCACCGAGGCGGTGTTTTGGTTGCGATTGCGAGTAATGAACCTCTTCATCTGTCTCGGTATCTTGAGCTCTCATCCCTAAGTTGTCTTTGAGGTTCAAGTGTGGGAATAGGTTCGGCTTCCTTTACGGAACAATCCTTATAGAAGGAGCTTTCCTTTAGGAACCTTCCTTTGACTCATGAGAACTTGTTGTGCTTCTCGCACTTCCTCTTCCGGTTCTCCGACGGTGTTCCGAAGATTTTAAATCAAGATGACCAACTTTGCCTTGTCGATCGCTTCGGATATCTCTTGTGCGCTTTGAGCTTTCGACATCTTGATTAGAAGGAAATCGCAATACAAACACCTTGTTTCTTTGTGGACGTTTCCTTGATTCTAACAATGAGAATGGGTTCCGTCAACATATCGTGATTGTGCGGGTCATTGAGCCTCTTGGGAATGTCGGTGAAGTCCAAGTGCTCTGGATCAACAATTTGGTATATCGATGTAGGAATCTTTGAGCCAAGTTTGTTGAGAAATGACATCATGTCATCCCAAATCGAGCTTCAATAGCGATGTGTTTCATGTTGACGAATGCCCAAAATATTTGCGTTCTATGAGCTTAGGATGCTCATAGCCGCTATCACGACCGTAAAGCAGACTTGGTGATGATCATGTAGAGTGTTCTCCATGGTTGAGGAATACTCTTAAGCTCACATGAGAGTGCTTGGTGATTACTCTGTAGCCTCATCATAACCGATATTGATTAAGAATTGGAGAGTTAACTCTTCACGGTGTGGCATAAAGTTTGGTTGGATTGACTTGAGAATAAGGAGAGCACCCTTAAGTCTGCGGTGTAATGGTGACTTGTTTGTGGTTGAGTCACCGTCGCGTGATCCTTCCTTTGACCCTTTCCATAGTGTTCCGGCTGTTGAATGTAGATCTCGGGAATGGTTGCGAGTGAGTAAGCATGTTCGATATGGGTGAGTCCTCGAATATCAATAGCAATAAGACATGAAGATTCGAGCAAGTGAGGGTGTCAAAGTCAACACGGAGGTTATTCTTTCCAATCTTCATTGGATAGCCATGAGGATAGATATCAGCAATGGAGAGAACTTCAGGTGCATCCACATTCATTAGTTCAGCCATGTCGTGATCTGAAATAACATTAGCCAAAAGAACCAACATATCGAAAGACATAATGTTAGTCAACAGAAGGTCTTATTGTCTAGTTTTTGAATGTACAGTGTCAATGATTGTTACGAGTCCTAAGTCACTTGTATGTTCAATAATTCAATGATGTCGTGAAATGTTTCGTGAGTTAGTTAACTTTAAGTTTTAAAGTTTATTTTATCACTTATTGCTTCACAACATATCAGACGATTTAAGTTTATTAGTGACATTTTTGGATTCGTGATGATATGATTAGTTTATTTGCAAGTTTGTACAAGTAACAATTCATCATGAAGGTCAATCCAGGGTTAAGCGTAGTTTTGGCAAAGATACGCGTAGACAGGTATGATATATGCTTAGGCGTAGGCTTACGCATAGAATCCTAACTTACGCGTAAGAAATGTTACGCGTGAAAAGGAGACCTTATGCGTGGAGAGCTTATGCGAGGCATATATTAACCTTACGCGTAAGGCTACTCGTAAGAGTTGACCTTAAGCGTGGGGTCATTGCCACGCATATCCTTCATAGGATACGCGAGTCCCATATGTAGAACCTTATGCGTGGATGCTACGCGTAAGACTAATCTTACGATAACAAAGCTACGCGTGGGTGATCCTTATGCGAGATTAACATCAACCTTGATTCTGAATATTAAGTGTAGCAAACCTGAAATAAAACATCATATCATCAAAGTTAAACACATATCGTTCATTTTATCAACAAAACATGGTATGAATCATTCATATGCAGTTAAGCGTAGAAAGTCATACGCGTAAGTCAAAACCCTAAGGGTTATGAATTACGCGTAAGTTTTCTAACCATAGGATTTGCACCAAACTTATTCTGGTAGTTCAAGAGAGTTGTATGAGCTTATATACCAAGTATTAACATCTAACTCATGGTGAATCAAAAATACCCAAACTTATGAACCTTAAACCCTAATTTCAAAATCTGAATTAATCAGTGTTTCTGGGTAGTTATAGAGCAAGGATATGATTAATTCAACATCATATGAACATAACCCAGCAATATTTAGACCAAAACACTTCACATTTGGAAGAACCCAAATCCACGCATAAACCCTAAGTTTCAAAATCAATTAATTCGTGTTTCAGTTGTTCTAATTCGGACAATAAAGCATTCTTCGAGGCGGCTAGATCACGCATCTGTCTCTCTAAATATTTTTCGTTTTGATGAGATTTTGCAAAAGCGGCTTCAAAACCTTTTTCACGGTTTTCTTGAGTTTTGAAAAAGTTGAGTTGCATTTGTAAACATTCAAAATCCTTGGTTAACAACACATAATCTATCAAGTGAGCATTGGAGGTCTATCGTAGTTTCATGTTTTTCTCTGATTAATCATAATCAGTTCATCATTGTTATTTTGTTAATACATGAACTTTAATCATAAGGTACTTGTTGCCGCAATACGTGAGTACCCTGATAGTGTCATATTATTATCTTACTTCTTTTATAAAGTATGGATAAATATGTCTTAAGAAATTAAGTAGTGCAAGTTGTGATGCTAATTTATACTACTATATAAAGAGTTTAAGGAAGTCTTAAATTTTTTAAGACAAAAAGTATTACTATAAAAGGAAATTTAAGCATCACATTGACGTAGCAGTTTATAGTATCCGGTCCATGTAACTCGACACCACCAGATTATGCTAAAAGAACGACTTAACCGAAAATGTATCATCACATGGTCTCAAGTCACCTTAACTTCTAGTAAACTGCTAGTATCAAAGAGGTCATTAACAAAAGGATAAAAATGATGAACGATAAGTGATTGAGGATGGACAATTCAATGAGCCTCGTACTTTACAATTTCGATGGTTTGTATGAATCATATATGTGTATATATAGACGTTGGCATTGGCTGTGCTATTAGTAGAGAAAAGAAAAGATACGATAAGTATAATGGGTCGTAGTGGTATTAAGCAAATTGGGGCGATAATGATGGTTTTGATGGTTTTATTTGTTGCGGCTGATGAAAAGGAACTTCCATGCTGTTACCAGGCGGGTCCCACTTCGTGCTGCAAGGACTCCGTCTCCAGCCTCCCTGCTATGGCTCCTATGGCTTTTCAACCCACCAAGCTCGAGGTACTTGGTCGAAAGGGTCAAATAGCTCACATGACAATATTCAATATATATGCCTCCACATAGAACTAATGTATCGTTTGCTATTTGCTACGTGACTTATGGCTTGTAACATTGTGTTATGTTTCCTCTTTTAAATAATTCAGTCCATTGCATGATTGGTTTCGGTCTAATTCAGCAACATTTTACATTTTCGCATCTATGATATATGGCAAAACGGACAGTTAGTGGCATGCTATAACATGTTTGAAAAGTCACTTGAACCGCGTAAATCAAAAAATTTATACGCTGAACATATCAATAGGGCTGGAAATTCGCTCTATATCAAAAAAGCGTCCAGGCAGATAACAGCTGAAATATATGCCCCTCATACCGTTACCACATATATCGATCTCCATTTGAGATCATTAGAAAATACAAGACCCCGTCATTCATTTATCTAATATAAATCTCCAAGAACACGAATATATTCCCTATAACCGAAAAGAGTTATGATCCTAGATGCTTTACTTGCTATGCATATATTTATATAATTTATTTCTACCACCAACTCTCCCCCTAATCCGAAAATAGATATACATCATCATGTTGGTGACTGCGTCTTGATTGGGGCCCAGATATCTGCTCCATTGCTGCTAGCAACTCCCATTGTATATGAAGTCGGAACCAGACACAAACCTTTGCTTCTCAAGTTATATGAGTCCAAGTCCTGCAAAACGATAACAAATAAGTCAATGGTTTTGGCACCAACTGTTAACTTGATCGATAAAAATAAGTCTAAGTTCTACAAAAAGATAACAAACAAGCAGGTCGAAAAGCTTGTATAATGGGTCATATGGGTTCAGGCCACAAGTTATCTTTGTGTTCGGGTTAATGCAACTTACGATTCGTTCACCCTATTTTACTTTCTTTTTTTTTTTATAAAAAAGCTAATTACTATGTTTCATCTGTTTGCCGTTTTATCAACTCAATGTAATCATAACTGATATTTTTTTAACGTAAATGGGTTACATGTGCCAACTTTAACGGGTCAGATAGAGAAAGTTAAACTATTTACTTGGTTCATAGGCTATTGGTTCTCTCACCTGATACTGATCTGTTGGGTCGCTCTGAAGATAAGGCGCACTCAGCACCTGAAACAAAATCAAATACAATAGCATAATAAAAAACGGTTGGCATAAATCGAATCTCACATTTATGTTGCGATTTAAGATGCAACTCTGCCTCACAAGTCCTTCTCAGGGAATAGTTATATGGGAAGTGGCAAACCTTTACTTGATAGTGTTGGTATTTCTTGAAAAGATAAGGATACTATACGCGATCGAGTGTTAGTCTTATCAAGTCGTTCTTTTGGCACAAGAAGATTTGAATTCAGAATTAGAAAACCACTCATGCGACAAGCATCACATTGATGCAGCAGTTCATAGTATCAAAGCATAACCTAACAACCTAAGTGCCATACATATTAAAGTAAATTTTATGCTAAAAAACGACTTAACGGAAAATCCAAAAATGTATCATCACATGGTCTCAAGTCACCTTAACTTCTAGTAAACAGCTTGTATTAAAGAAGTACATTAACAAAAAGATAAAAATGACCACAATTTCGATGGTTATATGAATCACATATGTTTGAAACCCATGCCCACAATTTCGTACTTTACAATAGTTTGAAACCCATGCCCACAATTTCGATGGTTATATGAATCACATATGTGTATATATAGATGTTGGCATGTCTATACTATTAGTAGAGAAAAGAAAAGATACGATAAGTATAATGGGGCGTAGTGGTATTAAGCAAATCAGGGCAATAATGATGGTATACGAACATATAGAAACGAATGAAGATAAATAATGAACACATAATCGGAGATTCATGAACATAAATGAACTGACGACACTTTTGTTCATTTAACTAAACGAATTTAAAATGTTGTCATGGTTGATAGAGAAAGGGTCGCATTCCGCCAATGGTTAATGTGCTCCTAGAGGCGCAAGAATGTGGAAAACTACCACATCATCCATTATCCATACTTAAACAAATGAAAGAGACTGAATAGTCAGAAAATCAGGACAACCTCAGTTCAATCCAGCCATGAGGGGTGAGGTGACGTTTCATTCCACATAAATCCCCAAAACTGTTTTTGATGTATTGGAAGTGTGAAACCTGCATGTTTCGAGTGAATAGTACATTATAGGAATACTTGGAAAGTAGATCTTGTTTGCCATCTGTGGTGTTTTGGCATCAAGGCAGAAAGATGACGCGCCGCCACATATAAATATCATATGTTTCCCTTAACTATCGGTTTGAGTATAGCATGTGAGATACGCCCGCATAAGTAACTGGAAGTTTAGCATTGATTAACATTGTTCTGCGCCCACTAACGCTCGGTTTATTTTCAACAACCCGCTTTGTTCTGTGTCCGTGCAATAGATGTTTGATGTCAATTCCTACTTTCATAAAATTCACGAAGGGTTTTGTTGACAAATTCAGCCTGCTCCGATGATTCTCGACGGTGTTGGAGTCGAACTCGTATCTTCGTGAGAAAGGTGATGATCATTTGTGAGCTTGGTCTTTACCAAGAAAGTAGACCCAAGTCCATCGAGTAGTCATCAACATTACATTAAGATGTACGCTTGCCATTGATCGCTTGCACGCATGGGGCCACACAACCATGTGAAGAAGATGAAGCACATGTCGAGAGTGTTCCACCTTGAAGGAAAATGAGCACAGTGCTTTTCCTTGTTCACAGTCGAGCAAAGGTGATTTTGAATACTGAATCGGGAGTCCTTCAAGTTTGTGTCGAGCAAGGTTGGTGATAGTTTAGATGAGAGACTACAGCTGTGGATTTTGTAGATGTTGCCAGAAAGCAAACGGGAGAGGAAGCAACCATGTCTTTCATAGAGATAGTGTATAGACTAGAATTACGCGAGCGTATATAAGATCGCTTCCTTGTAGATCACGAATGAAACAAGTTTCTCCCCAGCAACCTCCAAATCTCCATCACAAAATTCCACGAAATAAAGTTGACCGAGGCCTTCCACATAGTAAACCCCGCTTATTTCGATGTTCCCATTAACATAATCTCCAGAGCCCATGATGGCTGCGGGCGATCGCCCGAATCGACAAGCAATGAACTTGCAATAAAGTTTGATAATACGCTTAAGGTCGCTCATGTGTCGGAACATCCGCTATCAATCCAGAATGATTCCACCGCACAATACACACGGTTACATGTAAGTAGATGTGGAACCCGAAATTAGAGGGTTCCAAGCGACACGTTAGACATACACACATTGACAATTTTAGGTATCCATTTAAATCCAAGTGTTATATATCCATTTCGCCATCTATAACTACTCTTTGCTTTAGTCTTAGTGAAAACACTAGGTGGTACTACATTCTTAGGAGGTGAAGGTGAGCTACCGTGATAGCAATGGTTGCCTTAGAATCTAAAGAGGTGGTTTACCAAGCACGATTGAGAATGATTAGTGGGCTTAGAGGTATTCCATTTTAGGATTCCGTAATCTAGAGATTATAGTTTTAGCAACACATTTGTCATGACAATCAGAATTCATACTTTTGACAAATATCACAAGGTGCATCGGATCAATATCAAAAATACTTAACGGTTTAGCATTCGTTACATCACTATTTGTATTACATTTGCCGACGCAACATCTATAGTGGAAGCAACATGATTTTTATTCGTAGTCCTAGGGTGTTCTTCTACTTTAGCATTCCTTATTGATCTTTTCTTAGGTCGCAACTTCCTATTCTTCGATTGAGTCCTAGGTCGTGAAGTGCGGACATTTGGAAAAGATGCAACTATTCCGTTTCAAGAGAGGGAAACACATTAGCAACTTGTGATTTGGCGTTGGGAATTCTAGGTTCACGATTACTAAGTGACCGGTGCTAATCTCTTAATCACGTGAGGCGGAGTTGTTCATACTTTCCTAACATTTCCGTAGCTTAGAGATGGTGTGAATCGATCTTGATTTTCGTAACGAAGATTACCAAAGAAAATTCATGACTTCTAGTGTGAGCAAGATAGTGATCAAGTTCGTTTGATGCTTCATCTCGAGTCTTTTGAGTAAATCAAATATGACACCATATTCCTTAACTTTTAAAAGTTCTTGTTCATATTTTGAGATTTGACTTTTCAAAGACACGCTTTGATCATCCAGTTGCTCAATTTTAGGATCAAGATTTTGCACTCAATTGAGCGATTTTCTTTGAAATCGAGTTGATGGTTGTGAATATCTTTTCACACCAATGAAGACGACATTTTGCATTGTTAATTTCGTGTAATCGCTTATTTTCGCTTTTAAAGACTCTCAAGCATTATCGTTGTTCTCAACACATACAGCTTCAACAATATCACAGAGATATAATCGATGCATATGGCAACGAATAGAGTAGCACAACATTATGGATATCAAGACGTATAACATCTTCCAAGAGTCGATCAACATCTTTTCTCAACAGCTTTGCTTTTGTGTTAGTAATAGATGTTTCGCTTTCAAAACGCTTTTCATTACCCTAAGTTCCTTATAAAATCCTTTTCCTGTGCAATTGCACAACTTTTCAAGTTTTTAACATTAGGTAAAAGATTTTTCCGAAAGATGTCTTTGTTCTCTCGCCGAGGCGATTGAAAATGTTCAACTTTGATTTCAAATCGATATTCTATCTCATGTTGTAAAATTTTGAGGTCGACCATGAAAATGTCAAAATATCAAGGATTTTTCGATTTTCGTGTTTTGAGTTTACTCACCAATGGAAAAGACCATAAGTTTGTGCAAAGACCTTTGGGATTAACAATAGAAGACTCCGGTGTTTTGATGATAACCTCAGTGTGTTAGAAGAACCGCTGGTGTGACGAAGTGACCGCTGCTTTTATAATTAAAAGGTTTGTTGTAAACAACATTTTTAATTTTGATCGACTCTCGCCTTCTCGCATCTAATTCTCTTGACGATGGTATTCAACAACACTCATGACAAGATTATCAATTTTGTATTCTCAGACCGAAACTTCGTGAGTTGGTTTGAATGTTTTAGTGAAAGCTTTGGTTTGTAATCGCCTAGATTTTTTCCATATCCATTTGGATTAGGTTTAAGGTAAACTTTTCAATAGCTATTATCGATTCACCATGTTTGTAAACAACAGCTTTAAACTCTTTAAGTTTGTTTTGCAAACCGAGAATTTCAAGAAGGTCATCTACCCGATTCGCTGAATGCTTTTGTGCGGAGAATCGCTTTTGACAATTTAACAACTCAAATTTTAGCATTTTGATTTTCCAAGGCGAGAGCTAATTGCTTTTTATGTTCATGTTTCATTGTTCTAATTGACAATAAAGCATTCTTCGAGGCGCTAGATCACGACCGTCTCTAAATATTTTTCGCTTTGATGAGATTTGCAAAGCTGCTTCAAACCTTTTTCACGGTTTTCTGAGTTTTGAAAAGTTGAGTTGCATTTGTAAACATTCAAAATCCTTGGTTATAAAGGCATTTTACTTTTAAGGATTGATTTAATGCATAACATTCCTCCATTTTGATTTTATGGTCTTGAATTAACCGAGCAAATCCGGATGAGGCAACAGATCATCTTGTTCAACATGAGTCTCAAGATGATCATTCTTTAGATCCTCAAGTACCGACTACGGAGTCAATTTGATTATCAAAGGAAACCATGAGGTCATCTTGATCGCCAAATGTAACCACTGTGGTTAACTTGAAAATCATCGAAGATGTAGAAGACTATTTTGAATAGTCCGATCCGCGTTTATCTGGATATGGAGATATTAGTTCGTATATGATGATGGTTTGTTCGGCACTGACAAGCCATCAAGGTCACACATCCTCGAATCACTCATGTGCACTCATGCATATTAGCATCAACATAATACCGTGATTAGCATGCAAGTCCTCCATATCATCATCTCGAGTCCAGATCCGCCATAAAGCTCGCTCTTTTGTCGAGAGATCCACCACTTCATCCTTAAGAGCCAAAATAAGGCCTCTTTGAAATAAGCATCGCCCGAGTCCTTGGCTTGGGCATGCATTAGCCAGTGTCCCTCTCATTGCGCTTGTAGCATCTAAGACCATTTAACCGATTTTGAGCATTGCCCACCACTTGAGCTCATTGTTATTCCTACCCACAAGATTAAACCCTTGACCACCGCCCATCCGCGCACCATAATCACGATTCTCAACTTCAACACGCCCATTGTTCACAAATTGAGTCCGTGTGTTGATGAGAAATACGATTGTTGGATTTGTTTGTAACGCCAAAAGCATTAGCAATCATCACAAATCCTTGCTGCAATGCTCGAACGGATCTGCTTTCCCCTTCATCGATATATGCTTGAGCATTGTTGCCGAGGACCAATTGATTTTGTTGAGGTTGAGGTTGTCGCCAAGGTGTAAGCATTGGTTGAGTCATGGTCGAGAGGACAATTTCATGAGCATACAAGGCAAGTTGTTGATTGTCCGCCAGGACTGCTTAGCAATTTGAGCACGGAGAATCCTTTCCCGATCAACTTCCTTTTCATGAGGCTTCAAGTAATCGTACAACAATCCATAAGTAGAATGATGCATATTCTCTTCTGCCGAGAAAAATGACACTTCTCCCATTCAGACCAAGACTACTCAGAACTTAGTATTCACTGCATTCTTGGCATGATGATGTTGTGTTTATCCAAATCATTGATGATGTCCGAAAATCGATGATGATATGACTCAGTGTCTCTCCGTGTTCAATCATGAAGTGTCATAAGCCAAGTAAATTTTGGATTCCAAATCCTCCGATTGATGTGATCCTTCCATAAGAAGACTAATATGATCCCACATCTTTGTGCATTTTTGAGCATCAACACTACGAAGAATTGGGTTTGGTAATCCTAATAGGATGTATTCCATTGCAAGTTCATCACTTCATAGTGTAGAAGTTCAGAGGATTTAAACTGCAATGAGTAATGTTGGTTTGTTCATCTCTCGTGGAACAAAGAGTTGGATCTCCGGCACAATGACGGTAGGCATCTCAAATGGACCTTCCAAGATAACCTTCTTTAAGAACTTTCCATGTGGCTTCTTCAGATCACGTAACCTAAAGAACCTTATCACCCATTGATCGTAGTTTCGGAGTGAGTATTGAGGTCTATCAAGTGATCCAAATTTTAATCATAATCATAATATGTCTTAAGAAATTAATCATAATCACTAGTTTTACAACACAAGCTTATAAGAGAATAGATGAAGGCGGATGAAAGTTATCACACACACACACACATAATACTAAACACGGTTAAGGCAAAGAGTATGTGAAAAGAAAACTTGAACAACCAACCTTCAAATGAAGGTTATTACATGTATTTATAGGCGGAGCTAGGCAACACCCCTCCTTCCCTATTACTTATTAGCTTGGATCTGCTTATGGGCCTTCTACATAAGCTTGACCTTAAACAAACATAAAGGCCATGATAAAGCTACCTATTACATATGAAATATAAATACTTGAAATATGGTTTAGAGTGATTCCAACAATCCCCTCAAGTATATATGAATGTAAACGTGAAGGCGTTGATGTAATAGTAGCGGTGACGCCTTCCGACATTCTTCTTTCTTGTGAGAGGAATTGTCTTGATTCAACAATCTCCCAAAGGTGTAGAGATCGTTATCTTGAACGCTTATGTTGACGCCATTTTAACTTTGTTCTTTGATCATTTGTTCTTTGTGGTGAAAGTGATAGTATGTTGTTCCGCATCGGGCCCCAGATCGTCTCGTCATTGCTCCAGGTCTCCACGTCATTCTTCAACATGCTCACGCCTTTGACGTTGGAAATCAATACGATGTAGTTCTTTAAGTCTTGACTTGTAGATTCTTTGATTTGATGAAGAATCATTCGATCACAGTTGCATTGGAATAGAACTTTCATTAGTGATGATGTTGGGAGCATGAGAAGAATCAAGACGATCATCCCGCCCCGAGCTTCCATAAGAAGAAAAACATTTCAAACGGTTAGTATAAGCGGTTTCCAGACTTACACGCTTGAACTTTGAGTGTCACAAGATAGTGAAGACACACACAACCTAATTTCACAAAGGCCGCCTCGAACCGGAGTCCCACAAGTGAGATAACGCATGCACCAAGCACATCTACATTCATGAGCCGAGGTACACCGCATCACCACGATCAGACCGCTTGAGACACACCGCGTAATCCACGGGAGTTACCGAAGCGACCGCCGTGGTCGTTTGATGTTGACCCGGTGAGTTTCCATTCAATCACTCAGATCACGTATGAACCTCTCATAAATGTTCTCCATGATTGCTAAGATCCAAGGACTCGATATGAACCATCGATGATCTTATTGTTGATCATCAAGTGATTAAATGTCAAGTGTTCCTAAGAGATCTTTTGATGAATCTCGGGCTAGACTCAATAGTGCGCTTTGGTTTTCCCGAGCGGAGACTAGGAGAGGTCTCCTTTTTCAATACCGATCTCAAGAGAAAGCCAATAGTTTATGTAGGGTTCCCCATGAATGAAACAAGCTTCGCTGAGAAAACTTGAGTGGCTGAAGAAGGTTTAGTGCATGCGCCATCGGGTCCATGACGACTTTTAATCTTCAATACCGTGTCACTAAGTGACAACCAAGAGTATATGAATTGAACCTGTCCGCCTCTAAGTTGAATAACTGAGGGCTATTTCTTTTCACCCTTTTCACATTTCTTTTGATTCTTCAACCTTCTTTCTCCGATTCTCATTTTCTCCTTTTACAATCATTCCTAAGGACTTCTAACACTAACTAATGGTAGTGTCCTTGGTAGATCCTCCGGCCTCAAGGATCATAGGACGGTTATTCCTAACCTTAGTCACCTTATAGCTCCATGACTAACCTATGTCTGCCATTAACACCACCGCACTTTAAAATCTCTCTCAAAGGGTTTGTTAATGCAAAACATGTTTGAACCACAAGGAGAGATGAAGTTTTGCATAAATACCCCTCCACATGTGCTTAATAGTTTTAATGGTTAAATGCACAATGAGGAAAGAAGACTTTTGAATTGATTCATCAAGATACAACTTCCGCGAGACACGGTTACGCTGAATAGTTAAAGAGTTACATTGTCGCCTTTAGGTGACAACTAGCTCTAATAACTATCTTGAAGGTGTAGACAAACCTCGAAGGTTGTCATACCCGCCGAGTTCATGTCATCAAGAGTTTCGAATGGTACTTTCTACTTGGACAAGTCCTTCATGAGACACGCTTACATCACTAGCGAACTAGTTTGAAATTATTACCCATCCAGACAAGTCTTTTCGAGTTACTAACAGCTTAGTACCGTCAATTAGAGGTTAAGTCCGAGGTACATGATTCATTTGCATTTTGTAAATATATTTATATCACACTTTTCTCCCCCAAAATGGCATATAAAATGTTGTTTTTGAACGCTTGAGAATAAATATGACCATTTTGAGTTTTGGGAAGAGTGACCATCGTGAACAATTTGTGAACAAAGTTTTTAAATCAATACTCCCTCAACTAGTTATATAAACGGTTGAGGTTTTGAAAATCATAAGTACTTGTCTTTTGAGCAAAACCTTGAATAATGAAAGGTTTGATAGGTTTTACTCAAAATAAGAAGCTGCCTCCGTAATAAGGATTGTAATCGAGGCGTACTACAGTGGTCCTTTTCGACCATTACGGGTTGTACACGTTATGTGCACAAGCCATTCACATATAGAATCATGCATCCAAAATCATACGAGGGAAACTAAAGGGTACCGTGAAGTGCGATGTTCCTGAGGCAGTATGCTGAAAGCCGGTGATGTTTCTCCGGTCGACTACCAACATAGCTTTCAAGCGCCTCGAATCGATCCTTCCAACAACCGCTCATCAATCATGGTGATGATCCTCTCGCATATCCTCCTTTCCCGAGTTCCAGCCGCTTAGATTCCCAACCTTCAGCGATATCCTTCAATCAGACGCCAATCCATCCCTAACCATCTTCAAGGTATGATCCCGTTTTTGAGCTACTACACGCCATTAAGCGTCTGAAGTTCACCGCAAACAATGCCGAAGGTTTGTCAATGAGTGAGTTGTGTGAAGTCGTTGATGTCGAAGATCTAGCCGTGGAGTGAAGTTTACACGCTCGATGATTCAACAAACCATCCGATATCTTCGACATCTTTGATCACAATGCGTCTATGAAGATGAGAACCGACTTGATAAATTCACGCTGAACTTCTCGAGAATTGTCGATACGACTGCATTTGGCAAGGTACAAGTCTTCGATGTCGTGACAAGTTCTCAAAGTCACCTCGAGAATTCATAGTCCTGCTCATTTTGTCGTTGACTATGATATTCTTCAAGAATGTGTAGTCCCACTTAGACTTGAGATCAATGTGTTTGATGGCCACGATGTCCTTTGAGCAAGACACTTCATGTTGAGACTTCAACCAAAGTACTGTAGTAGATTCTTCGCGCTCGTGCCAATGATGAATCCCATACAAAGCATCTTGGTCATATGCTTGCACGTTGTCGAAACAAGTGAGTCAGACGCCTCGATAGCTACGCAGCAGTAACAAGCCACTGGAATGGAAGAGTCAATGATGTAGCGATTTTCATGAACCATTGCCACCATGGATAAGAAATTCCATCTTTGTTGAAGAAATATCCGGAACTGGTTCATCCGTTGCCGATTGTTGGTAGAGGTTTGGTCCAAGGTAATATGAGGGTTGTTCCGCTAGTGAAGTCGATGTTTGCTCGTTGAGCCAATCCATGTTGTTAGACATGGCTCGAGCAATGTTTTCAAGGTGATATTCAACCTCGATTGCACTTTCCGAGCTGTTTTTCAATGTATACGCGCATTCTTGATGCGCTCAACCTCGGATTTTGTCATCTTCTTCACACGGAATCTTTCTTGCAAGATTTTGCATGCTCCAAGGTACTACCGCCTACCACCCTGACCTTCGGTAGGAGGTCGTTAATAAGAGTAGCAAACCAATCAAATTCAGCTTTATCGCCATCAAGCCATGATACAACTTCAGCCGAGTCGTCTTCTTCTTTTAGAAGGCCTTGATGATGATAACGTTTTCGCACTTGTTCGGGTGAGGTGGGTTGTTGTCGGGGCTCAAGGACCTCTTCATCGTCACCACCCGTGTACTCAAAGTAGTCACCGCTTTATGAGTCGTGGGTGGTAACCGGAATCGTCCCGAGGTTTATTAGAGAAGACCGAGGTGATGGAGATTTATGTTGGTAAGAAGTCCGTGGAGGAGGTGGCATAGATGAAGATTGACCGCATCGCTTCGACGCTAGGTGCAGTCCTTATCCTTATCATCGCCATCTCTTGGATTGAATGGCTGACTCCTTGCATGATGATCCGAGTTGATAGTCAAGTAGTATTTCAAAATTTAGCTTCATCCGAAGTAAACATTCCGCATCTCTTTGACATTTGCATCACAAGTTTAGCTATTAACTCCATTCGAGACACCTTTGCCCATTGTATGTTTAACCTACGATGTTAGGGGTGAGTTGTCGAAAATACTTTTGTCACACCGACAAGGTTTAGAAGAAACTTGTGGGTTTGATCTCTCGACGCCTCCAGCCTTTTGGACTTTAGGAATGATATCCAAGATACTTTTGAGTGTAACCTTCAATCATTTCATTCAGCCCTCCCGACGATGGCTTCTCATGAAACTCGAATAGCTTTCCTATCTTCCGCATCTTGTCATTCTCATCATGTGGTACTGCATTTGTTCAAGATACCAATTAAGTTTTCTGGAGCATGTCCTTCTTTCTAACTTGTTTGAGCCTTTCACAATTCTGCATGTGTTTGAGAAATCCAAGATTTAGTGGTTTCTTCAACGATTTGGATGATGATCCGTTGATTTTGTTGATGGTGGTTGTGATGAGTGAGACTAAGAACTGATGATGAGGAGACATGAGAGACTTCATGTCCTAGGAGTTTCGAGGTTTTCCTTTGAGTGTGTTGGACCTGCTTGTAAGAAACTTGGTATAATCATCCTCGCCATCTTTAGACTTTTCTTTCTCGCCTGCTTCTCAAAATCATACACAATAGTGTCTTCAACAAGGGTTGTTGCTGCATAGTAGGCACCCGATCCCTTATCGGGTTGATTAACCGCATCGATCCGGAGAGGAGCAAGCAAGACCACTTGATCCTCCGGCCACCCATTTGTTCTTTAGCAAAATGCCTTTTGAATGTGTCGACGCCAGGAAACTTTTTTCCGTATGATTTATCCAATTGCTCTTCTTCTTCTTCATGAGCTCTCATCATAGGTACATAATTGAGTCTTTCCCTTTCTTGGACAAATTGGAGGACTTGGAGGTCTTGTCACCGAGGTGTGTTTCGCCAGCTGCAGTAGTAATGAACCCTTCATCTGTCTCAAGATCTCTCGTGAGCTCTCATCCCTAAGTTTTCTTTGAGGTTCAAGTGTGGAATAGGTTCGCTTCCTTTACGGAACAATCCTTATGAAGGAGCTTCCTTTAGAACCTTCCTTGACTCAGAACTTGTTGTGCTTCCTCGCACTTCCTCTTCCGGTTCTCCCGACAGTGTTCCAAGATTTTTCACAAGATGACCAACTTTGCCTTGTCCGACTGCCCATATCTCTTGTACGCTTTGAGCTCGACATCTTCGCTAAGGAAATCGCAACAAAGACCTTGTTTCTTTGTGGACGCTTCCTTGATTCTAACAAAGAGAATGGGTTCCACAACATATCGTGATTGTCTGGGTCATTGAGCCTCTTGGGAATGTCGGTGAAGTCCAAGTGCTCGGATCAACAATTTGGTATATCCGATGGGAATCTTTGAGCCAAGTTTGTGAGAAATGACATCATGTCATCCCAAATCGTAGCTTCAATAGCGATGTTTCATGTTGACGAATGCCCAAAATATTTGCGCTCTATGAGCTTAGATGCTCATAGCCGCTATCACGACTCGTAAAGACTTGTGATGATCATGTAGTGTTCTCCATGGTTGAGGAATACTCAAGCTCTACATGAGTGTTGGTGATTACCCGTAGCCTCATCATAACCGATATTGATTAAGAATCGAGAGTTAACCTTCAAGGTGTGGCATAAAGTTTGCTGGATTGACTGTGAATAAGGAGAGCAGCCCTTAAGTCCGCAGTGTAATGGTGACTTGTCAGGTTCGAGTCACCACATGTTAGCCCTTCCTTCGACCCTTTCCATAGTGTTCCAGAACTGCTGAATGTAGATCTCGTGAATGGTTGCAGAGTGAGGCATGTTCTGGGGTGAGTCCTCGTAATATCAATAGCAATAAGACATGAAGATTCGTGAGTGCGAGGTGTCAAAGTCAACACGAGGTTATTCTTTCCAATCTTCATTGATAGCCAGCGAGGATAGATATCGCAATGAGAGAACTTCGCATCCACATTCATTAGTTCACCATGTCGTGATCTCGAAATAACATTAGCCAAAAGAACCAACATCGAAAGACATAATGTTAGTCAATGAAGGTCTTATTGTCTAGTTTTGAATGTACGGTCAATGATTGTTACGAGTCCTAAGTCACTTGTATGTTCAATAATTCAATGATGTCGTGAAATGTTTCGTGAGTTAGTTAACTTTAAGTTTTAAAGTTTATTTTATCACTTATTGCTTCACAACATACGCATTTACTTTAAGTTTATTAGTGACATTTTTGGATTCGATGATATGATTAGTTTATTTGCAAGTTTGTACAAGTAACAATTCATCGCGAAGGTCAATCCAGGTTGCGAGTTTTGGCAAAGATACGCTGAGATGTGTATGATATATGCTTAGAAGCGAGCTTACGAATCCTAACTTACGCAGAAGAAATGTTACAGAAGAAAAGGAGACCTTATGCAGAGCTTATGCGAGGCATATATTAACCTTACGACAAGGCTACCTGTAAGAGTCAATTAAGCTTGGGGTCATCGCCACGCATATCCTTCATAGGATACGCGAGTCCCATATGTAGAACCTTGCGAGATGCTACGCGCGAAGACTAATCTTACGATAACAAAGCCACGCGGGTGATCCTTATGCGAGATTAACATCAACCTGATTCCGAAATAAGTGTAGCAAACCCGAAATAAAACATCATATCATCAAAGTTAAACACATATCGCTCATTTTATCAACAAAACATGGTATGAATCATTCATATGCGTTGTTTGAAGTCATATCACAGAAGTCAAAACCCTAGGGTTATGAATTACGCGAAGTTTTCTAACCATAGATTTGCACCAAACTTATTCTCGTAGTTCAAGAGAGTTGTATGAGCTTATATACCAAGTATTAACATCTAACTCATGGTGAATCAAAATACCCAAACTTATGAACCTTAAACCCTAATTTCAAAATCAATTAATCGTTTCGGTAGTTATAGAGCAAGGATATGATTAATTCAACATCATATGAACATAACCCAAGAATATTTAGACCAAAACACTTCACATTTGAAGAACCCAAATCCACGATAAACCCTAAGTTTCAAAATCAATTAATTCGTGTTTCAGCTTGTTCTAATTCGGACAATAAAGCATTCTTCGGCGGCTAGATCACGATCCGCTCTCTAAATATTTTCGCTTTGATGAGATTTTGCAAAGCGGCTTCAAAACCTTTTTCACGGTTTTCGAGTTTTGAAAAGTTGAGTTGCATTTGTAAACATTCAAAACTTTGTTAACAACACATAATCTATCAAGTGAGCATTGAGGTCTATCGTAGTTTCATGTTTTCTCTCGATTAATCATAATCGCCTCATCATTGTTATTTTGTTAATACATGAACTTTAATCATAAGGTACTTGTTGCCGTAATACGTGAGTACCTCGATAGTGTCATATTATTATCTTACTTTTATAAAGTATGGATAAATATGTCTTAAGAAATTAAGTAGTGTTGTGATGCTAATTTATACTACTATATAAAGAGTTTAAGGAAGTCTTAAATTTTTAAGACAAAAGTATTACTATAAAAGGAAATTTAAGCATCACATTGACGTAGCAGTTTATAGTATCCGTCCATGTAACTCGACACCACCAGATTATGCTAAAGAACGACTTAACCGAAAATGTATCATCACATGGTCTCAAGTCACCTTAACTTCTAGTAAACTGCTAGTATCAAAGAGGTCATTAACAAAAGGATAAAATGATGAACGATAAGTGATTGAGGATGGACAATTCAATGAGCCTCGTACTTACAATTTCGATGGTTTGTATGAATCATATATGTATATATAGACGTTGGCATTGGCTGTGCTATTAGTAGAGAAAAGAAAAGATACGATAAGTATAATGGGTCGTAGTGGTATTAAGCAAATTGGGGCGATAATGATGGTTTTGATGGTTTTATTTGTTGCGCTGATGAAAAGGAACTTCCATGCTGTTACCAGGCGGGTCCCACTGCTGCAAGGACTCCTCCAGCCTCCCTGCTATGGCTCCTATGGTTTTCAACCCACCAAGCTCGAGGTACTTGGTCGAAGGGTCAAATAGCTCACATGACAATATTCAATATATATGCCTCCACATAGAACTAATGTATTTGCTATTTGCTACGTGACTTATGGCTTGTAACATTGTGTTATGTTTCCTCTTTAAATAATTCAGTCCATTGCATGATTGGTTTCGGTCTAATTCAGCAACATTTTACATTTTCGCATCTATGATATATGGCAAACGGACAGTTAGTGGCATGCTATAACATGTTTGAAAAGTCACTTGAACCACAGAAATCAAAAAATTATATCAATGGCTAAATTATATCAAAAAAGCGCCCAGGCAGATAACAGCTGAAATATATGCCCTCATACTGCTATACATATATCGATTCCATTTGAGATCATTAGAAAATACAAGACCCCGCATTCATTTATCTAATATAAATCTCCAAGAACACGAATATATTCTATAACCGAAAAGAGTTATGATCCTAGATGCTTTACTTGCTATGCATATATTTATATAATTTATTTCTACCACCAACTCTCCCCTAATCCGAAAATAGATATACATCATCATGTTGGTGATCTGCCTTGATTGGGGCCCAGATATCTGCTCCATTGCTGCTAGCAACTCCCATTGTATATGAAGTCGGAACCAGACACAAACCTTTGCTTCTCAAGTTATATGAGTCCAAGTCCTGCAAAACGATAACAAATAAGTCAATGTTTTGGCACCAACTGTTAACTTGATCGATAAAATAAGTCTAAGTTCTACAAAAGATAACAAACAAGCAGGTCGAAAAGCTTGTATAATCATATGGGTTCAGGCCACAAGTTATCTTTGTGTTCGATGTTAATTATTTATCTGCTCACCCTATTTTACTTTCTTTTTTTTATAAAAAGCTAATTACTATGTTTCATCTGTTTGCTTTATCAACTCAATGTAATCATAACTGATATTTTTAACGTAAATGTTATATGTGCCAACTTTAACGGGTCAGATAGAGAAAGTTAAACTATTTACTTGGTTCATAGGCTATTGGTTCTCTCACCTGATACTGATCTGTTGGGTCGCTTGAAGATAAGGCGACTCAGCACCTGAAACAAAATCAAATACAATAGCATAATAAAAACGGTTGGCATAAATCGAATCTCACATTTATGTTGCGATTAAGATGCAACTCTGCCTCACAAGTCCTTCTCAGGAATAGTTATATGGGAAGTGGCAAACCTTTACTTGATAGTGTTGGTATTTTTGAAAAGATAAGGATACTATACGCGATCGAAAGTGTTAGTCTTATCAAGTCGCTCTTTGGCACAAGAAGATTTGAATTCAGAATTAGAAAACCACTCATGCGACAAGCATCACATTGATGCAGCAGTTCATAGCATCAACCTAACAACCTAAGTGCCATACATATTAAAGTAAATTTTATGCTAAAAACTTTAACGGAAAATCCAAAATGTATCATCACATGGTCTCAAGTCACCTTAACTTAGTAAACAGCTTGTAAAGAAGTACATTAACAAAAGATAAAATGACCACAATTTCGATGGTTATATGAATCACATATGTTTGAAACCCATGCCCACAATTTCGTACTTTACAATAGTTTGAAACCCATGCCCACAATTTCGATGGTTATATGAATCACATATGTGTATATATAGATGTTGGCATGTCTATACTATTAGTAGAGAAAGAAAAGAACGATAAGTATAATGGGGCGAGTGGTATTAAGCAAATCAGGGCAATAATGATGGTATACGAACATATAGAAACGAATGAAGATAAATAATGAACACATAATCGGAGATTCATGAACATAAATGAACTGACGACACTTTTGTTCATTTAACTAAACGAATTTAAAATGTTGTCATGGTTGATAGAAAGGGTCGCATTCCGCCAATGGTTAATGCTCCTAGAGGCGCAAGAATGTGGAAAACACCACATCATCCATTATCCATACTTAAACAAATGAAAGAGACTGAATAGTCAGAAAATCAGGACAACCTCAGTTCAATCCAGCCATGAGGGGTGAGGTGACGTTTCATTCCACATAAATCCCAAAACTGTTTTTGATGTATTGGAAGTGTGAAACCTGCATGTTTCGAGTGAATAGTACATTATAGGAATACTTGGAAAGTAGATCTTGTTTGCCATCTGTGGTGTTTTGGCATCAAGGCAGGATGACGCGCCGCCACATATAAATATCATATGTTGTCCATTGAGAAACCCATTTTGACATCCATCCGATAGACCGTCATGTTCATATGAGCCGCGAAGCGAAAATATCCCCCAAGCGAGCAACCGAGCAAAAGATTCCAAAGTCTATTCCTTCTTCCCGACGATAACCCTTAGCAACTAGACGTGACTTGTTTTGGATAACATTCCTTCAAAGATCCAATTTGTTTTTCCAAATCCATTTTAAACCAATGACGAGACCCGTGGTCTTTCAACTAGTTCCCATACTTCAAGACGCTTGAATTGGTTGAGTTCTTCCGCATGGATTCAATCCATTGTCTTTGTCATTGCATCCTTAATGTTTTTAGGTTCGATTGGCATGCGTGAGTGCATAAATGCAGGTTCACCATCCGAGTGAAGACGTTGTCTCGTAACGACCGTTGATTCTGCTGCCAATAATGTTAGCCGAGGATGGTCTTTTGTCCATCTATGTAGTAGGTTGATGTTGGTATACATTGTGCGATTCCGAGGATTCAAATGGTTTGTTGAAGATTCCGCGACATCCGTGCAGCCTCATTGGCAAACGGTGAAGAACGACGGATCAAAATCGCAGTGGGGTACTTCATCTAATATCATCACCGTTCATCATTGTTGGAAGCGTGTTCAATCGTTGTGTTGGAGTCAATTGGTGTAGGTGCATCTTCAACAATGAGTTGTTGGGTGTATCGTATAGGAATATGATCAGTTGGCAATGAGACAATGGATACACCGTGAGCATCATCAATATCGCCACGTAACGAGGAGCAAATAACCTTTCCATTTGTTGACGAGTTAGTCGAGGGCTTTCTTCACGATGATGGGGTTGAGGGAAGTTTAAACGGTTGTGACCGGTTCTAAGTCATATACTCAAGCCATTTCGTGAGTTCATCGAATGATACATGAATCGCTTCCATTACCTTAGTTCGACGATTCCGATTCGGAAACCTTTAGAATTGTCACAGATCCAATAAAGACCCATATCGCCTTGCTTTGAGCTTCCAAATCATCACGATCATTATTCGATAGCAAAGGGATCCAAATACATGAAAGTGTTTGAGGTCTGGTTTATAGCGTGAAGCTCAAAAGGTGTTTTGTTGTGGCGTTGTGATCATGGAACGGTTTTGAGTATAGCATGCAGATACAACGCCCATAAGTAATCCGGAAGTTTAGCATTGATTAACATTGTTCTGCGCTTCCACTAACGCTCGTCCTTTTCAACAACTCCGCTTTTGTTCAGTGTCCGTGTAACAGATGTTTCGATGTCAATTCCACCTCTCATAAAATTCACGGTTTTGTTGACAAATTCGGTTCCTTTTTTCTGCTCGATGATTCCGACGGTGTTATGGAGTCGAACTCGTGATCTTTGTGAGAAAGGTGATGATCATTTGTGGAGCTTGGTCTTGCAAGAAAGAAAGACCCAAGTCCATCGAGAGTAGTCATCAACGATTATTAATATGTGAGCGTTTGCCATTGATCGCTTGCACGCGCACGGGCCACACAATCCATGTGAAGAAGATGAAGCATATGTCGAGAGTCGTGGTTCCACCTTTGAAGGAAAATGAGCATCAGTGCTTTTCCTTGTTCACAGTCGAGCAAAGGTGATCTTTTAATACCGAATCGTGGGAGTCCTTCAACTAGTTTGTCGAGCAAGGTTGGTGATGGTTTGAAAGTTTAGATGAGAGACGACGGTGCCATAGCCAGATTTTGTAGATGTTGCCTTTGAAAGTAAGCAAATGGGAGAGGAAGCAACCATGTCTTTCATAGAGATAGTGTATAGACTAGAATTACGCGAGCCGACAATAAGATCGCTTCCTTGTAGATCACTTAATGAAACAAGTTTTCTCCCCAGCAACCTCCAAATCTCCATCACAAAATTGACCTCATCGAAACAGTTGTGACCGAGGCCTTCCACATAGTAAACCCCGCTTATTTCGATGTTCCCATTAACATAATCCGAGCCCATGATGGTCATGTTGATCGCTCCCGAATCTGACATAGCCAATGAACTTTGCAATAAAGTTTGATAATGCTTAAGGTCTGTCGTCATGTGCCTGGAACATCCGCTATCAACAATCCGAGAATGATCTCAGACACCGCATTACACATGCATTTAACGTGTATGGAATAGTAGATGTGGAACCCAAATGTTAGAGGGTTCCAAGCAGTATACGTTAGACATACACACATTGACAATTTTAGGCATCCATTTAAATCCAGCTGTGTTATATATCCATTTCGCCATCTATAACTACTTTTGCTTTAGTCTTAGTGAAAACACTAGGTGGTACTACATTCTTAGAGTGAAGTGAGCTACCGTGATAGCAATGGTGCTTTAGAATCTAAAGAAGGTGTTTACCAAGCTGCAGATCGAGAATGATTAGTGGGCTTAGAGGTATTCCATTCTTAGGATTCCGTAATCTAGAGATTATAGTTTTAGCAACACATTTGTCATGACAATCAGAATTCATACTCTTGACAAATATCACAAGGTGCATCGATCGAATATCAAAAATACTTAACGGTTTAGCATTCGTTACATCACTATTTGTATTACATTTTGCCGACGCAACATCTATAGTGGAAGCAACATGATTTTTATTCGAGTCCTAGGGTGTTCTTCTACTTTAGCATTCCTTATTGATCTTTTCTTAGGTCGCAACTTCCTATTCTTCGATTGAGTGCCCTAGGCCGTGAAGCTGCGGACATTTGGAAAAGATGCAACTATTCCTGCTTCAAGAGAGGGAAACACATTAGCAACTTGTGATTTGGCGTTGGGAATTCTAGGTTCACGATTACTAAGTGTGACCGTGCTAATCTCTTAATCATGAGGCGGAGTTGTTCATACTTTCCTAACATTTCCGTAGCTTAGAGATGTGTGAATCGATCTTGATTTTCGTAACCAAGATTACCAAAGAAAATTCATGACTTCTCTAGTGTGAGCAAGATAGTGATCAAGTTCGCTTTGATGCTTCATCTCGAGTCTTTTGAGTAAATCAAATATGACACCATATTCTGCTTAACTTTTAAAAGTTCTTGTTCATATTTTGAGATTTGACTTTCAAAGACACGCTTGATCATCCAGTTGCTCAATTTTAGGATCGTAAGATTTTGCACTCAATTGAGCGATTTTCTTTGAAATCGAGTTGATGGTTGTGAATATCTTTTCACACCAATGAAGACGTACATTTTGCATTGTTAATTTCGTGTAATCGCTTATTTTCGCCTTTAAAGACTCGATCCACATATTATCGTTGTTCTCAACAGCATATAGCTTCAACAATATCAAGAGATATAATCGGATGCATATGGCAACGAATAGAGTAGCACAACATTATGGATATCAGACAGATAACATCTTCCAAGAGTCGATCAACATCTTTTCTCAACAGCTTTTATGCTTTGTGTTAGTAATAGATGTTTCGCTTTCTCGAAAACGCTTTTCATTACCTAAGTTCCTTATAAAAATCCTTTTCCTGTGCAATTGCACAACTTTTCAAGTTTTTAACATTAGGTAAAAGATTTTTCCGAAAGATGTCTTTGTTCTCTCGCCGAGGCGATTGAAAATGTTCAACTTTGATTTCAAATCGATATTCTATCTCATGTTGTAAAATTTTGAGGTCGACCATGAAAATGTCAAAATATCAAGGATTTTTCGATTTTCGTGTTTTGAGTTTACTTCACTAATGGAAGGTAAAGGACCATAAGTTTGTGCAAAGACCTGCTTTGGGATTAACAATAGAAGACTCGGGTGTTTTGATGATAACCCTTGGTGTGTTAGAAGAATCCGCTGGTGTGACGAAGTGACCGCTTTTATAATTAAAAGGTTTGTTGTAAACAACATTTTTAATTTTGATCGACTCTCGCCTTCTCTCGTGCATCTAATTCCTCTTGACGATGGTATTCAACAACACTCATGACAAGATTATCAATTTTGTATTCGACCGAAACTTCAGTGAGTTGGTTTGAATGTTTTTAGTGAAAGCTTTGGTTTGTAATCGCCTAGATTTTTTCCATATCCATTTGGATTAGGTTTTAAGGTAAACTTTCAATAGCTATTATCGATTCACCATGTTTGTAAACAATGCTTTAAACTCTTTAAGTTTGTTTTGCAAACCGAGAATTTCGCAAGAAGGTCATCTACCCGATTCGTTGAATGCTTTTTGTATGGAGAATCGCTTTTGACAATTTAACAACTCAAATTTTAGCATTTTGATTTTCAAGGCGAGAGCGTTAATTTGCTTTTTATGTTCATGTTTCAGATTGTTCTAATTGACAATAAAGCATTCTTCGAGGCGCTAGATCACGATCCGTCTCTAAATATTTTTCGCTTTGATGAGATTTTGCAAAGCGGCTTCAAACCTTTTTCACGGTTTTCTTGAGTTTTGAAAAGTTGAGTTGCATTTGTAAACATTCAAAATCCTTGGTTAATAAAGGCATTTTTACTTTTAAGGATTGATTTAATGCATAACATTCCTCCATTTTGATTTTATGGTCTTGAATTAACCGAGCAAAAACCGGATGAGGCAACAGATCATCTTGTTCAACATGAGTCTCAAGATGATCATTCTTTAGATCCTCGGCACGACCACGGAGTCAATTTGATTATCAAAGGAAACCATGAGGTCATCTTGATCGCCAAATGTAACTACTGTGGTTAACTTGAAAATCATCAAGAAGATGTAGAAGACTATTTTGAATAGTCCGATCCGCTTTGATCTGTGATATTGGCGGAGATATTAGTTGATATGATGATGGTTTGTTCGGCACTGAGACAAGCCATCGCTGTCATACACGGGCCTCGAATCACTCATGTGCACCATGCATATTAGCCATCAACATAATAAATGATTAGCATGCAAGTCCTCCATATCATCATCTCGAGTCTGTGATCCGCCATAAAGCTCTGCTTTGCTTGTAGAGATCCACCACCATCCTTAAGAGCCAAAAGTAAGGCCTCTTTGAAATAAGCACCGCCCGAGTCCTTGGCTTGGGCATGCATTAGCTGTGTGTCCCTTCTCATTGCAGCTTGTAGCATCTAAGACCATTTAACCGATTTTGAGCATTTCTGCTCCACCACTTGAGCTCTGTTGTTATTCCTACCCACAAGATTAAACCTTGACCACCGCCCATCCGACGACCATAATCACGATTCTCAACTTCAACACGCCCATTGTTCATACAAATTGATTCCGTGTGTTAGATGAGGAACGACGATTGTTGGATTTGTTTGTGTAACGCCAAAAGCATTAGCAATCATCACAAATCCTTGTTGCAATGCTCGAACGGATCTGCTTCTCGCCGCTTCATCGACATATGCTTGAGCATTGTTGTCCGACGGACCAATTGATTTTGTTGAGGTTGAGGTTGTTACTGAAGGTGTGTTGGAAGCATGGTTGAGTTGTCAGTTGAGAGGACAATTCATTGAGCATACAAGGCAAGTTGTTGATTGTCCGGCAGGACTGCTTAGCAATTTGAGCACGGAGAATCCTTTCCGATCAACTTCCTTTTCATGAGGCTTCAAGTAATCGTAACAATCCATAAGTAGAATGATGCATATTCTTCGCTTGACGGAGAAAATGACATACTTCTCCCATTCAGACCAAGACTACTCAGAACTTAGTATTCACTGCAACTTGGCATGATGATGTTGTGTTTATCCAAATCATTGATGATGTCTCGAAAATCGATGATGATATGACTCAAGTGTCTCCGTGTTCAATCATGAAGTGTCTATAAGCCAAGTAAATTTTGGATTCCAAATCCTCCGATTGAGCATGCATCCTTCCATAAGAAGACGAATATGATCCCACATCTTTGTGCGTCTTTTGAGCATCAACACTACGAAGAATTGGGTTTGGTAATCCTAATAGGATGTATTCCATTGCAAGTTCATCACCTTCATAGTGTAGAAGTTCAGAGGATTTAAATCGCAAAGAGTAATGTTGGTTTGTTCATCTCTTGGTGGAAAGCAGCTTGATCTCCTGCACAATGACGGTAGGCATCTCAAATGGACCTTCCAAGATAACCTTCTTTAAGAACTTTCCATGTGGCTTCTTCAGATCACAGAACCTAAAGAACCTTATCACCCATTGATCGTAGTTTCCTGGAGTGAGCATTGGAGGTCTATCAAGTGATCCAGCTTAATCATAATCATAATATGTCTTAAGAAATTAATCATAATCACTAGTTTTACAACACAAGCTTATAAGAGAATAGATGAAGGCGGATGAACAAGTTATCACACACACACACACATAATACTAAACACGGTTAAGGCAAAGAGAGTATGTGAAAAGAAAACTTGAACAACCAACCTTCAAATGAAGGTTATTACAATGTATTTATAGGCAAGGAGCTAGGGCAACACTCCCTCCTTCCCTATTACTTATTGGGCTTGACTCGCTTATGGGCCTTCTACATGCTTGACCTAAACAAACATAAAGGCCATGATAAAGCTACCTATTACATATGAAATATAAATACTTGAAATATGGTTTAGAGTGATTCCAACAATCTCCCTCAAGTATATATGAATGTAAACGTGAAGGCGTTGATGTAATAGTAGCGGTGACGCCTTCCGACATTCTTTCTTGTGAGAGGAATTGTCTTGATTCGAACAATCTCCCAAAGGTAGAGATCGTTATCTTGAAACGCTATGCTTTGACGCCATTTTTAACTTTGTTCTTTGATCATTTGTTCTTTGTGGTGAAAGTGATAGTATGTTGTTGTTCCGATCGGCCCCAGATCGTCCGTCATTGCCCATTCCTGGTTCCACGCCATTCTTCAACATGCTCACACGCCTTTGACGTTGGAAATCAATATCGATGTAGTTCTTTAAGTCTTTGACTTTGTAGATTCTTTGATTTGATGAAGAATCATTCGATCACAGTTGCATTGAATAGAACTTCATTAGTGATGATGGTTATGCATAGAGAAGAATCAGACGATCATCCCGCCCCGAGCTTCCATAAGAAGAAAACATTTCAAACGGTTAGTAATAAGCGGTTTCCGCACTTACACGCTTGAACTTTGAGTGTCAAAAGATAGTGCGAAGACACAACCTAATTTACAAAGGCCGCTCCTCGAACCGGAGTCCCACAAGTGAGATAACGCGATGTACCAAGTACATCTACAGTCAGATGAGTCGCCGAGGTACACCAAGCATCACCACGATCGTAGACCGCTTGAGACACACCGCTGAATCCACGGGAGTTACCGAAGCGACCGCTGTGTGATGTTGATGTTGACCCCGCAGAGTTTCCATTCAATCACTCAGATCACGTATGTGAACTCTCTATAAATGTTCTCGACAGATTGCTAAGATCCAGAAGGACTCGATATGAACCATCGATGATCTTATTGTTGATCATCAAGTGATTAAATGTCAAGTGTTCCTAAGAGATCTTTGATGAATCTCGTGGCTCTAGACTCCACAGTGCTGCTTTGGTTTTCCCGAGCGGAGACTAGGAGAGGTCTCCTTTTTCAATACCACGATCTCTAAGAGAAAGCCAATAGTTTATGTAGGGTTCCCATGAGAATGAAACAAGCTCGCTGAGAAAACTCGAGTGGCTAAGAAGGTTTAGTGCATGCGCCACCGGGTCCATGACGACTTTTAATCTTCAATACCGGTGTCACTAAGTGACAACCAAGAGTATATGAATTGAACCCGTGTCCGCCTAAGTTGAATAACTGAGGGCTATTTCTTTTCACCCTTTTCTTTACATTTCTTTTTGATTCTTCAACCTTCTTTCTCCGATTCTCATTTTCTCCTTTACAATCATTCCTAAGGACTTCTAACACTAACTAATGGTAGTGTCCTTGGTAGATCCTCCGCCTCAAGGATCATAGGACGGTTATTCCTAACCTTAGTCACCTTATAGCTCCATGACTAACCTATGTTTGCCATTAACACCACCGCACTTAAAATCTCTCTCAAAGGGTTTGTTAATGCAAAACATGTTTGAACCACAAGGAGAGATGAAGTTTTGCATAAATACTCCCCTCCACATGTGCTTAATAGTTTTAATGGTTAAATGCACAAGAGGAAAGAGCGCACTTTTGAATTGATTCATCAAGATAGACAATCTCCGCGAGACACGGTTACGCTGAATAGTTAAAGAGTTACATTGTCGCCTTTTAGGTGACAACTAGCTCTAATAACTATCTTGAAGGTGTAGACAAACCTCGAAGGTTGTCATACCCGCCGAGTTCATGTCTATCAAGAGTTTCGAATGGTACTTTCTACTTGGACAAGTCCTTCATGAGACACGCTTACATCACTAGCGAACTAGTTTGAAATTATTACCCATCCAGACAAGTCTTTTCGAGTTACTAACGCTTAGTACCACAATCAGAGGTTAAGTCCGAGGTACATGTATTCATTTGCATTTTGTACAACATATTTTTATCACACAATTTTTCCCTCAAAAATGGCATATAAAATGTTGTTTTTGAACGCTTGAGAATAAATATGACCATTTTGAGTTTTAGGGAAGAGTGACCATCGTGAACAATTTGTGAACAAAGTTTTTAAATCAATACTCCCCTCAACTAGTTATATAAACGGTTGAGGTTTTGAAAATCATATGGGAAGTACTTGTCTTTTGAGCAAAACCTTGAATAATGAAAGGTTTGATAGGTTTTACTCAAAAATAAGAAGCTTTCGCCTCAGAATAAGGATTGTGGCAATCGAGGCGTACTACGTGGTCCTTTCTTGACCATTACGGTTGTACAACGTTATGTGTGCAAGCCATTCACATATAGAATCATGCATCCAAAATCATATGAGGAAACTATTCATTGGGTACCAGAAGTGCAAGGATGTTCCTGTGAGCGCAAGACATGCTGAAAGCCGTGATGTTTCTCCTGGTCGACCACCAACATAGCTTTCAAGCGCCCGAATCGATCCCTTCAACAACCGCTCATCAATCATGGTGATGATCCTTCGACATCCCTCCTTTCCCGAGAGTTCCAGCGCTAGATTCCCAACCTTCAGCGATATCCTTCAATCAGACGCCAATCCATCCCTAACCATCTTCAAGGTATGATCCCGAATTTTTGAGAGCACTACACGCCATTAAGCGCTTCGCTGTTCATCGCGTAAACAATGCCGAAAGGTTTGTCGACGAGCGTGAGTTGTGTGAAATGGTTGATGTCGAAGATCTAGCTGTGGTGGAGTGAAGTTTACACGCTTCGATATGATTCAACAAACCATCCGATATCTTCGACACGCTCTTTGATCACAATGCGCCTCAATGAAGATGAGAACCGACTTGATAAATTCACGCTGAACTTCAACGAGAATTGTCGACACGACCCTGTACTTTGGCAAGGTACAAGTCTTCGATGTCGTTGAGGACAAGTTCTCAAAGTCACCGAGAATTCATAGTCCTGCTCATTTTGTCGCTTGACTATGATATTCTTCAAGAATGTGTAGTCCCACTTAGACTTGAGATCAATGTGTTTGATGGCCACGATGTCCTTTGAGCAAGACACTTCATGTTGAGACTTCAACCAGCATCAGAGTAGATTCTTCGCGCTCAGCCAATGATGAATCCCATACAAAGCATCTTGGTCATATGTCGCACGCTGTCGAAAACAAGTGAGTTGCACGCCTCGATAGCTACGCAGCTTGAGTAAAAGCCACCGAATGGAAGAGTCAATGATGTAGCGATTTTCATGAACCATTGCCACCATGGATAAGAAATTCCGATCTTTGTTGAAGAAATATCCAAGGAATCCTTGGTTCATCCGGTTGGCCGATTGTTGGTAGAGGTTTGGTCCAACAAGGTAATATGGAGGGTTGTTCCGCTTAGTGAAGTCGATGTTTGCTTCGGGTTGAGCCAATCCATGTTGTTAGACATGGCTCGAGCAATGTTTTCAAGGTGATATTCAACCTCGATTGCACTTTCCGAAATTTTTCAATGTATGAATGCGCTATTCTTGATGCGCTCAACTCGGATTTTGTCATCTTCTTCACACGGAATCTTTCTTGCAAGATTTTGCATGCTCCAAGGTACTACCGCTCACCAATCTGACCTTCTTCGTGGTAGGGAGTGTCGTTAACAAGAGTAGCAAACCAATCAAATTCGCAGCTTTATCGCCATCAAGCCATGATACAACTTCAGCCGAGTCGCTTCTTCTTCTTTAGAAGGCCTTGATGATGATAATGGGTTTCGCACTTGTTCGGGTGAGGTGGGTTGTTGTCGGGGCTCAAGGACCTTTCATCGCCACCACCCGTGTACTCAAAGTAGTCACCGCTTTATGAGTCGTGGTGGTAACTCGGAATCGTCCCGAGGTTTATTAGTAGAAGACCGAGGTGATGGAGATTTATGTTAGAAGAAGTCCAAGTGGAGGAGGTGGCATAGATGAAGATTGACCTGACCGCTCGACGCTTAGGTGCGAGTCCTTATCCTTATCATCGCTATCTTCGATTGAATGGTGAATTCTTGCATGATGATCCGAGTTGATAGTCAAGTAGTATTTCAAAATTTAGCTTCATCCGAAGTAAACATTCCGCATCTCTTTGACATTTGCATCACAAGTTTAGCTATTAACCCGCATTCGTAGAGATCGCCTTCTTTGCCCATTGTATGTTTAACCAATGCTACGATGTTGGGGTGAGTTGTCCGAAAATACTTTTGTCACACTCGGGACAAGGTTAGAAGAAACTTGTGGGTTTGATCTCTTGTCGACGCCCCAGCCTTTTGGACTTTAGGAATGATATCCTCAAGATACTTTTGAGTGTAACCTTCAATCATTTCATTCAGCCTCCCGACGATGGCTTCTCATGAAACTCAATAGCTTTCCTATCTTTCCGCATCTTGTCATTCTCATCATGTAAGTATCGCATTTGTTCAAGATACCAATTAAGTTTTCTCGTGGAGCATGTCCTTCTTTTCTAACTTGTTTGACTTTCACAATTCTTGCATGTGTTTGAGAAATCCAAGATTTAGGTGGTTTCTTCACCGATTTGGATGATGATCCGTTGATTTTGTTGATGGTGGTTGTGATGAGGAGACGAAGAACTGATGATGAGGAGACATGAGGAGACTTCATGTCCTTAGGAGTTTCGAGGTTTTCCTTTGAGTGTGTTGGACCGCCTAGAAGAAACTTGGTATAATCATCCTCGCCATCTTTAGACTTTTCTTTCTCGCCTCGCTTCTCAAAATCATACACACAGTGTCTTCAACAAGCGGTTGTTGTTGCAGAAGTGGTGGCACCGTATCCCTTATCGGGTTGATTAACCGCATCGATCCGGAGAGGAGCAAGACCACTTGATCCTCCCGGCCACCCATTTGTTCTTTAGCAAATTCAGCCTTTTGAATGTGTCTGACGTTGTGAAACTTTTTTTCTATGATTTATCCAATTGCTCTCTTCTTCTTCATCGAGCTCTCATCATAAGGTACAATAGCCGGAGTCTTTCCTTTCTTCGACAAATGGAGGACTTGGAGGTCTTGTCACCGAAAGGTGTGTTTTTGCCAGTAGTAGTAATGAACCTTCATCTGCCTCAAGATCTCGTAGCTCTCATCCCTAAGTTGTCTTTGAGGTTCAAGTGTGGAATAGGTTCGCTTCCTTTACGGAACAACTTTATGAAGGAGCTTTCCTTTAGGAACCTTCCTTTGACTCTCAGAACTTGTTGTGCTTCCTCGCACTTCCTCTTCTCGTTCTCCGACAGTGTTCCGAAGATTTTTCGTCAAGATGACCAACTTTGCCTTGTCCGACCGCCTCTGATATCTCTTGTACGCTTTGAGCTCGACATCTTCGCGCCAAGGAAACCGCAATACAAAGACCTTGTTTCTTTGTGGACGCTTCCTTGATTCTAACAGTGAGAATGGGTTCCGCCAACATATCGTGATTGTCTCGGGTCATTGAGCCTCTGGGAATGTCGGTGAAGTCCAAGTGCTCTCTCGATCAACAATTTGGTATATCCGATGTAGGAATCTTTGAGCCAAGTTTGTTGAGAAATGACATCATGTCATCCCAAATCGAGCTTCAATAGCGATGTGTTTCATGTTGACGAATGCCCAAAATATTTGCAGCTCTATGAGCTTAGGATGCTCATAGCCGCTATCACGACCGTAAACAGACTTGGTGATGATCATGTAGAGTGTTCTCCATGGTTGAGGAATACTCTAAGCTCTACATGAGAGTGCTTGGTGATTACCCTGTAGCCTCATCATAACCGATATTGATTAAGAATTGAGAGTTAACTCTTCAAAGTGTGGTATAAAGTTTGGTTGGATTGACTTCAGAATAAGGAGAGCAGCCCTTAAGTCTGCAGTGTAATGGTGACTTGTTTGTGGTTCGTGAGTCACCGCACAGCTAGCCCTTCCTTTGACCTTTCCATAGTGTTCCGTGAATCTTGAATGTAGATCTCGTGAATGGTTGCAGAGTGAGTAAGCATGTTCGATATGGGTGAGTCCTCTAATATCAATAGCAATAAGACATGAAGATTCGTGAGCAAGTGAGGGTGTCAAAGTCAACACGGAGGTTATTCTTTCCAATCTTCATTGATAGCCATGAGGATAGATATCAAGAATGGAGAGAACTTCAGCATCCACATTCATTAGTTCAACCATGTCGTGATCCGAAATAACATTAGCCAAAAGAACCAACATATCGAAGACATAATGTTAGTCAATGTAAGGTCTTATTGTCTAGTTTTTGAATGTACAGGTCAATGATTGTTACGAGTCCTAAGTCACTTGTATGTTCAATAATTCAATGATGTCGTGAAATGTTTTTAGTTAGTTAACTTTAAGTTTTAAAGTTTATTTTATCACTTATTGCTTCACAACATATCGACGATTTAAGTTTATTAGTGACATTTTTGGATTCGTGATGATATGATTAGTTTATTTGCAAGTTTGTACAAGTAACAATTCATCATGAAGGTCAATCCAGGTTAAGTTTAGTTTTGGCAAAGATACGCGTGAGACAGTATGATATATGCTTAGGCGTAGGCTTACGATAGAATCCTAACTTACGCAGAAGAAATGTTACGCGTAAGAAAAGGAGACCTTATGCGAGAGCTGGCGCGAGGCATATAACCTTACGCGCAAGGCTACTCGTAGAGTTGACCTAAGCCGCAGGGGTCATCGCCACGCATATCCTTCAGGATACGCGTGAGTCCCATATGTAGAACCTTATGCGACGCCACGCCGAAGACTAATCTTACGATAACAAAGCCACGAAGGTGATCCTTATGCGAGATTAACATCAACCTTGATTGAATATTAAGTGTAGCAAACCCAAATAAAACATCATATCATCAAAGTTAAACACATATCGCTCATTTTATCAACAAAACATGGTATGAATCATTCATATGCGCTAAGCTTAGAAAGTCATACGCTGTAAGTCAAAACCCTAAGGGTTATGAATTACGCAGAAGTTTTCTAACCATAGGATTTGCACCAAACTTATTCTGTAGTTCAAGAGAGTTGTATGAGCTTATATACCAAGTATTAACATCTAACTCATGGTGAATCAAAATACCCAAACTTATGAACCTTAAACCCTAATTTCAAAATCAATTAATCAAGTGTTTTCGGTAGTTATAGAGCAAGGATATGATTAATTCAACATCATATGAACATAACCCAAAGAATATTTAGACCAAAACACTTCACATTTGAAGAACCCAAATCCACGATAAACCCTAAGTTTCAAAATCAATTAATTCGTGTTTCAGCTTGTTCTAATTCGGACAATAAAGCATTCTTCGAGGCGGCTAGATCACGATCCGTCCTCTCTAAATATTTTCGCTTTGATGAGATTTTGCAAAGCGGCTTCAAAACCTTTTTCACGGTTTTCGAGTTTTGAAAAAGTTGAGTTGCATTTGTAAACATTCAAAATCCTTGGTTAACAACACATAATCTATCAAGTGAGCATTGAGGTCTATCGTAGTTTCATGTTTTTCTCGATTAATCATAATCCGCTCATCATTGTTATTTTGTTAATACATGAACTTTAATCATAAGGTACTTGTCATAATACGTGAAAGTACTCGATAGTGTCATATTATTATCTTACTTTTATAAAGTATGGATAAATATGTCTTAAGAAATTAAGTAGCAAGTTGTGATGCTAATTTATACTACTATATAAAGAGTTTAAGGAAGTCTTAAATTTTTTAAGACAAAAAGTATTACTATAAAAGGAAATTTAAGCATCACATTGACGTAGCAGTTTATAGTATCCGGTCCATGTAACTCGACACCACCAGATTATGCTAAAAGAACGACTTAACCGAAAATGTATCATCACATGGTCTCAAGTCACCTTAACTTCTAGTAAACTGCTAGTATCAAAGAGGTCATTAACAAAAGGATAAAAATGATGAACGATAAGTGATTGAGGATGGACAATTCAATGAGCCTCGTACTTTACAATTTCGATGGTTTGTATGAATCATATATGTGTATATATAGACGTTGGCATTGGCTGTGCTATTAGTAGAGAAAAGAAAAGATACGATAAGTATAATGGGTCGTAGTGGTATTAAGCAAATTGGGCGATAATGATGGTTTTGATGGTTTTATTTGTTGCGGCTGATGAAAAGGAACTTCCATGCTGTTACCAGGCGGGTCCCACTGTGCTGCAAGGACTCCGCTCCAGCCTCCCTGCTATGGCTCCTATGGCTTTTCAACCCACCAAGCTCGAGGTACTTGGTCGAAAGGGTCAAATAGCTCACATGACAATATTCAATATATATGCTCCACATAGAACTAATGTATCGCTTGCTATTTGCTACGTGACTTATGGCTTGTAACATTGTGTTATGTTTCCTCTTTAAATAATTCAGTCCATTGCATGATTGGTTTCGGTCTAATTCAGCAACATTTTACATTTTCGCATCTATGATATATGGCAAAACGGACAGTTAGTGGCATGCTATAACATGTTTGAAAAGTCACTTGAACTGTGAATCAAAAAATTTATACGCTGAACATATCAATAGGGCTGGAAATTCGCTCTATATCAAAAAGCGCCCAGGCAGATAACAGCTGAAATATATGCCCTCTCACTGCTACTACATATATCGATCTCCATTTGAGATCATTAGAAAATACAAGACCCGTCATTCATTTATCTAATATAAATCTCAAGAACACGAATATATTCTATAACCGAAAAGAGTTATGATCCTAGATGCTTTACTTGCTATGCATATATTTATATAATTTATTTCTACCACCAACTCTCCCCTAATCCGAAAATAGATATACATCATCATGTTGGTGACTGCGCCTTGATTGGGGCCCAGATATCTGCTCCATTGCTGCTAGCAACTCCCATTGTATATGAAGTCGGAACCAGACACAAACCTTTGCTTCTCAAGTTATATGAGTCCAAGTCCTGCAAAACGATAACAAATAAGTCAATGGTTTTGGCACCAACTGTTAACTTGATCGATAAAAATAAGTCTAAGTTCTACAAAAAGATAACAAACAAGCAGGTCGAAAAGCTTGTATAATGGGTCATATGGGTTCAGGCCACAAGTTATCTTTGTGTTCGGGTTAATGCAACTTACGATATCTGCTCACCCTATTTTACTTTTTTTTTTTATAAAAAGCTAATTACTATGTTTCATCTGTTTGCCGCTTTATCAACTCAATGTAATCATAACTGATATTTTTAACGTAAATGGGTTACATGTGCCAACTTTAACGGGTCAGATAGAGAAAGTTAAACTATTTACTTGGTTCATAGGCTATTGGTTCTCTCACCTGATACTGATCTGTTGGGTCGCTTGAAGATAAGGCGACTCAGCACCTGAAACAAAATCAAATACAATAGCATAATAAAAACGGTTGGCATAAATCGAATCTCACATTTATGTTGCGATTTAAGATGCAACTCTGCCTCACAAGTCCTTCTCAGGGAATAGTTATATGGAAGTGGCAAACCTTTACTTGATAGTGTTGGTATTTCTTGAAAAGATAAGGATACTATACGCGATCGAAAGTGTTAGTCTTATCAAGTCGCTCTTTTGGCACAAGAAGATTTGAATTCAGAATTAGAAAACCACTCATGCGACAAGCATCACATTGATGCAGCAGTTCATAGTATCAAAGCATAACCTAACAACCTAAGTGCCATACATATTAAAGTAAATTTTATGCTAAAAAACGACTTAACGGAAAATCCAAAAATGTATCATCACATGGTCTCAAGTCACCTTAACTTCTAGTAAACAGCTTGTATTAAAGAAGTACATTAACAAAAAGATAAAAATGACCACAATTTCGATGGTTATATGAATCACATATGTTTGAAACCCATGCCCACAATTTCGTACTTTACAATAGTTTGAAACCCATGCCCACAATTTCGATGGTTATATGAATCACATATGTGTATATATAGATGTTGGCATGTCTATACTATTAGTAGAGAAAGAAAAGATACGATAAGTATAATGGGGCGAGTGGTATTAAGCAAATCAGGGCAATAATGATGGTATACGAACATATAGAAACGAATGAAGATAAATAATGAACACATAATCGGAGATTCATGAACATAAATGAACTGACGACACTTTTGTTCATTTAACTAAACGAATTTAAAATGTTGTCATGGTTGATAGAGAAAGGGTCGATTCCGCCAATGGTTAATGTGCTCCTAGAGGCGCAAGAATGTGGAAAACTACCACATCATCCATTATCCATACTTAAACAAATGAAAGAGACTGAATAGTCAGAAAATCAGGACAACCTCAGTTCAATCCAGCCATGAGGGGTGAGGTGACGTTTCATTCCACATAAATCCCCAAAACTGTTTTTGATGTATTGGAAGTGTGAAACCTGCATGTTTCGAGTGAATAGTACATTATAGGAATACTTGGAAAGTAGATCTTGTTTGCCATCTGTGGTGTTTTGGCATCAAGGCAGAAAGATGACGCCGCCACATATAAATATCATATGTTTCCTTTAACTATCTATTTTCACCCATTCTTGTGAAGCAGTTAAGTCGAATACCTCAACTGATTCTCCAAACTTGCCCACGATGACTCATAAAGTATGCTGATCACATCTCAAATGGAGATACTCTTGGAAAGATGTGCAGCAGCTTCTGGGGCTAGAGCTTCATCACGCACCAATATACAATCTTCTCTTTCCAATTCCTTAAAAACATCTAGTATATAATCATCCTCAAGGCATAAATATCCCACCATAGAATGTTACATAGTGAAATAGCTTACTTATATCTGTCCAAGCCTCCAAGGTAACTGTGGAAGCTCAATGATATCGCTTTTGAAAGGGTTAAAGAACATCAATGATCCATCAGGTTTTAAAATCAGCAACCAACCGAACCTCGAACACTTTATTTGGAAATTGCATATCAGCTCTTGAGGTGTTTTCATATAACACTCGTTACCATACATGGGATCAGTCAAACTGATAATGTCTTTATGTTTGTTGAACACTATCAGCAACGGTGAAGGGAATGGATACTTTTGCATTATCCTTGATGCTTTTCCGTCGTTCCATGACATCAAAGGTGCAGCTAAATGACAACGTTTGCATGTAGAACGGAAGTTGAGCTAGTCGACACCATCACAAAATTTCATTATTAATATCTCCAAACATGTTGTTGAACAGGCGTGATTCTTCATCATCATCAACCTTATCACTTTCTAACCTACAAAATTTATGATTTTTTACTAAACATAATATTATTTGTCATAATGTATAAATGATTAAAGTGCTTTATAACACAACGAAAAGCAATAGAAAACTCTTTCTTTTTTACCTGCTGCATTCATATGGATGGGGCAACAGCTTGAGGCATTCGACACCAACACAAAACTCTTTCTTTTTTAAAACACCACTGAGCAGGTATTGCTAATATTCGTAAAAGACACTGAATTTTTTAAAATCCGGTCCAACCCATTGTGTTTCTTGTTATTGTGTGCTTAGTTAGTCCATCACTAAGTGAAAAGTAAATTTAGTTTTCACATAATTCAATATACTTAACTGAAAATCGTATATTATTTTAGTTACTTTTTTATACTACAGTTCCGCTATCATCAATCCAGAATGATCTCAGACACCAGACATGCCACACGACATGATGGAATAGAGTAGATGAACCCAAATGTTAGAGGTTGCAAGGTATACGTTAGACATACACACATTGACAATTTTAGGTATCCATTTAAATCCAAGTGTGTTATATCCATTTCGCATCTATAACTACTCTTGCTTTAGTCTTAGAAAACACTAGGTGGTACTACATTCTGTGAGGTGGAGCTACCAGATAGCAATGGCTTTTAGAATCTAAAGAGGTGGTTTACCACGATCGAGAATGATTAGGGGCTTAGAGGTATTCCATTCTTAGATTCCGTAATCTAGAGATTATAGTTTTAGCAACACATTTGTCATGACAATCAGAATTCATACTCTTTGACAAATATCACAAGGTGCATCGATCAATATCAAAAATACTTAACGGTTTAGCATTCGTTACATCACTATTTGTATTACATTTGCGACGCAACATCTATAGTGGAAGCAACATGATTTTTATTCGTAGTCCTAGGGTGTTCTTCTACAGCATTCTTATTGATCTTTTCAGGTCGCAACTTCCATTCTTCGATTGAGTGCCCTAGGTCGTGAAGGCGGACATTTGGAAAAGATGCAACTATTCCTGCTTCAAGAGGAAACACATTAGCAACTTGTGATTTGGCATGGGAATTCAGGTTCACATTACTATGACTGTGCTAATCTCTTTAATCACAAAGGGCGGAGTTGTTCATACTTTCCTAACATTTCCGTATTAGAGATGGTGTGAATCGATCTTGATTTTCGTAACTAAGATTACCAAAGAAAATTCATGACTTCTCTAGTGTGAGCAAGATAGTGATCAAGTTCTTTGATGCTCATCTCGAGTCTTTTGAGTAAATCAAATATGACACCATATTCTCCTTTAACTTTAAAAGTTGTTCATATTTTGAGATTTGACTTTTCAAAGACATTGATCATCCAGCTTGCTCAATTTTAGATCGTAAGATTTTGCACTCAATTGAGCGATTTTCTTTGAAATCGAGTTGATGGTGTGAATATCTTTTCACACCAATGAAGACGACATTTTGCATTGTTAATTTCGGTGTAATCGCTTATTTTCAGCTTTAAAGACTCGATCCAAGACATTATCGTTGTTCTCAACAGCACAAATAGCCAACAATATCAAGCAGAGATATAATCGATGCATATGGCAAACAGAGTAGCACAACATTATGGATATCAAGACGATAACATCTTCCAAGAGTCGATCAACATCTTTTCTCAACAGCTTTTTGCTTTTGTGTTAGTAATAGATGTTTCGCTTTCGAAACTTTTCATTACCCAGTTCCTTATAAAATCCTTTTCCTGTGCAATTGCACAACTTTTCAAGTTTTTAACATTAGGTAAAAGATTTTTCCGAAAGATGTCTTTGTTCTCTCGCTGCAGGCGATGAAAATGTTCAACTTTGATTTCAAATCGATATTCTATCTCATGTTGTAAAATTTTGAGGTCGACCATGAAAATGTCAAAATATCAAGGATTTTTCGATTTTCGTGTTTTGAGTTTACTTCAATGGAAGGTAAAGGACCATAAGTTTGTGCAAAGACCTTTGGGATTAACAATAGAAGACTCGGTGTTTTGATGATAACCTCAGCGTGTTAGAAGAACTGTGTGATTAAAAGTGACGCGCTATAATTAAAAGGTTTGTTGTAAACAACATTTTTAATTTTGATCGACTCGCCTTCGCATCTAATTCCTCTTGACGATGGTATTCAACAACACTCATGACAAGATTATCAATTTTGTATTCTGACCGAAACTTCGTGAGTTGGTTTGAATGTTTTTAGTGCTTTAGTTTGTAATCGCCTAGATTTTTTCCATATCCATTTGGATTAGGTTTTAAGGTAAACTTTCATAGCTATTATCGATTCACCATGTTTGTAAACAATGCTTTAAACTCGTTTGTTTTGCAAACCGAGAATAAGAAGGTCATCTACCCGATTCTGAATGCTTTTGTATGGAGAACTGCTTTTGACAATTTAACAACTCAAATTTTAGCATTTTGATTTTTCAAGGCGAGAGCGCATTTGTTTTTTATGTTCATGTTTCATTGTTCTAATTGACAAAGCATTCTTCGAGGCGCTAGATCACGACCGTCTCTAAATATTTTTCGCTTTGATGAGATTTGCAAAGCGGCTTCAAACCTTTTTCACGTTTTCTTGAGTTTTGAAAAGTTGAGTTGCATTTGTAAACATTCAAAACTTTGGTTAATAAAGGCATTTTACTTTTAAGGATTGATTTAATGCATAACATTCCTCCATTTTGATTTTATGGTCTTGAATTAACCGAGCAAAACTGATGAGGCAACAGATCATCTTGTTCAACATGAGTCTCAAGATGATCATTCTTTAGATCCTCAAGTACGACCATGGAGTCAATTTGATTATCAAAGGAAACCATGAGGTCATCTTGATCGCCAAATGTAACCTGTGGTTAACTTGAAAATCATCAAGAGAGAAGACTCATTTTGAATAGTCCGATCCGTGCTTATCTGGGATATTATGGAGATATTAGTTCGTATATGATGATGGTTTGTTCGGCACTGAGATAAGCCATCGTCATACACCGCCCGAATCACTCATGCAGTCATGCATAGCTATCAATATAAAATGATTAGCATGCAAGTCCTCCATATCATCATCTCGAGTTCAGATCTCATAAAGCTCTCTTTGTTTGTGAGAGATCCACCATCATCCTTAAGAGCCAAAGTAAGGCTCTTTGAAATAAGCATCACCGAGTCCTGGCTTGGGCATGCATTAGCCGTGTCCCTTCTCATTGCAAAGTAGTATCTAAGACCATTTAACCGATTGAGCATTTCTGCTCACCACTGAGCTGTTATTCCTACCCACAAGATTAAACCCTTGACCACCGCCCATCCGATCACCATAATCAATTTCAACTTCAACACGCCCATTGTTCACAATTGATTCCGCGTGTTAGACGAGGAACGACGATTGTTGGATTTGTTTGTAACGCCAGCATTAGCAATCATCACAAATCCTTGCAATGCTCTCAACGGATCTGCTTTCCCCGCCGCTTCATCGACATATGCTTGAGCATTGTTGCCATGACCAATTGATTTTGTTGAGGTTGAGGTTGTTGCGTGAAGGTGTGTTGAAGCAGCTGTTGAGTTGGCCGTCAGTAGGGACAATCGGCTGAGCATACAAGGCAAGTTGTTGATTCCCGCCAGGACTGCTTAGCAATTTGAGCACGGAGAATCCTTTCCGATCAACTTCCTTTTCATGAGGCTTGCAATCGTAACAATCCATAAGTAGAATGATGCATATTCTTCGCCGACGGAGAAAATGACATACTTCTCCCATTCAGACCAAGACTACTCAGAACTTAGTATTCACTGCATTTTGGCATGATGATGTTGTGTTTATCCAAATCATTGATGATGTCTCGAAAATCGATGATGATATGACTCAAGTGTCTCCGTGTTCATGAAGTGTCATAAGCAAGTAAATTTGGATTCCAAATCCTCTCGATTAGCATGCATCCTTCCATAAGAAGACGAATATGATCCCACATTTTGTGCGCTTTTGAGCATCAACACCACGAAGAATTGGGTTTGGTAATCCTAATAGGATGTATTCCATTGCAAGTTCATCGCCTTCATAGTGTAGAAGTTTCGAGGATTTAAATCCAAATAAGAGTAATGTTGGTTTGTTCATCTCTCGTGGAAAGCAGCTGGATCTCCGCACAATGACGTAGGCATCTCAAATGGACCTTCCAAGATAACCTTCTTTAAGAACTTTCCATGTGGCTTCTTCCATCACGTAACCCAAAGAACCTTATCACCCATTGATCGTAGTTTCGGAGTGAGTATTGAGGTCTATCAAGATCCAATTTTAATCATAATCATAATATGTCTTAAGAAATTAATCATAATCACTAGTTTTACAACACAAGCTTATAAGAGAATAGATGAAGGCGGATGAACAAGTTATCACACACACACACATAATACTAAACACGGTTAAGGCAAAGAGAGTATGAAGAAAACTTGAACAACCAACCTTCAAAAGGTTACATGTATTTATAGGCAAGAGCTAGGCAACACCTCCTTCCCTATTACTTATTAGTTTGGACTGCTTTATGGGCTTCTACATGCTTGACCTTAAACAAACATAAAGGCCATGATAAAGCTACCTATTACATATGAAATATAAATACTTGAAATATGGTTTAGAGTGATTCCAACAATCTTCTCAAGTATATATGAATGTAAACGGTGAAGGCTGATGTAATAGTAGCGGTGACGCCTTCCCATATTCTTCTTGTGAGAGAATTGTCTTGATTCAACAATCTCCTGTAGAGATCGTTATCTTTTGAACAGTTATGCTTTGACGCCATTTTTAACTTTGTTCTTGATCATTTGTTCTTGTGGTGAAAGTGATAGTATGTTGTTCCATCACCGCATCGATCCGCTTTCACGCTCCAAAGGTTCTACCGCCATTCTTCAACATGCTCACACGCCTTTGACTGGAAATCAATACCGATGTAGTTCTTTAAGTCTTTGATTTTGTAGATTCTTTGATTTGATGAAGAATCATTCGATCACTGTGTTGCATTGGAATAGAACTTCATTAGTGATGATGTTGGCTGAGCATGAGAAGAATCAAGACGATCATCCCGCCCCGGAGCTTCCATAAGAAGAAAACATTTCAAACGGTTAATAAGCGGTTTCCGAGACTTACACGCTTGAACTTTGAGAGTGTCAACAAAGATAGTGAAGACACAACTCTAATTTACAAAGGCCGCCTCGAACCTGAGTCCCACAAGTGAGATAACGCGATGTACCAAGCACATCTACAGTCTTATGAGTGAGGTACACCAAGCATCACCTCACGATCAGACCGTTTGAGACACCCTGAATCCACGGGAGTTACCGAAGCGACCGCCGCTGGTCGTTGATGTTGACCGCAGAGTTTCCATTCAATCACTCGTGATCACGTATGTGAACTCTATAAATGTTCTCGACAGATTGCTAAGATCCAGAAGGACTCGATATGAACCATCGATGATCTTATTGTTGATCATCAAGTGATTAAATGTCAGTGTTCTAAGAGATCTTTGATGAATCTCGTGGCTCTAGACTCATAGTGCGCTTGGTTTTCCTGAGCGGAGACTAGGAGAGGTCTCCTTTCAATACCACGATCTCAAGAGAAAGCCAATAGTTTATGTAGGGTTCCCATGAGAATGAAACAAGCTCGCTGAGAAAAAACTTGAGTGGTGGTGAAGGTTTAGCGATGCGCCATCGGGTCCATGACGACTTTTAATCTTCAATACCGTGTCACTAAGTGACAACCAAGAGAGCATATGAATTGAACCCGTGTCCGCCTAAGTTGAATAACTGAGGGCTATTTCTTTTCACCCTTTTCTTTACATTTTTGATTCTTCAACCTTCTTTCTCCGATTCTCATTTTCTCCTTTTACAATCATTCCTAAGGACTTCTAACACTAACTAATGGTAGTGTCCTGGGTAGATCCTCCGCTCGGCGGATCATAGGACGGTTATTCCTAACCTTAGTCACCTTATAGCTCCATGACTCAACCTGCAGTATTAACACCACCCACTTAAAAATCTCTCAAAGGGTTTGTTAATGCAAACATGTTTGAACCATGTAGGAGAGATGAAGTTTTGCAAATACCCCTCCACATGTGCTAATAGTTTTAATGGTTAAATGCACAAGGAGGAAAGAGCGCGACTTTTGAATTGATTCAATCAAGATAGACAATCTCCGCGAGACACGGTTACGCTGAATAGTTAAAGAGTTACATTGTCGCCTTTAGGTGACAACTAGCTCAATAACTATCTTGTAGACAAACCCGAAAGGTTGTCATACCCGCCGAGTTCATGTCTATCAAGAGTTTCTAATGGTACTTTCTACTTGGACAAGTCCTTCATGACACGCTTACATCACTAGCGAACTAGTTTGAAATTATTACCCATCCAGACAAGTCTTTTCGAAAGTTACTAACAGCTTAGTACCGCAATTCAGAGGTTAAGTCCGAGGTACATGATTCATTTGCATTTTGTACAACATTTCTTATCACATTTTTCCCTCAAAAATGGCATATAAAATGTTGTTTTTGAACGCTTGAGAATAAATATGACCATTTTGAGTTTCAAGGGAAGAGTGACCATCAGAACAATTGTGAACAAAGTTTTAAATCAATACCCCTCAACTAGTTATATAAACGGTTGAGGTTTTGAAAATCATATAAGTATTTTGTCTTTTGAGCAAAACCTTGAATAATGAAAGGTTTGATAGGTTTTACTCAAAATAAGAAGCTGCCCTCAGTATTAAGGATTGTGGCAATCGAGGCGCACTACAGTGGTCCTTTCTTGACCATTACGGTTGTACACGTTATGTGTGCAAGCCATCACATATAGAATCATGCATCCAAAATCATACGAGGAAACTATTCACGGGTACCGAAGCTGTGATGTTCCTGTGAGCAAGACATGCTGAAAGCCGGTGATGTTTCTCCGTCGACTACCAACATAGCTTTCAAGCGCCTGAATTGATCCCTTCAACAAACTGCATCAATCATGGTGATGATCCTTCGACATCCTCCTTTCCCGAGAGTTCCAGCCAGATTCCCAACCTTCGTGCGATATCCTCAATCAGACGCCAATCCATCCCTAACCATCTTCAAGGTATGATCCCGACTTGGAGCACTACACGCCATTAAGCGCTTCGCTGGGTTCACCGCGTAAACAATGCCGAAAGGTTTGTCACGAGTGAAAGTGTGAAATGGGTTGATGGAAGATCTAGCCGTGGAGTGAAGTTTACACGCTTCGATATGATTCAACACCCATCCGATATCTTCGACACGCTCTTTGATCACAATGCGTCAATGAAGATGAACCGACTTGATAAATTCACGCTGAACTTCACGAGAATTGTCGATACGACCGTGCTTTGGCAAGGTACAAGTCTTCGATGTCTTGAGGGACAAGTTCTCTCACCGAGAATTCATAGTCCTGCTCATTTTGTCGTTGACTATGATATTCTTCAAGAATGTGTAGTCCCACTTAGACTTGAGATCAATGTTTGATGGCCACGATGTCCTTCGAAAGACACTTCATGTTGAGACTTCAACCAAAGTGCTCAGAGTAGATTCTTCTGCTTTGCCAATGATGAATCCTATACAAAGCATCTTGGTCATATGCTTGCACGCTGTCGAAAACAAGTGAGTTGCATCGTCTCGATAGCTACGCAGCTTGAGTAACAAGCCACGGAATGGAAGAGTCAATGATGTAGCGATTTTCATGAACCATTGCCACCATGGATAAGAAATTCCGGATCTTTGTTGAAGAATATCCGAAGGAACTTGGTTCATCCGTTGGCCATTGTTGGTAGAGGTTTGGCCCAAGGTAATATGGAGGGTTGTTCGCAGTGAAGTCGATGTCGCTTCGGTCGAGCCAATCCATGTTGTTAGACATGGCTCGAGCAATGTTTTCAAGGTGATATTCAACCTCGATTGCACTTTCCGAAATTTTTCAATGTATGAACGCCATTCTTGATGCGCTAACCCGGATTTTGTCATCTTCTTCACACGAATCTTTCTTGCAAGATTTTGCATGCTCCAAGGTACTACCGCCTACCACCTTGACCTTCTGTAGGAGTGTCGTTAATAAGAGTAGCAAACCAATCAAATTTAGCTTTATCACCGTCATGATACAACTTCAGCCGAGTCGCCTTCTTCTTCTTTAGAAGGCCTTGATGATGACATCGTTTCGCACTTGTTGGGTGAGGTGGTTGTTTGGCTCAAGGACCTCTTCATCGCCACCACCCGTACTCAAAGTAGTCACCGTTTTATGAGTCGTGGGTGGTAACTCGAATCGTCCCGAGGTTTATAGAGAAGACCGAGGTGATGGAGATTTATGTTATAAGAAGTCCAAGTGGAGAGTGGCATAGATGAAGATGACCGCATCGCTCACGCTTAGGTGCGAGTCCTTATCCTTATCATCGCTATCTTCGATTGAATGGTCAATTTGCATGATGATCCGAGTTGATAGTCAAGTAGTATTTCAAAATTTAGCTTCATCCGGTAAACATTCCGCATCTCTTTGACATTTGCATCACAAGTTTAGCTATTAACCTGCATCGTAGAGATCGCCTCTTTGCCCATTGTATGTTTAACCAATGCTACGATGTTAGGGGTGAGTTGTCTGAAAATACTTTTGTCACCTGGGACAAAGGTCAGAAGAAACTTGTGGTTTGATCTCTGTCGACGCCTCAGCCTTTTGGACTTTAGGAATGATATCCTCAAGATACTTTGAGTGTAACCTTCAATCATTTCATTCAGCCTCCCGACGATGGCTTCTCATGAAACTCAATAGCTTTCCTATTCCGCATCTTGTCATTCTCATCATGGGCATCTGATTTGTTCAAGATACCAATTAAGTTTTCGAGCATGTCCTTCTTTCAACTTGTTTGACATTTTCACAATTCTTGCATGGTTTGAGAAATCCAAGATTTAGGTGGTTTCTTCACCGATTTGATGATGATCGTTGATTTTGTTGATGGTGGTTGTGATGTAGAGAAGAACTGATGATGAGGAGACGAGAGACTTCATGTCCTTAGGAGTTTCGAGGTTTTCCTTCGAGTGTGTTGGACCTGCCTAGAAGAAACTTGGTATAATCATCCTCGCCATCTTTAGACTTTTCTTTCGGCCTGCTTTCTCAAAATCATACACACAGTGTCTTCAAAAGGTTGTTGTAAGAAGTAGGCACCGTATCCCTATCGTTGATTAACCGCATCGATCCGGAGAGAGCAAGACCACTTGATCCTCCGGCCACCCATTTGTTCTTTAGCAAATTCAGCCTTTTGAATGTGTCGACGCCAGGAAACTTTTCTCTATGATTTATCCAATTGCTTCTTCTTCTTCATCGAGCTCCACTGTACAATAGGCGGACTTCTTCCTTTCTTGGACAAATTGGAGGACTGGAGGTCTTGTCACCGAGGCGTGTTTTGCTGCGCTGCAGAGTAATGAACCTCATCCGCTCAAGATTCTGTGAGCTCTCATCCCTAAGTTGTCTTTGAGGTTCAAGGGAATAGGTTCGGCTTCCTTACGGAACAATCCTTATAAGGAGCTTTTTTGAACCTCCTTTGACTGTAACTTGTTGTGCTTCCTACCTCTTCCGTTCTCCCGATGTGTGTTCCGTAAGATTTTTCGTCAAGATGACCAACTTTGCCTTGTCCGACCGCCCCGCATCTCTCTGTACGCTTTGAGCTCGACATCTTCGCCAAGGAACCGCAATACAAGACCTTGTTTCTCTGTGGACGCCTTGATTCTAACAAGGAGAATGGGTTCCAACATATCGTGATTGTCCGGTCATTGAGCCTCTGGGAATGTCGTGGAAGTCCAAGTGCCTCTCGGATCAACAATTGGTATATCCGATGTAGGGAATCTTGAGCCAAGTTTGTTGAGAAATGACATCATGTCATCCCAAATCGAGCTTCAATAGCGATGTGTTTCATGTTGACGAATGCCCAAAATATTTGCGCCTATGAGCTTAGGATGCTCATAGCCGCTATCACGACCAAATGTTTTGGTGATGATCATGTGAGTGTTCTCCATGGTTGAGGAATACTCTAAGCTCTACATGAGAGTGCTGGTGATTACCTCCGTAGCCTCATCATAACCGATATTGATTAAGAATTGGAGAGTTAACCTCTGCCAGTGGTAAAGTTTGGTTGGATTGACTGGACAGGAGAGCAGCCCTTAAGTCTCGCAGTGGTGTGACTTGTTCAGGTCTGAGTCACCACAGCTAGCCTCCTTTGACCTTTCCATAGTGTTCCAGAACCCTGAATGTAGATCTCGTGAATGGTTGCGAGAGGCATGTTCGATATGGGTGAGTCCCTAATATCAATAGCAATAAGACATGAAGATTCGAGGCGAGGGTGTCAAAGTCAACACGGAGGTTATTCTTCCAATCTTCATTGATAGCAGCGAGGATAGATATCAAGAAGAACTTCTGTGCATCCATTCATTAGTTCACCATGTCGTGATCGAAATAACATTAGCCAAAAGAACCAACATATCGAAGACATAATGTTAGTCAATGTGGTCTTATTGTCTAGTTTTTGAATGTACAAAGGTCAATGATTACTGAGTCCTAAGTCACTAGTATGTTCAATTTCAATGATGTCGTGAAATGTTTCATGAGTTAGTTAACTTTAAGTTTTAAAGTTTATTTTATCACTTATTGCTTCACAAACATATCGCATTTAAGTTTATTAGTGACATTTTTGATTCGATGATATGATTAGTTTATTTGCAAGTTTGTACAAGTAACAATTCATCATGAAGGTCAATCCAGGTTGCTTTAGTTTTGGCAAAGATACGCGAGATGTGTATGATATATGCTAGAGGCCACGATAGAATCCTAACTTACGCGTAAGAAATGTTACGCGTAAGAAAAGGAGACCTTATGCGAGACTTGCGCGAGGTATATAACCGCGCAAGGCTACGTGAAGAGTTGACCTGCCGCAGGGGTCATCAAGCCACGCATATCCTCACAGATACGCCGAGTCCCATATGTAGAACCTTATGCGACGCCACGCCGAAGACTAATCTTACGATAACAAAGCCAGAAGCATCCTTATGCGAGATTAACATCAACCTTGATTCCGAATATTAGTGTAGCAAACCTGAAATAAAACATCATATCATCAAAGTTAAACACATATCGCTCATTTTATCAACAAAACATGGTATGAATCATTCATATGCGCTGTTTAGAATATACAGTAAGTCAAAACCCTAAGGGTTATGAATTACGCAAGTTTTCTAACCATAGGATTTGCACCAAACTTATTCTGTAGTTCAAGAGAGTTGTATGAGCTTATATACCAAGTATTAACATCTAACTCATGGTGAATCAAAAATACCCAAACTTATGAACCTTAAACCCTAATTTCAAAATCAATTAATCGTTTCGGTAGTTATAGAGCAAGGATATGATTAATTCAACATCATATGAACATAACCCAAAGAATTTAGACCAAAACACTTCACATTTGAAGAACCCAAACCACGATAAACCCTAAGTTTCAAAATCAATTAATTCGTGTTTTTGTTCTAATTCGACAAGCATTCTTCGAGCTGCTAGATCACGATCCGTCTCTAAATATTTTCGCTTTGATGAGATTTTGCAAAAGCGGCTTCAAAACCTTTTTCACGGTTTTCGAGTTTTGAAAAGTTGAGTTGCATTTGTAAACATTCAAAATCCTGGTTAACAACACAATCTATCAAGTGAGCATTGGAGGTCTATCGAGTTTCATGTTTTTCTCCTTAATCATAATCATCATTGTTATTTTGTTAATACATGAACTTTAATCATAAGGTACTTGTTGCCGTAATACGCGTAGTACTCGATAGTGTCATATTATTATCTTACTTCTTTTATAAAGTATGGATAAATATGTCTTAAGAAATTAAGTGCAAGTTGTGATGCTAATTTATACTACTATATAAGAGTTTAAGGAAGTCTTAAATTTTTAAGACAAAAGTATTACTATAAAAGGAAATTTAAGCATCACATTGACGTAGCAGTTTATAGTATCCGTCCATGTAACTCGACACCACCAGATTATGCTAAAGAACGACTTAACCGAAAATGTATCATCACATGGTCTCAAGTCACCTTAACTTCTAGTAAACTGCTAGTATCAAAGAGGTCATTAACAAAAGGATAAAATGATGAACGATAAGTGATTGAGGATGGACAATCTAATGAGCCTCGTACTTTACAATTTCGATGGTTTGTATGAATCATATATGTGTATATATAGCTTGGCATTGGCTGTGCTATTAGTAGAGAAAAGAAAGATACGATAAGTATAATGGGTCGAGTGGTATTAAGCAAATTGAAGCGATAATGATGGTTTTGATGGTTTTATTTGTTGCGCTGATGAAAAGGAACTTCCATGCTGTTACCAGGCGGGTCCCACTCGTGCTGCAAGGACCCGCTCCAGCCTCCCTGCTATGGCTCCTATGGCTTTTCAACCCACCAAGCTCGAGGTACTTGGTCGAAAGGGTCAAATAGCTCACATGACAATATTCATATATATGCTCCACATAGAACTAATGTATCGTTTGCTATTTGCTACGTGACTTATGGCTTGTAACATTGTGTTATGTTTCCTCTTTAAATAATTCAGTCCATTGCATGATTGGTTTCGGTCTAATTCAGCAACATTTTACATTTTCGCAGATCTATGATATGGCAAAACGGACAGTTAGTGGCATGCTATAACATGTTTGAAAAGTCACTTGAACCGCAGAATCAAAAAATTTATACGCTGAACATATCAATAGGGCTGGAAATTCGCCTATATCAAAAAGCGCCCAGGCAGATAACAGCTGAAATATATGCCCCTCATACATCTACACATATATCGATCTCCATTTGAGATCATTAGAAAATACAAGACCGCTATTCATTTATCTAATATAAATCTCCAAGAACACGAATATATTCCCTATAACCGAAAAGAGTTATGATCCTAGATTTACTTGCTATGCATATATTTATATAATTTATTTCTACCACCAACTCTCCCCTAATCCGAAAATAGATATCATCATTGTGATGATGCCTTGATTGGGGCCCAGATATCTGCTCCATTGCTGCTAGCAACTCCCATTGTATATGAAGTCGGAACCAGACACAAACCTTTGCTTCTCAAGTTATATGAGTCCAAGTCCTGCAAAACGATAACAAATAAGTCAATGGTTTTGGCACCAACTGTTAACTTGATCGATAAAATAAGTCTAAGTTCTACAAAAGATAACAAACAAGCAGTTAAAAGCTTGTATAATGGGTCATATGGGTTCAGGCCACAAGTTATCTTTTGTTCGGGTTAATGCAACTTACTTTATCTCGCTCACCCTATTTTACTTTTTTTTTATAAAAAGCTAATTACTATGTTTCATCTGTTTGCCGTTTTATCAACTCAATGTAATCATAACTGATATTTTTAACGTAAATGGGTTACATGCCAACTTTAACGGGTCAGATAGAGAAAGTTAAACTATTTACTTGGTTCATAGGCTATTGGTCTCTCTCACCTGATACTGATCTGTTGGGTCGCCTGAAGATAAGGCGACTCAGCACCTGAAACAAAATCAAATACAATAGCATAATAAAAACGGTTGGCATAAATCGAATCTCACATTTATGTTTGGATTAAGATGCAACTCTGCCTCACAAGTCCTTCTCAGGAATAGTTATATGGGCAAACCTTACTTGATAGTGTTGGTATTTCTTGAAAAGATAAGGATACTATACGCGATCGAGTGTTAGTCTTATCAAGTCGCTCTTTGGCACAAGAAGATTTGAATTCAGAATTAGAAAACCACTCATGACAAGCATCACATTGATGCAGCAGTTCATAGTATCAAAGCATAACCTAACAACCTAAGTGCCATACATATTAGTAAATTTTATGCTAAAAACGACTTAACGGAAAATCCAAAATGTATCATCACATGGTCTCAAGTCACCTTAACTTAGTAAACAGCTTGTATTAAAGAAGTACATTAACAAAAGATAAAATGACCACAATTTCGATGGTTATATGAATCACATATTTGAAACCCATGCCCACAATTTCGTATTTTACATAGTTTGAAACCCATGCCCACAATTTCGATGGTTATATGAATCATATATGTATATATAGATGTTGGCATGTCTATACTATTAGTAGAGAAAGAAAAGATACGATAAGTATAATGGGGCGAGTGGTATTAAGCAAATCAGGGCAATAATGATGGTATACGAACATATAGAAACGAATGAAGATAAATAATGAACACATAATCGGAGATTCATGAACATAAATGAACGACGACACACTTTGTTCATTTAACTAAATAATTTAAAATGTTGTCATGGTTGATAGAGAAAGGGTCGATCCGCCAATGGTTAATGTGCTCCTAGAGGCGCAAGAATGTGAAAAACTACCACATCATCCATTATCCATACTTAAACAAATGAAAGAGACTGAATAGTCAGAAAATCAGGACAACCTCAGTTCAATCCAGCCATGAGGGGTGAGGTGACGTTTCATTCCACATAAATCCCCAAAACTGTTTTTGATGTATTGGAAGTGTGAAACCTGCATGTTTCGAGTGAATAGTATAGGAATACTTGGAAAGTAGATCTTGTTTGCCATCTGTGGTGTTTTGGCATCAAGGCAAGATGACGCGCCGCCACATATAAATATCATATGTTTCTTTAACTATCTATTTTCACCCATTCTTGTGAAGCAGTTAAGTCGAATACCTCAACTGATTCTCCAAACTTGCCCACGATGACTCATAAAGTATGCTGATCACATCTCAAATGGAGATACTCTTGAAAGATGTGCAGCTTTCAGCTAGAGCTTCATCACGCACCAATATACAATCTTCTCTTTCCAATTTAAACCCTCTGGAGTGAACATGGTACTTCAAAGAAAGTCGGCAAGTGATCTGCAAACTTTTACCTCATTTGGAAAGTCAATTATCACAAATGTTATTGAAAATGGTACATAAAAGAAAGTCCACGGGCTTTAAGATATTAATATACTACTTGAAAACATAATGACTAAAGTTAGATACTTGTTTATTATATCGTCAATAAGCATGATTCTGTTAGTTGGCTGCTTGTTTTCCTTAAGTATGAGTCATACTATCATCTAACACCTTTATTTTTGTTACCTTCTATTTCTAACTTTTTATTTCTCTATCTGTAGCTCAACTAAATATTTGCTGCACAGGCTGCTAAAGTCCAGATGGACGGTATAGGTAGCATAAGTTTAAGAGAAGTTAATAAACTCCACGCATAACAGAATAGTTTGCTATTCACGCATAACACCCAATACTTAGACAATAAACTAATAAAAATTGCATGAAACATACTTTCGGTCCCTCAGGTATAGACACGCTTCCGTCTGGTTGGCCTGCAGAAGCTTGATTTTCAATCCTTGTGCTATCATCAACCCCTCTGGTTTGCAAATTAACTCCATCAGTTTGCAAATTAACTCCATCAGCAGCTACAATAACCGATATGATAAAATACGGTCAAACATCTCCGTTGCAAATGCAAAAAATACTAGATTTGTGTGGAAGGTGATAGCAGTAAAATTACCTGCAGGAACATTAGGTGTCCCATTAGCACGTCCTCCTTGGTTTGTTCCAGCATTAGTCCCTCCTGAAGTAATTCCTAAAAAAGAAAAAAGAAAAACATAAACGGGATATTAGTGACAAAGACCAGTACTAAATTAGTTTGTAGTGCAAAGGGCTGCACGTGAAAAAATGTTGTCATTGTTAAATTGCTGAATGACCTATGGCACTTATTTTGGTTTAAACTTATATTTCACATTTACAAGTGAATTAACAGACCTGAACCATTATAGGATTAGAACCAGATGGAGATATGTAGACCGCAGGCCCGGGATATACAAATGATACAGCCTGCAACATGCACACCATATTCAATTGTAAGTGAATTATCAACAGAAAACAGTTAGACCTAAAAGATAAGAAGACGATAACATACAGGAGACTGTCAGACCAGCAAAGTCAGCAAACTCAACAAATAACCCATTTGACAAATGGCATAAAACTCAACAAATAACCCATTTGACAAATGGCATAAATAGATTGGTAAAATAACCCATTTTACCACAATAAGATAAATAATGGGTTATAATTTTCTTAACATTAAACTCAACAAATAACCCATTTTGAATAAGCTACAAACAAATAATGAATCTACATGAGAAATGATTATGTGAGCACATTGATTAGATGATCAAAATAAGATCGCTCTATCAGTCTATCCCAACACTCAAAACTGATTTTATCTACCATTTAAAAGATGCAGTAATCAACACAATCACAAATTTCTCACCATAACAATGGTTATTGCAAGTCCAAGCATCAAAGTCCACAATGCACCAAAAAACACAACTATAAATCAAACAAGATCTGGATCGCACTCCATTGGTATAAGAAGTATAACGTTAATGAAAAGACTAAAGATCAAACAACTTCCATCATACTAAGAGGCACAACGCATCACAAACAACTTCAATCATGTTATTGGGAGAGCAGGATTTGGAATGGTTTACCTTGGAAATGTCAATGATACACAAGTTGCTGTCAAGATGCTTTCAAAATCATCGCTCCTAAGGGGCAAGGAACTTCAGGCTGAGGTAACTTCCCTTCCTACAAGTGATACAAGAACGAGTGTTAACATTTCTTACAAATTTAAAATTTAATCTCATGCACATGCCTATCTACTCCTGGGTGTTCATTGTTCATGGGCTACTGTAATGAATTCAGCTACAAGGTATAAATCACATATTCAATTAACTACAATACAGTAACATTAACGATAGATATAACTTCAATAACTACGATATACATTAGCTCTAAACTAAATCACAACATGATAATATATAACACGTATCTCAACTAACGAAGAACATTGACACTATCGTTTTCAGTACAAATAACAACTTCAACATAATCAATCACATTCATGATAAAGAACTACATTATCACTTCAATAACAACAACAGCCTCATATCAATGAGCATTATTACTATTATCAAAACAAATCACATATCACATTAACGATAAACGTAACTATTACATATATACGGCCTACATTAGCTCTAAAATAACAATAAGTCAACAACCTAATAACAATTAACACGTATCTCAGCTCACAATAATCGCGAAAAATAACATATCAGTAGCATCGATACATCTCCAAATAGCATATCACATTTCGCCTTAAAAATATACGCAATTACAAAACACATAAAATCAGCTTATAATCGTCAAATAAGCTAATCGTCAGATAAGCTAACAGTCTAATAAGCTAACCGACGAATAAGTTAATCTTCAAATAAGCTAACAATCAAATAAGCTAACCGTCAAATCGTTTCAAATCGCCTAAGTGAATTTAACGAATTGATAAGTGAGTATGTAAGATTGAATTTTGGGATGTTTATGAGTTGAGGGGATGTTGGTTTATTACTCCATTGTTTTCATACCTTTTTTAAGGGGCAATTCCTTACAAAAGTTCAATATTACATTAATGTCCTTACTAAAGTTCAATACCTTTTTTTTTTTTTCTTACATTTTTCTTAATTTTTGACGCTTTTCTTACATTTTGTCTGCTTTCTTTCGTTTTGGCATTATTCATCAGTTTTTGTCCGTTGTTCTTACGTTTTGTCCGTTATCCTTATGTTTTTATCAGTTTTTGTCTTTTTTTTTACGTTTTGTCATTTTTTCTTACGTTTTTGTACTATTTAAACATATTGAAAATTTATTCCAAAAAGAAAAAAATTTCAAAAAAAAAATTGGAATTTTTTCGCAAATTTGAAAAAAAGAATTCCAAAAAAATTTTGAAAACAAAATAGGAAAAAAATATTTCCCGAAAAAAAAAAAAAAAATTCAAATTTCAAAAAATAAAATTGAATAAAAATTTCAAAAAATTTAATAAAAATTATTTTCAAATATATATTTTTAAATCTTTAAAAAATTTCAATAAAAATTTTGGAAAAATTTCCAATTCGACATATTGAAAATTTTGAAAAAAAAAAAAAAAAAAAAAAAAAAAAGAGAACTTTTCAAAATTTTTAAAAAATTGTAAATTTTCAATTTTTAAGATTTAAAAAGAATGTTTTAAAAAATAGTTTTGAATATTTTTATAAAATTTGAAAATATTTTCAATATTTTAAAAAAATTTAAAATATCCAATTTTTAAAATTTTTGGAATTTTTTTCAAATTTGGGAAAAAATTCCATTTTTTTTGGAAATTTTTTCCATTTTTTTTTTGGAAGAAATTTTCAATATGTTTAAAGAGTACAAAACGTAAGAAAACGGACAAAAGCGATAAAAACATAAGGAAAGCGGGCAAACGTAAGAACAGCAGACAAAAACGGATGGCGGCAAAAAGCGAAAGCAGATAAAGCGAAGAAAACGGACAAAAATTAAGAAAATGTAAGAAAACCGATAAAACGGACAAAATGTAAGAAAAGCAGATAAAAACGGAACAAAATGACTAAATCTAAAAGCCAATGACCATAAGGACTATTATCGAAACTTTTTAATCGAAAATAAAGTCAATGGATGACTGTGAAAGTTATCGCAAGCCACTGGGACCATTTATGTCATTTTTCAAACTTTTTGACCTGTTAACTTGTTAGTTACCGATCATATTACGTACATTGTTCCAAATTTGAAAGTATGTTACGTACATAAATAATAAAATAAGTATGTTACGTACATCGGTATATTTGAGAAAGTTTGTTACGTATATTCAGCCTTCACCCTTTTAAATATATATTGTATTACTGTCACTAGCTAGTTCCGGCAATAAACTTAACGATATGGTTTGTCTAATAGAAATGTAATAGCTTAAAGATTTGCATAGGACTAAACATTTATGTTAGCATTCGATATGATAGAATTCGAAGAGAGCCGACCTTATGGAATTTTTGGCACTATAACTATACGTCAAGCCCCCGGCGGGATTGGGTTTGTTGTTGTTGTTGTTGTTGTTGTTGTTGTTGTTGTTGTTGTTTACTATACGTTGATATCGAAAAAATAAATAGTTTACAAAGCTCATGATCTGCTACTTCATAATATCTCTAAATTAATTAAGCTTTCTTTTTGTAAGTGTACAGAAATCCAACCTCATAAAAAACCATAAGTTGCCTTGATGTAATTTAACTTACCATATGATAAAGAAAAAGAGAACATGATATGCTTTGAGCGCTTATTAGGCCAACTACAGTCGAAGTATAAAGTATTTAATTACTAGTTCTCTAGGTTCTTTAATAATATACTTTGTACTTTGCGGTTTAAAAAATATGTTCCTGAGAATCTTGTTTTATAAGAAAAGAATATTGATTGTATCCTGATAGCATTGTTACAAATCACAAATTATAATTGCAAGTGTACGTCAATTGGTTTTTTTGTTCCTTTAATGTCTTGTTATCTAAGTGACTAGCTAGGTTTGAGTATTAATCCGAAATTGCTTATTAGTCATCCAAAAGGTCAAAATTAGCCTTTCAAAAGTCGTACGAGATGCTTATCTGCTAACTGCTTTTTTGTTGCTCATATTCTCATTATACTCAAAACGGAAAACGTGAAAACACACACACACGCTTCACTCACACTCTCACCCTCTCAACTTTTCAGATCCCCAAACCATCTTCAAACCCTAATCACCGCCAACCACCGCTAAACCGCCTCAAACCACCCCCAAAACCACCGCGCAAGAACCGTAAGTATTCATTTAAAATGGATATTCGAGAAGAGATTGCCCTATCTAAAGGCGATTCGGTGGCAAAAGCGCTCAAAGAACGCTCCTAATGAAAGTAAGCTTCAAATTCATTTTTTAATTATTTTTGATTAATTAACATCGCTTGCTTATTTTTGATTGAATAGTTGTGATGAAATTTGTGATGGATTAAAGTTTGTGTTATAGAATCGATTATATTGCTTATTTTAGAGCTTAATTTGTGATTGAAGAGTTTTGGTGAAATTTGTGATGGATTAAAGTTTGTGTTATACGAATCAGATTATATTGCTTATTTTAGAGCTTAATTTATGATTGAAGAGTTGTGACTAAAATTTGTGATTGAAGAGTTGTGGCTGAAATTTGTGATTAGATTGCTTATTTTAGAGCTTAATTTGTCAGCTTATTTTATAGTTTATGAGGAGACGCTAACGAGGGTGTTATGAAGTTAATGCTATGTTTGGCGAAACTAGCACCAGTTAGTGGTATTTGGTAGATATATGTATGCTTATTGAGACACGCGACTAGTCTTGCGTTTGCTAAATACATGTAATTAGTAGCTTCCAGAGTAATGTAGAATATAAGCTCTTCTTTGAGTGGCCTAATCAGTTAGGTATATGTATGCTTATTAAGACTCTCATTTAGTAATGTAGAATATAAGCTCTTGCTGAGTAGCGTAATCAGCTAGGTATATGTATGCATATTAAGACACTTTCGTTTGCTAAATATGTGTGATTAGTAGCTTGTAGAGTAATGCGAGCGTACATGCTTGGTATATATGTATGGGACTACCTAAGTTGTAAGGAAAAGTATAAGTTGAATGAGTAGATGATTGAGCAGAGCGTGTTTGATTGTGTAATGAGTTCAGAATGGCGATGCGAGATACTTCAATTAGTAATGTAGAATGTATGTTGCTTGCTAAGCAGTGTAATTTTCACCATGGTGCATATGGAATTTCTAGATTTCAGCATAACGTTAGTGCCTTTCGTTTAACCAAATTAAACAAATGAATTATTTAGTTTTCGTGGAAACATAAATTGGAATTTAAAAACATATTCTGTAGATTCGTGTGGTTGAAAATAAACATAGACATTTTTAAATTGATTTGGTCTTGGGTCGCTCATGACCTGACAAGAGTTTCAGGTCAGATATATTTAGCCACGGGATATGTTAGATTTGATTATTTCTTGTTTGGTCTTGGTAAAGATTTTAGTATACATAGTTATTAGTTTTGAGCGTTTAAGCTTTTTGGTCGTGTACGAGTTTCATTGTTATTTTAAATTTGTATAACTGATGTTGGGATTCAGTATGAATCTCATGGGATTCTTAATGCATAGTTATTGTATATCTAATTTTTTTTTATGTTAGGTGTTGTCACAGTTTCCCCACGGAAGAAGTGGCTACCAAAATCTGATATCCTAAATGCTGAAAAAGAGACATCGCCGGCTAAAAAAGACAAGGTGTTGGAGAAGGCACCTGTTCAAAAGGAGAAGGTGCCGGATAAGGTGATGTCGAAGAAGGATGCAGAGTCCAAGGTGCAAGGGGATAAGGCCAAGGACCAAGGAGCCAAGGATGCAGAGGCTAAGAAGGGTAAGAAAGTGCTGTCTGAAAAAGTGCCAGCTAAGAAGACGTCGCCAGCTAAGAAGGATAAGGTGATGTCGAAGAAGGATGCAGAGGATAAGTCGGCTAAGGTTGATAAGTCGGATAAGTCGGCTAAGGATAAGTATTTACTTTTCTGTTTTTAAAGGGATTCATAAGTAATCCCATGGGATTCATAAGTAATCCCATGGGATTCATACTGAATCCCATGGGATTCATTTAGAAATCACATGGGATTCTGTATGAATCCCATGGGATTCATACTGAATCCCATGGGATTCTTTTGATGAATACTTTATGATTTAAACATAATCCCATGGGATTCAAACAAATTTCCATTTGAATCGCTATTGACATTTTCCCAGAATTCTAGTAATTTATGATCTTTTTTTTAATAAGTTTGTAGAAAAAGTTGTTTTCCCGACATCTAAAGCTCTATGGTCACAAGAAACATGCTAGCATTCTTAAAGCTAAACCAAAAGTCCCAAAGCTAAAATGGAGAACAAAGAAAAACTTTAGTGATTGTGGTATTTTCACCATGGTGCATATGGAATATTACCACGGTGAACCTGCTACAAAATGGGATTGTGGGCTGATTTTCGAGTCTGGCTGCTGTGAAATGGATGGTTACAAGATGAGGCAGGTCGACATGTTGAGGCAACTCAGATTCAAGTTTGCTACTAAGATTTTGTTACATGAGATTAATATGCATGCTGGTAAGCTTATTGATCTAGCCAAAGAGTTTGATAAACTTCCTCGTCCAGAAAAGATGAACATAATTGTTGAAGCTATTAAGAATAGGGAAAAACGCGAAGTGATTCCAAAAAACACTGAAGAAAAGTTATCAGTTGATCCAGTTGAAGGTACCTTGATTGTAGAAAAGTTAGTAGTTGATCCAGTTGAAGCTATCATTAGTTGATCCAGTTTGTCCATTTTGTCCCATGGTAGAACTGTTTGAGAATGTGTAGAAAACATGTTAATTGATGTTAGATCAGTTTTGAGAATGTTCTTTTGAAAACATGTGCATTGATGGTAGATCATTTTGAGAATGTTAGAACAGTTTATTATGGAGTTTTACAATGTTAACTGTTGTTTATCTTTTATGTGAATTATATAGAATCCCATGGGATTCAGTATGGGATTCTTTGTGATCCATACAGATTATGCAACTTTTTGAAATAGAATATACAAGTATAGAATTCATTGTGAATCCCATGAGATTCTTTATTGAATCCCATGGGATTCATTGTGATCCATTCAGATTATCCACACAAGTTTTTAAACAGAATACAAATAACAAAGAAAAATAATTTTTTTTTGGAAATCATCTAAAAAACATCTGAATATTCAATCTATATATTCAAGAAAATAAGAAAAATACAAGTATAGGATTCATGGTGACGGTTTTAATAGATTTGATTCCGGCGGCGGCGGTTTGATGTGAGGTGTTTGCTGTGATGGCGAGATTGGTGGTTTGATTTGATTCCGGCGGTGGTTTCAATGAATCCGGCGGTGGTTTCATTATTCCGGTGTGGTTTCAATGTTCTCCGGCGTGGTGTTAATGATTTCCGCCGGTGGTGACGAATTTCGGCGGTGGATCCGATCAGATTTGGAATTGGGTTTTTTTTTATGAGAGAGAAAGTGGAATGTTAAATGAGAGGATTTGGGATATTTTTTTTGCTTTTATTGTAACATATGATTTTACTAATATACCCCTCCTTGTTATTTTCAGATGGAATGTGGACCATTGGATGAAAGAAGGTTGGATGGTTGAGATCTTTTCATTTGTTCTTTGGATAACATGGGTTTTGCATGGATCTCATCATTATAGCAAGATTCTTGTTCTTTTATATTGTCGAATCTAAACAACAACTAATACACAATCATGTGAGAGTGGGATATAAAGAGTTAAGATGTAAGCAATCATATATACCAGTAAACTCGATGATAAGAAATCGTTTTAAGAAAGACATTCTTTGAACACTTGTGCTTTTAAGAAGCACGTACTACAAAGGTGACAAAACTATTTCCATAGGATGAACATCTGATCAAGTTTATTACTACCCCGGTTTACTCCATAATCCCACCAATCATCCATCATTAATCATAGCATATTCTTGCAGGAGGCGAGAAATGAATTACTCTTTGTTTGTACTTACATTTTGTTATTATAAAATTTTGTCTTCCAAAAGAAATCATAACATATCGACTCATGTTGAGTCAATATTTTGTGTTACGTTTTTTATTCATGATTACGAATGTTACAGTAACGTTTTTCTTGATTAAGAATGTTACAGTAATATTTTGTGTTACGTTTTTTTATCGTGAGTGAGTGACTAATTCTATATCTAAACAATTTACAATTTTTATTGTATAAAATCATGGCCGTAAATGAACCGGACGAATACGAACGGAGTTTTGTTAATGTTCGTTGGTTTATTTTTTAACGGGATAGTTAAACGGATACGAACGCTTAAAGTTAAACGGACGAATTTTCTTGTTCATGTTCTTATTAACAAAATTAGTTGTTTATGTTCGTTCGTTGCTAAAATAAAAAAATAGATAATAAATAAATAAATTAAAAAGCGATTAAACATAGAAAAACAAACATAAAATTTATTGAATTATGCATAATATTATGTTATAAGTGTTGTTTGTTTAAACAAACCAATTTTAAAATATATAATGGTATACTAACATAAAGAAACGAATGAAGATAAATAATGAACACATAATCGGAGGTTCACGAACATAAATGAACGGACGACACTTTTTTCCATTTAACTAAACGAATTTAAACTGTTGTTCATGGTCGTTAGAGAAAGAGTCGCATTCCTCCAATTGTTAATGTGCTCCTAGAGGAGTAACAATGCTGGGGCTTGAGCTTCATTACGCACCAATATACAATCGTCTTTGTCCATTTCCTTAAAAACATCTAGTATTCCATCATCCCCCAAGGCATAAGGATCCTGGCCATAGAATGTTACAGAGTGAAATATAATAGCTTACCACCGCTAATATTCATTCGCAGTCTACGCCAGGATGGTTCGCCGCCTACTATGTGGTTCAAACATGACACTGCATATGTAGTGTAATTCCAACAACCATGCAATCGGGACAAGTAGGTGGTGCAGAGAAACTAATGATATATGTATTAGGTAACTGTACTGGAAGCTCAATGATATCGCTTGTGAAAGGGTTAAAGAACATCAATGATCCATCAGGTTTTAAAATTAGCAACCAACCAAACCTCGAACACTTTATTTGGTACTTGCATATCAGCTCTTGAGGTGTTTTCATATAATACTCGTTACCAAACATGAGATCAGTCATGGTGAAGGGAATGAATACTTTTGCATTATCCTTGATGTTTTTCCGTCGTTCCATGACATCAAAGGTGCAGCTAAATGACAGCGTTTTCATGTAGAACGGAAGTTCAGGTAGTCGACACCATCACAAAATTCCATTGTTAACATCTCCAAAACATGAGATGGAAGATTGAACAGGCGTGATTCTTCATCATCATCAACCTTATCACTTTCTAACCTACAAAATTTATGATTTTTTTACTAAACATAATATTATTTGGCATAATGTATAAATGATTAAAGTGCTTCATAACAGAACTTGAATCGCATTTCATAAATACAAAGGAAATTGCCTGTTATTAATTTCAATTAGTCCAAACTGTCACCCATAATATGTACTATAAAAAACTAAAAGCAATACAAAACTCTTTCTTTTTTACCTGCTGCATTCATATGAAAGGGCAACAGCTTGAGGCATTCGACACCAACACAAACCTCTTTCTTCTTTAAAACACCAACGCATTGTGTTTCTTGTTATTGTGTGCTTAGTTAGTCCATCACTAAGTGAAAAGTAAATTTAGTTTTCACATAATTCAATATATATTTAACTAAAAATCGTATATTTTGTTAACTCTTTTTCTTATACTACAGTTAAAAAAAAGTTGTGTGCCCGATTCACTTTAGCTATGGTTTTGTAACTGCAATCGACCCTACACGGCTCTCGCTCTCACCTTGATGGAAATTACAATGCGGTGAATGGACAAATCAATGAACATAGTATGCAAAATTACAAAAACTCTAATTCACTAGTTACCTATAAAATTTAAGAAAAAAATAATTATTATAGGAGGTGCTAATAAGCAAATGAAGATGGTTGTGATCAGTTTGATGATTTTCTTTATGGGCACGATCACGGTGGATGTCGAAGGCGTTGCATGTTGCATCGGTACTGTGTTACTATGAATCCGGTCTGCCACCAATGGCCATGCGTCCGATGCCTGCTTCCAGCCCCATTGTTGTTGACAGGAAGAAACTTCTTGGTCAAAAGGCTTACTCCATAATCCCATCAATCATCCATCATTAAACATAGCATATTCTTGAAGATGAGTCCAGAATTCCTAAAGTAAAAGCTAAGAATTGCTAAAGTAAAAGCTAAAGATTGTTCGAGTCATCATAGCCGACATATGCTTCTTTTCTTTCTTTTGATTTTTCCCTTTTCCTTTTTATTTACTACTATGTCTTCTCCATGTTATTAACTAAAGTATATTTCTATTATATAGTGAAATTCTGGATCTTTTACATTGTCGAATCTAAACAACAACAACTAAGACACAATCATGTGGGAGCGGGATATGAAGAGTGAAGATGTAAGTAATCATATATACCCAAAAGTAAACCTGACGATAAGAAATCGTTTTAAGAAAGACATTTGCTGAACACTTGTGCTCTTATACTACAATGGCGACAAAACCATTTCCATAGGATGAACGTCAAGATAAAGTCCCGCAGGTTTCCCTTGTTGTACCGTCCCTCTTCCTTCTGGTCCCAATGATGAGGATGATAATGGTGTTAAAGTCGTCTTAGCACATTCACATGTGGCTCTTGGTCCGTGATCTTACCAAATATTGTAGCAATTTGTGTTTGCCAAACAATAATATGCAAATAGTATGTGTTTTAAATTCACTACAAAATAGTGGTTAGTGCACCCCATGCTATCAATCAAGTACATTCAAATCCTAAAAACCAGTAACAATGATTAATATAAATAGTTATCGGTTAATAGAATGAAATACAATCGCAAAAGAAACAAAAACATGAAAGCATAAAAAGAATTAAAACACAGTCAAGTATATGCACGCTACTTTTTGTTCAAAAAATTAAAAACAAGTCTAATATGCTTCTTTAAAGTTCATCAGAGTATTAAAAAAATAATAATAAAAAAAATAATAAAAAAATAAAAATAATTATGCATGTTGCTTATTCTTAACTCGAGAATAAGTAAATTTATTTGAGAATATATTAAAGATGTGGGTGTTGGAAGCCTTAATCCATTAATCTTTGTTAGATGTTTAGAAAGTTTGTGGTATTCTGTATTTTAGTTTTAAGGCCTATAAACCCATATGTAATTGCGCTGGGTCAAATCATATTACAGTTATATGTAAACGGTTATTAATTAGTTTTTAGGGAACCGACATGCCTTTTCCAACAGGCATGAAGAAACCATTCAATAAGTATATATAGATTAGGTTTTGTAAACATTAGTAAACCCTTTTCTGTTCTTATATCAGATTCTTTATTAGGGGTTGAACCCATATTCTCTTCATTGTTTACTTTTCCTTTTGATTCTTGTTTGGATGATATGCATGATGTTGCTTGATCATAAGATCCTGGAACGGCAAACCTGTGATATCAGCCTACCAAATTTCGAACTTGGGTGTCGGTGGCGTGAAGAGGTCATGTTGTGGTCATTGTGGTCAAGTAGTTAAATCGATTGATATGATTTTTCTCGGTTTCAGTCTTTTAGAGATGAGTTAAAGACACATAGATTTAATGCCCAAAACATCATTACCGAAATAAACTAGTAAACTCGGGTTTATCAACACAAACATAATAAATTTCAGTGCAGTTACGACCTTATTCATCCTCCGTTACAGGCTTGAATTCGAGCAGTGAAATGATTTATGTCTATGTTACAAAGAGAACTTGTTATTTGTGTTTGCCAAACAGATAATTTGAAACAGTATTTGTTTTAAGGGCTAATTCTAAGAATGCACCTTTAGCTCAAGGTGTCATCACTTTTTAGGAAAAAAGTTTGGGTATTTCAAAAATAAACCTTGAGACTTGCGACTTTTTTCTTCCAATCTAAGATTGCCAAGTGTCCTGACACTTTTCATGCTCCAATCATTGAAATTACCTTTTTGTACCTATGATTTATAATCGACTTATATCCAGCGACTTTTTAAGATTCGAGCGATTTTATTTTTTTATATTTTCGAGGAAAAAGTCAAACTTTGAAAAGTATTATTTTATTTCTTTTGCTCCTTCCCAATGCTGAGCAACTTAAGCGAATTACTTTGAGCGTCTTTTTTAACTTTGTATTTTTGTACTTTTATATTTTTTTTACATAACTTTTAAATACTTTTTAAATTAAAATGACTATTGTACCCTTAACTATTTTTACATGTTGAGCATCTTCTTTCCTTTAACAAAACCAAAATTAGCCTACTACTACTACTACCAATTCACTGAAACTTTAACTGAAGAATAAAAAAGTAAATAAAAAGTCTAACAAAAACATTTGTTCTTATTGAGAATGCATAATTGATTGTGGGACGTAACAAAGGCCGCCATCAACCCGCTTTGCTCTCGAGTCCATACATTTGCTCTCTTGCTCTATATCTAAGGAAACAATAACTCCTCACATTATTTGTCATTTCAATTAAAAACCGAAGTTTTATCTCTCTCTCAAGCGTCAACTCCGGCTATCAACACCCTCACCTCCGCTATCAACACCTTCATCTCGGTTATCTCACCATCTCCGGTTAATTCACCGTCGCCGAAGGTATTATTTCTCTAATTTTAATATACATATAATAATTAGTGTTTCATTTACACCGATTGTTGTGTAAATGAGCTTCGATTATCACCAATTGTTGTGTGGACTTAGTATGCAATAGTGCGAGTCCCATATTGATTAGAATCAAAACAAGCTAGCGGTGGTTTCGAGAAACGTGTGATGGTTACCTAAATATACTAGCAAATGGTTTAGTAACACTAGCGGTGGAATAAAATAAAGTAGCGATGGTTACCTAAATATACTAGCAGTGGTTTAGTAACACTAGCAGTGGAATAAAATAAAGTAGCAGTGGTTACCTAAATATACTAGCAGTGGTTTGGTCAAACTTCCACTCTTATTTATATTTGTGAAATCTGTTGACAATAAGTAAATGCTGAAACATGCAGTAAAATTTCACTCAAGTGCAAGCGGGGGCTATATGGCTTGCTGTCCCAATCTTTCTTTTGACAAATGTTCGTTTAATCTTTGTGAACTTTACGTGTTTATTGCAGAAGAGAGCTAAAGCATCATGCACGGTTCAGGCGGAGATTGAGGCTGAATTGACGGATAAAGCCTCTCATTTTGTAAACACATTATTATGCACAAATACATATATCATTTTGTACAACAACTATCAAATTTGTTATAAACAACCATTCTTACTCTCTCATATGACAGAACCATTTGCTATTTATGCAATAACTGTTAACTATCTCAAGAAAGCATTCATAATTTGTAATTACCACAAGAACCATTTACCATTTATGCAAATGACATCTTTCAATTCAAGAAACTAAACAGTAACCATTTTTCAATGCTTAAAATCGCACATAATACTTGCAAAAGTTTCAAACCAAAGAAAACCACCCCTATTACATACACTTGTAAAGAAACTTTTCAACGACCAGCGGCGATGTCACAGTGTCATGTCCTCATTTGGTGAACTCGAACCGGCATTTGGGACTAAGCTTTGTGCCCTTCTTCTTTGCCTTCGGTTTTTGACTTAGCTTGCATATTAGTCTTTCTTCTTCTTTTGCTTCAACCCTCTCCTCAACCTTTGAATTAAACTAGTACACAATATTAAGAAAAAACATTAATGTTACTGATATGGTTATTGCTTGAACAAAGGCTATATAATTTTAAATATGCACCTGTTTTCGCCTTGAGGACACGATAGAGATGAACAAATATCTCCTTTGCTACCTGAATGAACTTGTTGGGAAGTTTTCCCTGTATGTCCTTCTGAGGAATATTGAAGTAAAACCCATGCCTATTGTTAAACGGAATTTTCAAATTTGGAAGCTTAAATTCTTCGCAATAATTATTTGCAAGGTTTTGTATAGCTGTGAATTTAGACCAGTTAAGAGTTAACAGCCATCTAGTATATTATAGAGTAGAGAGACCATTGAGTCAGGTAGACCATTTGGTACCCTTCGCGGTATCACGAAGCGATCTTCGATATATTTCCAAGAAGAAAGTTGTTTGTGTCTTTCGAACCTAACACCAATTTAGAAAATGTAACTTTGTACTAAACAAAGATATCAGATTCAAGCACACTAAGAAAGAAACCTTTGAGAGAAAGCGGCAAGGCATCAAGAGCATTTTGAGAACAATAATGCTCGATATCGAACTGGCTCTTTCTACCATTATCAATGCCCAAGACTTCATTCAGTAACTTTCTTTGGCTTGAAGCGTAAGTGACAGAGGACCCCGTCGCATGAATATGCGTATATCATTTAAACCAATTGACAAGTAAGTTTATCTGTGATAGGTTTCTAATGCATGCACTAACCAGTTCTTTTGGAAACTTGCGAGAGCCCGTGATGCCCAAAAAGAGTGCTCGTTGGTCATTAATTCATCCTAGAGTTAAGCGGTTAATACGTTATTATCCGGACAATAAGAACGAATACGAAGCTAATCGCATGAAGAATAAGAAGCATCGACCGTGCAATCAAGTCGAGCATTTATGGTTTGTATATCTTTCAAAGGTTGCAAGAGACTGACATGTCAACTGTCAAATTGCGTCTTATGGTTTCCACTATTGCGGAAACCGTCATGGCCAAGATTGAGATTCCTATCCCGATTCCCATTCGTGTTTTTGGGTGGAGCCCACGTGGCTCGTGTGTGTATTTTGCTAGAAATGGAACTAAGACACGGTCATAAAAGACAAGCCATATTGTCAGTGTCGATACCAAAAGCAGTGAATGATGCGGTGGGATCTCGAACCACAAGTGATATATCCGCTCATGGTTTTCGCCTGGAGTGTCGAGAAGCTTTGAGAAACGGATACAAAAAGTAGTATTCCTGATGACCAAATGGGTACTACTCGGACTAGCGACTTTAGTGATTCTACTTTCTCGACAGTTGAGATACTCCATGGATCCCATGTCGAAGAATCCACATATACATCTAGAATAACACAGGCTTTGTTCAAAAACCTGATGAATAAAAGTAACACTAGTTAGATCACAACACAAAGTAATCTGAGGTGTATAATATCAGTAGATAGATGTGTAGAGGAATGGTGAAAACATATAACTTTCTATATGGGTGGAAACCTGCCGAGTTAGCTTGGTTCGATCCAAAACACTATTTTCCAACTTTTTAAGGCCGATTAGACTGGTTTGGCCCATTTATTCTATTTACTGTTTAGAGATATGATACGGTTGATACCTTAGGTTTTCGGTCAGTTCAACTCGATCCATCTCCTAGTAACACTAGCAGTGGAATGAAATATACTAGCAGTGGTTTACTAACACTAGCAGTGGAATGAAATATACTAGCAGTGGTTTACTAACACTAGCAGTGGAATGAAATATACTAGCAGTGGTTTAGTAACACTAGCAGTGGAATGAAATATACTAGCAGTGGTTTAACCCATTTGTCATGATGTTACCAGTTTGACCCGTTAGATAATAATGGATCAAAATAGCCCACATATACAGGGGTAATATAAAGCAACCCAATGTGGGTCAATATGTCATCTCAATGGTCTCTTTAGCTATATCTTTTCTTTAACCATTGGCAGAGGCAACTAAGTTTGAGCCTGCTACCAGGATATGATGATTCCATTGGTACTATTTCCAGTCTAACTGAACAAAGCTACTAGAATGTACTACTTCACAATTAAGATATCAGTCTCAAATAAGCATCCGCATACTTGGGGGGCGTTTACCACTGCTAGTACTTGGCCTCTAATGAAATAAAATCGACACAACTCAAACAAAGAGAAAGAAAGTTAATCACGGGTGCAAAGTAGGATTAAGATTCAATGTGTTTATTCACGACCTCGTTTCCTTTATCATTTCTTATTTTAGATTTATTTGAATATAGTTCATTGTAAGCGGTAAGAGGCAATTGTGAGTGTGAAATTATGTTTTAAAGTAAGCTTACCTCCATATTCATCAAATATATCCTCTGCAACAATCTGCTGCTTTGGATCATCTCGTGCAGAAACCGCCACGAGGTGGACTCATTCCGAGCTTTGTTTCAACTCCCACTTAAGAGGCGCAAAATGGAATTACATCTTAGAAGCAATACAAGTGCACCTTGAAACAATGCTTAATGTTGTGGAAATGCGACTTTACAATTTTCATCTCATGACATCATGTGTCAAGAGGAGAGTCATGCAAGAAGAAACGGACGAAATTACGTAATAGAGGTGAAAATTTCAATCCATCCACTTATCTACTGGGTCGATTCGGGTTATATTTCATTCCAAAGGGTAAAATCAAAAATTAGCAAAAAAGATAAGAACCAGATGGGCTCAAACTAGCCGAAAATACACTTTTAGCGAATAAACCTCCTAAATTGTTTTTCTTTTGATATACTATAATTCTTGCATACCGATGAATTAATTACTTATAAAAGATAACGGGTTTTGGAGAAAAAGATTTGAGGCAACCCAACTGCTAAGGGTCGATGTAGCACAAGGACTCATCAGCTTTTGTCTAATACTTCAAGGACCTTTCCGTCAATTTTAATAGTTAGTTGAGATAATATAAAATAGGGAACTAGTTAGTCTCCGCTATCTTCTCGGTCCTTCGCATATTACCACTTTGAGAGTTGATCTCGGTATATTGAATTGCACAAGTTGTACTTGTGTGAATTAGATCAATTGAGTGTTCTCAATTGATCACGTGTCCTTTCTTTCACCGAACCGAGTCATTCAACCGCTTGTATAATCATTTTGTTCTACAATTGAGTTCCGTTAAAGTCTTATCACGGTATCACCAACCATATTTGTAAAAAAAAAAAAAAAAAAAACTACCCATTTTGACACGAACACAACCCACATGTTATACCACATCTACTAATCTACTTGTATGCATCTTTTCCATGATTTGCGCAAGAGGGTTTTAGTGATTCAAACCCTAAACCTTCCAGCCAGAAATTGAGTGATCATGCAATCTTGTAAAAGAAACTAACACCTACTAAGAATAACTACTAAGTGATCTCTAATGACTATATTTCTCTCAAAACTACTACCTCATCAACTTTATTCACGCTTTCTGCAAACCTATTTAACCATTAAAGAAGTTTCAGTTTACATGAACTGGCTAGTATAACATCATTTTGGCATAGTTATCATCCACAACATATGCAACATAATAGAGATCGCAGATGGGTGATTCACATGTCGTGCAATGAGTGAAAACGGATTGATTGAAGCGAGTGTCGGGCTGAAACAGTTAGGTTGACCTAGAAACAATTTTTTCACTTTCGTCATAATAAGTTGATCGTTAAATACATAAATATGACTACAAAAACTATGTGATATAATAAAAATCTTACTCTCACAAAAAACAAACGATGTAAGAGGATGTAAGAACTAAATTCCGCTTTGGATAACTTTCCAACCATTTGACCTGTTTCCCTTTTGAGTAAATATTTGGTTCCACCCGTTAGGGATACGACATAGACCAAATCAACCCATTTATAATGAGTCTAAATTGACACCTCTACAACATAACAGCCAGCTACATGCCTACGTCTCAGTTTGCATTCAACAATCTGAGTTACCGACCGCTTTGTAGTTATTACCTCAGATGACTCTGTTTGAGCTATAATAGTGTTAAAGGATCATCTGTTCAATCGACTCTCTTCATTAGGCATAATGGCATCCTTCAATGGACATTCTCGATCACCACTTTGGTGACCAAAGGCCCGCATCTCACACATTTTACATTCCTTATTTCAATTCCAAATGGCCTTGCCCTTCCTGCAACAACAGTCTCCATCCTGAAACAATGACACATTTAGATTACATAATTATTATAGCCACATAAATATATTCTAGAATAAGTTATGACAACAAAAATGAGAAGGTGATGCAAAAACACTCAAGAACATCCTCATCCAAACGAACTTATAAAGAATTGTCCCTCTATGGTAAACCACAACAAGAACATACTAAAATTGAAATAAAACAATAATCTGGAAAAACAAGATTTGTACTTTGGGGCATTTTTAAGGGCATCAAATTGTTCTTCTGTTGGTAGAACACTTTTTGAAAGGATAACTAGTGCAACTAAATGATTACAAAAGCAACTAAATGATTACAAAAGCAAGATAATTTCAACAATAAGATAATTTGTATAAGGGAAAAGTGAATATGAGGCTGTCTCACATCTAACCTTACATGCGAAATCATAAAAAATCACTAAAAAATAAGTCATTTTGATTATTATTTTTTTAAAATTTTAGTAGTGGAACTAATATATGCATAGTGGAATGCATTTTAATGGTGAATTAAATCAAACCATTGTTGAATCTATAACCAATTTGTTAGTAATTGAAAACACCTAATAATATGATGTAGATTACGCATGTATCAACGTGAACCTAACATAAGTGATGTTGTGATGAAATCAATGGAAAACACTAATATAGTGAAAGATATGATACAAATGGAGAAGATTTGATGTTTTTCTTGTTAAAACGATATAATTTTTTATGGTTTCGCATGTAAGCTCAGATGTGAGACAGCCTCATATTCACTATCCTCTTTGTATAATTACATATGATTTACAAAAGTTCAGTTTAGGCGAGTTTTGAGCGTTTCCTTGTAAGCTAAGTTTTTAATTTACTAGGCCTGTTAAATAGAAAACATAAAATGAAAATAACTCATTCATAGAAACAAGTCAAAATTGCCACTTTTAAGTAATCATATCAGCAAAGAAAATGTCACTGAATAGTTCAAAGCATGCCAAATTGAAAAGTGACTATAATTAAGTGATTTAGTGTTATAATGAAGACTTTGTTACCTGTCATCATAGAAGGAGCTGGTATATAGTATCATCAAAACTACGGATTGACAGCAAAAAAGTTCCTGATGGTGACGGTGTGACGATTGTGACGGTGTGACGGTGAGAAAACGGCGATGGTGACGGTGTGACGATGGTGTTTGACGGTGACGGTGAGAAAACGGCGATGGTGACGGTGTGACGATTGTCTGACGCGTTAACATCGCCGGAGATCGTCTGTTAGGTTTTCAACTTTTTTATTTGAGATGAAAATGAGAGGTTTGGGGGAGTAGTGGAGTGGTGTGAGGCTATTTGTGTGCAACTTATTACCAGTATAAATTTTGTAGTGAGGTGGAAATTGAAGAAACAAGGGTATAATAGACAATTTAGTTAAAATTATAATTTTGAAAAGTGTAAAAAAGGTATTAAAAGGTACAAAATTATAAAGGAAAAAAAGTCGCTTATATTATTTCGCTTAAGTCGTCGATACCGGAAGGAACTAAATGTATAAAAATAATTTACGTAACTTTGACTTTTTACTAAAGACAAAAAAAATCGCAAGATTCTTAAAAAGTCACGAGATTCGGTCATTGTACTAAAGACAAGGGTATAATAGACAATTTAGTTAAAATCATGATTGGGTACACAAACTTCAAGGACACTTGTCAAGCTTATATGAAAAGTAGAAAAGTCGCAAGTCTCAAAGTCTATTTAGGAAATACCCAAACTTTTTTCCTAAAAAGTGATGACACCTTGAGCGAAAAGTGCATTCTCATAATTACCCCTTGTTTTAAATTAACTACAAATTAGAGAATAGTGCATCCATGCTATAGATCGAGTACATTCAAATCCTTAGTTGATTTGTAAGTAATTATAAACCTGAATGTCGCTTTGGTTATAGTATATAAACCTTTTTCTCCATATTCGAACCGGCCTTTCTTTCTATGGCTCATACCCCTTCTCTATAAACCTTTACTATATAGAGATGCTTTGATTACCAATAATAGTAACCATAAATATTTAGTTGAATCATGAAGTACGAATACCATTACAAAAGAAAGAAAACATAGAAGAAGCATTGATACTAAAACTAAACACCAATTTCTTTTAATACCTGAATGAGTTATATTTAGTGACGTTTACATGTAATCAAGTTGTTGTTCAAATTACTTTGTATTTGAGTTACTTTTTTTTTTATCATGCTTACAACACTTTAACTTCATTAAAAGTTCCCAATTCAACCTTGCTGGTTAAATGGTCCCATAAGCCAAATTCAACCAAAAAAACATGTTAATGTATGTGTTATTTACTTAATTATTGAAGCGACAAGTGTAAAACTTTTGTATTATCATAAGGGTGTGTTTGGTAGGGAGAAATGGAGAGAAATGAATCTAATTTCATTTCTCAAGCATGTTTGGTAGCCAGAGAAATGGAGAGCGGAGAAATGAGAATTCTCTTGGTGGAGAAATGGAGAGAGTTGAGTAGTGTAATTTAAGTAGCCTCATTTCCATTAATTTTGTGGAGAAATTGGAGAAATGGATTAATTTTTTTGAAAAAATGTTTTTTTTTTTTTTTTTTTTTTTTTTTTTTTTACATTTAAAAAGTTAAAAATATATTTTTTAAAAATATAATTTTTAAAATTTTTTTTAAATAAATACATTTTTAAAAAATATATTTTTTTAAAAACAAGTTTTAAATAAATATATTTTCAATAAATATTTAAAAAAACATGTTTTTTAATACATTTTAAAATATAATTTTAAAAAAAGTTAAAAAATAATTTAAATTTTTTAAAAAATAAGTTTTTTAAATAAATACATTTTAAAAATATTTAAAAAAACAAGTTTTTTTAAATAAATACATTTTAAAAATAAATTTTTTTAAAGAAAGTACATAAATTTTTAAAAATAAATTAAAAAAAAGATATATTTTTTAAATAATTTAAATAATTTTTTTCATTTCTCGGTCAGTCTGTTGTTACCAAACATTAGAATTGAACAAAATTCTCATCGATTTCTATTCTCCGAGATTCTATTCTCTACTTCATTTCTTTTCTCCGAATTTCTCTCTACCAAACGCACCCTAAGAGTACATAAATCCTTTATTTTGTTCTTCATTTTGTTACATTGTCTCTCCACCTGAAGATCTCGTCATACGTGAAGATGACATATCGTACATGCATTTCTTATTGTCCGTGTCGATTTTGACCTTTTTGTCATTTTTATAGATTGTTTTTCATGTTGTATATCCAATCATATATTAATCAAAGCGGAGTAAAAATGGTTAAAAAAAATAAAAAATAAAAGAAAAGAAAAGAAGCTAAAAAATGTATTTTGTCGATCGGAATCATATAGAGTTTTTTTTTTTTTTTTTTTTTTTTGAGCAGCAAACTTATATATAAAACTAGCAAAAGCTAGAACACAAAACAACTAACATACATTATCTATCGGATTACCTAACCAACCTATCCATCTAAGCCGCATCTTAGGATTTCTAGATGAAATCCACAAGAACGATAGAGAGACAATCGAATCCCATAAAGTCGCCTTTTTAGGCTTACAATCAGAAAAAATTAAAGCATTACGAAAATTCCATATTGACCACAACAGAGTAGCTGCTACACCTTCAAGAATAAATCTAGCCGTCTTCGTCACCTTACAATCATCAACCCATGAAAACCACTCCGCAATGTTAGCCACGCCCGGGATATCCAAATGGCACCATCTAGCTAGTAACCTCCAAAGCTCTTGTGCCATCCCACATGAAAAAAAGAGATGATCGACATTCTCTACGTGATCAACACACACGGGACATAATAAAGAATCAATATCAATACCTTTGCGTTCCAAGTTCACCATAGACGGAAGTTTATCCAGGTTCAATCTCCACAAAAAAATATAAACTTTGATAGGAATAACTCTATTCCATCTAGTGCACGACAACCCCCGAGGCAAAGTATGCTCATCAATAAACTTACAAGCAGACGCAACAGAGAAACCATTAGAATCTAGAGACGATTTCCAGCCATCCTTTTTATCCGAGATCGTGATGTCTTGGATCACAGCCTTTAAATCTTCGAGTTGGCTAGACTCCACCCCACCTCTTGGGGCCCTTCTAAGAACCATGTTCCAATCAGAAATATTAATACGATGTGCCACCTTACTCTTCTTGTCTCCTTCTAGCGCATACACACGAGGAATAACACTTTTAACGGACTATCCCCACACCACATCTCATCCCGAGCTAATCTTCATTCCATCTCCAAGAGAACGCTTACAAGCACCAAGCGATTAACACCTTTTCTTTGGATCCGAAGGCGAATTAACAATAACCTTCCATGGACTTAGATTCGTCAAATCCCTCGCCCCAATACCTCTATCTTGCCCATGGATGCCTCTAATCACTTTAGCCCAGAGATCATTAGGATTACATCGAAATCTCCAAATCCATTTAAACAATAGAGATATGTTTAAAGCAAATATACTCCCGATTCCGAGCCCACCTAAAGCCTTACTAGCTAAGCACACGTTCCACTTAACCCATGTAACCTTCTTATCACCCAAATCTCCCCCTATAAAGAACTTATTACGCATGGATTCCAACTTCTTTTGCACGTAAGTAGGCATCTTATACAAAGACAAGTAATACGTAGGAAGGTTGCAAAGAACTGACTTTATAAGAGAAACGCAACCACCAACAGAAAGTAACCGAGCTTTCTAATGTGACATTTTTGAATTAAACTTATCGACAATGCACTTCCAGTTTTCAACTCGACCCATGTTACACCCTACAGGCACACCTAAATATGTCATAGGGAGCTTCGCGACCCCACAACCAAGAACCGTAGCCATGTCAATAACGTTCTCATCAGAAACACTTACACCTACGAGTTGGCTTTTCTGAACATTGATTTTGAGACCAGATAGCAAGTAGAAGCATCTAAGCATACAAATCAAATTATGGGCATTATGTTGAGACCACTCACCAACGAAAATAGCATCATCAGCATAAAAAAGGTGTGAAATATCTAGATTACCTTCCCCAATAGACGCACCTTTAAGCATGCCAATGTTCACAGCCTTACACGTAATAGCGTGTAAACCTTCCATTGCAAGAATGAACAAGAACGGCGACAAAGGGTCCCCTTGTCTAAGGCCCTTAAAAATCTCGAACTCGGCTGTTGGAGAGCCATTGACCAGAATAGATGCCCACGAATTGCGCATACACCCAGCAATCCACTTACGCCACTTAGAACAAAATCCAAGATTCTCCATGATCACATCTAAGTAATCCCACTTAAGAGAGTCATAAGCTTTCTCGAAGTCAACTTTGAACACCATAAGCTGTTTTTTCTTCTTATGGTACCATGCCATGACTTCACTAAGAATTAGAGGACCATCGAGAATACTTCTGCCACTAATAAAAGCAGATTGTTCCACACTCACACAACTTCCAATGACCTGGCTGAGTCTATTAGCTAAAAGTTTGCCAATAATTTTATACTGGCAACCTATTAGACTAATAGGTCTAAATTCCGAAACAAGTTTAGCATTGCTAACTTTTGGAATCAACGAAATAAAAGAAGAGTTACATCCTTTTGGAAAATAAGCCGAATGAAAGAACTCACGAACAAGTCTAACAACATCAGATTCAATGACATTCCAAAATGTCTTAATGAACTTAAATGTGAAACCATCTGGACCCGGGGCACGATCACTGCCACAATCCCAAACAGCCCTCTTTATCTCCTCATTCGAAAAATCAGATTCCAAAAAATCCCTTTGCTGACAAGACAACCAATTAAGAGGAACATCTCCTATACAAGCACGATCACCACTTGTACAAGAAAATCTACTACGAAAATGATCATAAAATTCAGCCTTAACCTCACCCGGATCCTCAATCCAAACACCATTTTTAAGAACACCTTTGATAGCATTTTGACGTCTTTTTTTCTTTAACGTACTATGAAAAAAGCTTGTATTTTCATCTCCCTCTATAACCCATTTAATTTTAGCTTTTTGAGCTAAGTCACTTGTCTCCTTCCGATCAATGTCACAAACAATCTTTATAGATGCATCCCGATCAATGAGGTCCTCACTAGTAGTGTATTTTGATCCACCTTTACATCGATTAAAGACAAACGGATTTATGCTCCTTCCATAATCTGTTATCTTCCACACTTTTACAAGCAACCCAAGACCGAATAACTTGTTTAAGGTTTTGAAGCTTCTTTTTAAAAGATACCATGCCATTACTTTCAATGATATTATCATTTTTCCAAGTTTCAGCAACCAATTCATGGAACCCCTCAATATCTAGCCAAGAATGAAAGAAACGGAACGGAGTAGGACCATAATCCACCGCCGATTCTTTAAGAAGAATTGGACGGTGATCAGGGATACCATTCTCCAAAACAATACCTGTGAGAAGAGGAAACGTATCATAAAAACCTTCCGAGACCAAGAACCGATCTAGCTTACTCATTTTAGAAGCCCATTTATTAGTCCGGGTTAAACGAAAACCTCCCAACAAAACATCTATGAGATTCAATCTGGTGATAAACGAGTTAAACATATCCGCTTGCCTCTCATTAAAATTGGTACCGTATCTCTCTCCGGCCTCTCGAACCTCATTAAAGTCTCCCATGACAATCACCGCCCATCCCGGTTAGAGATTAACCGAGATAACGAAGCCCATAAATCAATTTTTCCCGCCAAACTTTGAGGAGCATAAACCGCTATGAACATAATCTTGGCGCCATTTTGAATCCAACATCCTTCAATAGCCACATAATTATCAAGACATATGATCCTTTGTTTCGAAACATTACCTTATTCCAAACACATAAATGCCTCCGATCTACCCCTAGCGAGTAGAAGCAAAATCGAATCGAATATTACCCCAACCCGACGTAAAGTCCATAGATCTACACGAACCAATTTAGTCTCATGTAACGCTAAAAATTAACATTATGCAAATGACATAAATCTCTAACCCACCTCCTTTTATTAAAATCCCAAAACCTTGTACATTAATAGATAATGTATTCATTAATAAACGTTTACATCACCCATTTCGCAATTATTTTCTCAAGCGTTGCCTCACATCCATCCATATTAAACCCCAATGCCAAACCAACCTTAATCGTCTGTTCCAATTGTTCAAGCATTGAAATACCCACACGTTTATGCGGTGTTTCATTCTTTGTTGACATGGAATCGTGTAAAACCGATTCTTTAGTAGCCTCCTCTTGTTCAACTGGTTTACAAATGTCACTAAAATCCTGTTGTACGTTTTTATCAGCAGATTGAGTGAACCCCGGAGGGAATTCTGGAGTAAGAGAATCTCTCATGTTATTACCTTGATGACACTTTTTCGCGATAAGATCCGCCAGATCAAAAGGATCTGTATCAATAGTGTTAATACCGTCATCAGCACCCTCTTTTAAATCATGATGTTTGCTATGCTGCTCTTCCATTGGTTCTTTTCCTTGAATATCAACCGCTGATTCAGCCACTGAAACATCATCACCATCCTTCTCAAAATCATCTTCATTATTATTAGAAAGTCGAACTGATTGTTATCATAAGAAACCCGAATAGCATAAGAAACCCTTTTTTCCGAATAGCATAAGAAACCCTTTTTTCCGTTACCATAATGGACGCAAAAATCAGTGCTGCATTTGAAGACTTAATACACAAACGTATACTTAACCTATTTGTGTTATCATTGTCATCAATGAAAAGTACCTTGCCCCATCTACTACAAATCTTATTGAATGTTTCATTATTCCATGCAAGTAGTGGAACACCTTCTAGCTCAAGCCAAATCAATCTATCTTTGACCACAAAATCATCATGCCAAGGTTTCAGTGAAGAGAACCATGACAACACTCCTTCATGCTTAAGGAAGTTGTCTCTATTATCCTATTATGAAATTCAAACAAAACCCATAAACCACCAAGATACTTAGTTTCCACACCCACAAACCCTTCATTCCACGCACATGATACGCGAGTTACCAATAGCTCTAAAATCCTTATAACTTCTCACCAAAGCCAATGACAATCCAGAACTAACTTCCTGAGAGAATATGATTGAAGGGCTTTCAATCACAGGTTCACCCTCATTAGCCTTCATATCTTCAGTATGATGCGATTTGACCATGTTTGCATATGATTTTGGGTTAACATCACTACGATCAATAGTTTTATGATCATACACCACATTTCTCTTAACATCTGCACGTACGGGTTTAACACCCTCCTTCCTATCAAACCTAGCGATATTAGCGTGCAATCGAAGCTTCCCAATCCATATCTTGTTAAGCTATTCAATTAAGGTTTCCTTATTATCAATCTTATTATAACGACGTAAAGCAAACATTTACCCTATCTTATTTTTACGTTTGGAAACATAAACATCGATAATCTTCCCCGTGTTACCACAAATATTCGTTAATTCACGTACCGTTAAATGCGATGGGAAGTTTGAGACGTACACTGAAACCATTTCCTTCCCAAAGTCAATCGAATTGAGATTCCTTTGCAAAGACGAACCTAATCGATCAAACACCGACCTGCTTTTCCTCCTTTTAACCTCATGCCATTCTGAATCCTCCATTGCCAGTGGAAGGGGAGGTATTAAATCGCCGAGGAGAGGGTGGATATGGATGGGTTGAAATCGTTGTGGAGAGGGGTGGGGTTAGGTGGGTTGAATCGTGGTGGAGAGTGGAGGGATAAGGTGGGTTGAGATCGGCTGAGAGAGGCGAGGTATGATGGGTTGGGATCGCCGGTGAAGTGGGGTGGGGAGGGGTAGGGGTTGAGATCGCCTGTAAGGTGGGTTGAGATCGCTGTGGAGAGGGGCCGGGTAGGGTGTGTGAGATCGTTGGTGAAGTGGGGTGGGGTGGGGTGGGGGTTGAGATCATCAATTAATGCTTACCTATCTTTCACCCAACCATAAAATCTTTTAGGCATTACAAAAAGTACTTAGAATTAAAGACCTCTTTTAGGCATTACAACCCCGACCATATGTCAACTTCATGGGGTGCTTCTTGTCCAACTTGTCAAGTATATTATACGAGGCAAGCATGAAGCACAAGCAGAATGTAGGTTAAAATCGCAAGATGGACAATTAAAAAAATTTCTTCGTCAATGAAGTCACCTGCATAATCATTCAAACATTGAATAGTTATAAAAAAATAAAAAAACAAAAAAAAATAAAAAAACGGTTACATAACAATGCTACCAATGAATTTATGCTAGTTGGAATAGAACCTGATCAACACCTCATATGTACTATATATGTAGTATATACATGAAGGTCTCGTTTCTCAATGTTGCGCAATTTAGATGCACATAGTACGTATAGACATTTCTCGCATTTATAATTAAACCCAAAGAGACTCATCAACAAAACTATCACCACATATACTACATTTAGAACCCGGTACACCCGATCGATATATTCAGAAGAAAACCAAAATAATGAGTGGGTGAAATATAATCAATAGTCGAGTGAAATATAATCACATACGAAAGAGAACATCATGAAGTAGCGAATATAAACTCAAATCTTTAATTATGAAGTAAATAAATTATAGAAATATAAACAAAGATTATAGTAGTAGTTATGTTTTGCACAGAAAATAAGTATTTTGAAACACATTGAGTACCATCAATAGCACTAAATAATTGGGATTAAGAGTCTTTAAAGTTCAACTAGTTATAATACTTGTGCATGCACAGGGTTTTGACAAAAAAATTTATTTTGTATTAATGCTGAATATTATGTCTTTAAAGGTAATTACATATAATTATATACTCATGCACAAGTTTTTCATTATCCATTAGAATTTTGTATAATCAAATTTTGTAAAAAAGTTTTTTTAGATAACTCCAGATTCAAACTATATTTAGCTGATATAGATATTGATGTTCCTATTTAAATTTCACTATTGATATTATGATTTACACAAAATGCGAGTTTAGTTGCACATAATAAACGTTGATGAAGTTAAAATATACTTCTTAAAGTTTTTTAAAAATGTTTTTCTACATATCCTTATATAAATAAATAAAAATTATCCGAGTAGTTGTTATAAGTACAATCACGTTTTTTTTCTTCATATTACAGCAGCTCGTACTTACAATTTGATAATTATATTCTCGTTTTCAATAATTTAGCCATATTTAATATTCAAATTCATATCGACATTTTACATACTTTTAATATGAAATAAATGAGTCTTTAGTAAACATATATAGTAAAAAAATGATATTTATAATCTTATGTATATTTATATGTTGGAGTTTTAAAACAACATATATATTATATGAGGATAGCTTGGCTACAATTTTTGTAGGCAATTGGCTACAATCCTTCATAAAAAATACATTAACAATAAATCTGAGACTCAAAGAAAAGAATCAGGACCTACAAAAAATATCAGGGACCCATATTATATAACACAAAATTGTAGTCAATTAGCTACAATTAATATATTCCCATATAGTATTTTAAAGTTATAAAGTATAGGATTACTCCTTCGTTCTTTTCTTGACTTTGATGATTATTTTTTAAGTGTTATATAATACTTGTTGAAAAGTATACCAATGAACATACATTTGAAACACAAATTCATTCATATATTTTTCATCAAGTATTATATAACACTAAAAAAAATAATTACAACAAAATCGGAAGAAAAGACTTTGAAAAGTCAAACTGGACTTAAAATTTGGGACGGAGGGAGTATAAGTATAAGGGAGTATTTGTTTAATTTCTAAAGTTATTAAAAAAACATGGAATAAAATAATATTACATTTAACTCTATACAAATTTTAAAAATTTAACCACTAATTTTTTTATTAATTACCCCCTCCTTTTTTAGGTTTTTATTTTCACAAATTTGACACATATGTTTTTATGTGTTTTTCTTCTCAACCAAATTTCTCCACCAGATTAATTAAATGTCGACCAAAATCAATTTAATTTTGACTTTTATTAACCAATCACATCACACGATTTTGCTTACGTGACAAAATCAATCTCTCCTATTGGCCTAATTATTTTTTCAATAAGAATGAATGGACAAAATTACTCCGAGTTAATGTAATTCCCTTATTATATAAAAGATATGAACATTGTATTTTGTGACCGAGAAGAGAAAATATGTGGGGTCCCTTAATGAAATTAAAAAGGATATCAATCAAAATAAATTGTATTTGAGAATCTAGCTTTCAAGTGTGGTCACCTTGATGGCTAAAGTTGATCTACAAAATAAATGGTAGATCTCATACTCTCATCATAGCTGACATACGCTTCTTTTCTTTCTTTTGATTTTTCCCTTTCACTTTTTTACTGATTACTATATCTTCTCGATCTTATTAAGTATATTTCTGTTATATAGTAAGATTTTGGATCTTTTATATTGTCGAATCTAAGCAATACACAATCATGTGGGAGCAGGATATGAAGAACTAAGATGTAAGTAATCATATATACCCGAAAGTATAAACCTGATGACAAGAAATCGTTTTAAGAAAGACATTTCTTTGAACACTTGTGCTTTTGGGTCGACGAGCACTCTGTATCACTTGCTCTTGGGTCCGACGCAGATGGTAGATGCCCAATATGTCATCGTTGCGTGATAAAAGAAATAATCATTAAGTGTCGGAATTGCAAGCTCGCAATGCATTACGACTGCTGTTAGAGATTATTGTAATGTGTTTTTTTAAGTAATGTCTCGAATTTTACAGTTCTTTTATAATATTTGTTTCCTCAATGGACTTTTTGTTTGTAGTTAGAGATTTGAATTTGAATGAAAAAAGCATTTCCAAATGTTTATCTCTCCCAAAAGATAAACATATACAATCCATTTCCTTAAAAATATACAATCTTCATCACGCACCAATATACAATCTTCTCTGTCCATTTAACTGTTCAAAATATCTAGTATTCCATCATCCCTCAAGGCATAAGGATCCTGGTCATAGAATGTTACATCAAAGGTGCATCTAAATAACAACGTTTGCATGTAGAACTGAAGTTCAGGTAGTCGACACCAGCACAAAACTCCATTATTAACATCTCCAAAACATGGGATGGAAGATTGAACAGGCGTGCTTCTTCATCATCATCAACCTTATCACTTTCTAACCTACAAAATTTATGATTTTCTTACTAAACATAATATTATTTGGCATAATGTATAAATGATTAAAGTGCTTTATAACACAACTAAAAGCAATATGGACGGGGCAACACAAAACTCTTTCTTTTTTAAAACACCACTGAGCAGGTATGGATTCTTTTCTTTTTTAAAATGAAAAGTAAAATAAAGTAAAATACTCCTAAATGTTAGTAATTGATTATTTTCTTTTTTAAAAGAAAAAGTAAAGTAAAGTAAAAGCTAATACGGTAATGATGAAATTCTTACCTTGTAGACCAAACTTAGAATTTTTAGCAGCCAACTTAATGTAACGAAATTCCTATAAAAGATTGCTCATATTATTCAATCTGTTGTACCCAATTCTCATTTCCATCTTCTTTGTCTGCCATCTCCTATTTGTCCATATATTTCTTTTTTCTTAATCTCCCCCCAAGTTTCATATATGGACTCCAATTCCAAATTTCCAAACCTTGAAAAAACAATTACAGCGATGCAACATGAGCATCCGCTTCAACTCGTAGATTTGCAGCCTTGTTATCCAGACTATGTAGAATTTAGTGATGACGAGGAGGAGGATAGGGTTATAAGATGGGATTTCAATCATACATGTAATCAGTGTCACAAAGATATCAACGTGTACCATAGGTATTACTACAAGTGTACCGATTCATGTGATTATGTGCTCCACACACTCTGTGCAAAGCTTCCTGCTGCGCTAGTAGTAAAATCCCATGATCCAAGTCATACGCTTACCCTTGAGACGTCGGGTAATCGGTATCGGTATTACGATTGTAGTGTGTGTCGTAGATGGGAGCCTGAGAACTTGTGTTATGGGTGTTCAAATTGTGTCAGGTCACGTAATCTTTATAGCATGGTACATGTAAAATGCGCCATGATTGGAAGAGAAAATCATGTCATATATCATCCAAGTCACCCGCACCCACTGCAGTCTGCTACATCAGAACCAATTCTTTGTACTTGTGATGCCTGTGGTAAGAAACATACGGGCATCTTCTATAATTGTACCACATGTTTTCACCACACCATCCATATTGATTGTGCATTCCTCCCCAGAAAGTTACACATTCAACATACTCACCCACTCATCATTTCTTACTCTTCAGAAGCTATTACATATGGTTCTAAATGCAGGATATGTCATGTGCCTTTCCATCAAACTAGATATAGATTTACTAAATATCTTTGGAGTTATCAATGTGAAAGTTGCAGGTACTATGTGCATTTAGAGTGTGCAACATCTCCTACAGGTAATAAAATACATATAAAATTACTAAATATCTCATGCTTTGAATGATTGAGTGTAATTTTGTGTGATATGTACCAACATCTTAATATTTAACCCATTTTCAATTCATCTGCAGGTACAGGCAAAACGATCAAAAATTTCAAAGACGCTGATCATCCTAATCTTGTCAATCTCCCATTCCCCGATCAAACATACAGCATACTAAAACATCGATTTTACAAAGAATTGGGATCTACAAGTGAAAGGAACCTGAACCACATTAGTCATCATCATGTGCTAAGTCTGGTAGGCACACAACCCGCCGACAGTAAAGGTGCAACCACTTCAAGTGGCGTTAGCTCATTATCTTGTCACGACCCAATGAAAAGGATTGAACTATTATGTAACGGGTGCGTGAGACCAATCATGGATGTGCCCTTTTACAAATGCTCAAGCGAAGACCAATGTTGCGACTTTGTACTTCATGAGTGGTGCACTCGTTTACCCCATGAATTGCCAAATCACCCGGGTCACGCACACACTCTCAGTTTCCTACCAAAAGTTTTGGGAAATATATTCGGTATTTTCTACTGTGATATTTGCAAATTAGAGTGCAACGGCTTCGCTTACGGGTGCACCAAATGTCATTACTACATTGATGTTAACTGTGGATTCATCCCTGATGAGATTACACATGAAGCTCACCCCGATCACATTCTTTCACGATGTGAGGGACAAATAGAGAAGCCATGCATTGTTGACGGCGTCTTTTATAAAACGCATATTTTTTTTAGTTGTCGATCTTGTGATTTTTACCTCCATCCTTTTTGTGCTTTATTCTTGCCTCGTACTATACATCACAAGTTGGACAAGCACCCCATGAGATTGACATACGGTCCGGTAGAGAACCATAAGAGTGAATACTTTTGTGAAGTTTGTGAGGAAGAGCTTGACCCAAATGATCAGTGGTTTTATCATTGCCATGTGTGTGCCTACTCTTTACATACTCGTTGTGCTCCGGTGATACTTAACTTTGAAGCAGCCTATAACAATGACAGAAGCCTTTATGAGTATTTGAATATTAAGTTTGGGGGAATTTATAATATCAAAGGTCACGAGCACTCTGTATCACTTGCTCTAGGGTATGACGCAGATGGGAAATGCTCAATATGTCATCGCGGCGTGAAAAAACGTATAATTATTAAGTGTCAGAGTTGCAAGCTCGCAGTGCATTATTACGATTGTTTTAAGAGATTGTAATGTGTTTTTTTAAGTAATGTATCGAATTTGATGGCTTGGTCTAAGCTTGTAATATTTGCAATGGACTTTTTGCTTTTTTATATTTGTCTTTTCTATAAGTCTATGATTTTCATGATTTATATTTTCAATAAATCTATTCATATTTAAGTTTTTGCTTTTTCATACATGTGTTTTATGGGTGCTATATGTTATCTTAAAGAGGTCTTCAAAGAGTTTGATGTAATTCCTGAAAGATATGTAGTAGGTTAATGATTGTATCAAACTAAACATTTATGTTATAATTCGATATGATAGCATTCGAAGAAAGCCTCATGGAGTTGTATTCCTTTCTTGATATAATCGAAGAGAATATTTACCTTTGGATTAATTAATTAATTAATTAATTAATTTTTATTTTATTTATTTATTATTTTTTTTGTTAAATGGAGATACATAATATGCTTTGAGTGCTTATTAGGCCAACCACAGTGGAAGTATCAAGTATTTAATTAGCTCTCTGGGTTCGTTAATAAAATGCCGGTGATTCGCCCTTCATCTTCTAATTTGGTTTTAAAAAAAAAAATATGTACCTCAATCTTGTTTAATAAGAAAAAGATATTGATTGTATCCTGATAGCATTGTTACAAATCACAAATTATAATTGCAAGTGTACGTTAACGGGTTTTTTTTGCTCCTTTAATGTCCTGTTATCTAAGTGACTAGCTAGGTTCGAGTATTAATCCGAAATTGCTTATTAGTCATCCAGAAGGTCAAAATTAGCCTTTGAAAACTCATCTGAGATGCTTATCTGCTAACTGCTTTTTAGTTGCTTATATAATCTGATTGGTGACTTAGATGAGGACTTTTAAACACCCTGTTTGTTTGATGGTCAGAATACAATAACCGCTTACATTAGTAAACCTACAAAGATGCTATAAAATAGAGTTGTCAATAAGATGCTATAAATGACCCTTAGACCATTACGAACGAAAATGGCTTTCTTTTTGTTCTTCCATCATCATAACTTTGAATTTATTTGGCTTAAAACTCTTCAGTTAGGGATCAAAATGATTTATGAACTATTGAATACTTTGAGTTACTGATATCAGCCGGGTTAATTTTGCTGCCCGTATCATAAATTACGGGTCAAAATGACATGGTTTTCAACAATGCAGGTGTCGGGGAGCATTAGTTATTGTGGACACAACAAACTTTCTGAATTTATTCCTCAAAGAACGCGTGCTTATACAAGCCCAAATAATCTTCACAATGGTGAAATGACGGTCAGAGAGACATCGGAAATTTCAGGACGGTGCTTGGGCGTCGGCCGAAGATATAAACTACTTGCAGAAATCTTGAGGATGGAAAAAGAAGGAGAAAATGCGTTCAAGTTTTTGGATAAAAGAGTCTAACCAACTGGAGTGTCGCTTCCTTTTAACATGTCTGTTTCAGTAGCTGAAACCACATGAAGCGAACATGTTAAATGGTGAAACTACCCACTTTGACCCGTTACCTGGCGTACTTACTTTTCACCCTCAAAAAAATATAAGGAGGTACTAATTTACTTATTTTAAAGTGTTTGTTTACTCTAAAATAAGCTCGTAACCAGCTCTATCCAAACACTTAATGATGTGGTCACTTGGAACTTGGAAGAATATATACTTAACACACCTAAACTCGCGCCAAGATTGAGCAAGCTTTTTTAGTTTTAATCTGAATCATCCACATATCCAAAAGTATCATACTTATGAGTAAGTTTTTTTAGTCCTAAAACACAGTACATGGATCTATAATCCAAAAAGTTGTTGCTAAAATTATTCATTGCTTACAAAAACTAACATGGTGCTTTGGTCCTAGAACAAAAAGCTTAGCTGTTTTATAGTGAGTAGATATTCAATCTGATTGTACCAGGTATATATGATTAGTGATGGATACCACATAATATAAATATATATCAAAAGGGTACTTCACGATTGCTTATTTCTTTAGATTATCTGCTTATTGCATTTTTTAAAAAACAAATAACAACTTTTGAGTAGAAAGTTGGCGAAATAACTGGCTGTGTGCGTCGTCTGCTTATTATAAGATGAGATAAGCTGTTAAATAAAAACTAATGCTGGCTACGAGTTATGGCTATTGTGGAGACTAAGTTGTTTTATGGGTGAGGGCACTGGATTTCTTTCTCATATGTTTCACTATTTTTCCTATGTATTTTGTGTATCCGCAAGAGCTTGGTTGGGGGCATCGATGAAGATGATGATAACATTGTTAAAGTCACTGCACCTTCACATGTGGCTCTTGGTTGTGATCTTGATGGAAGACATGTGGGCTAATGAAGATCGATGTAATCGTGTATGTGCTATATATTAATGCTTGTGTTTATGCATGTAATAGTAATAATAAGGACATTTGATGCCGATTAGAGCTCCGTTAAAGTGGTTAAGAACTTTGCTTGTTTATGTCGACTTTTGTGACTGAATGAACCATAGAAGGTTCACCATTTGTAAGTTGTTTAATCGAGCATGCTAGCGAGTCTATATAAACCAAGGGAGTTGAGTTACACTAGAGTCCATATAAATCAAAAGTATCATAGACCAAAAAAAAAATGTGTGTTGCTTATTTCTACCACGTGAATAAATAAATTTATTTGAGAACAAAACGTATGGGTGTGGGTGGCATGAAGGCTAATCATGGTCTCTTATAAATGTTTGGTTACGAGTTCGAACCTTCTTTGTCCCAAATATCCTTTTTTTTTTTTTTTTCCGTCTTCTATTTATACTCACTGTTGTCAGGTAGTATTATCGATTTATCTGATTTTTCTCGATTTGAGTCTTTTACAAATGAGTTAAGGACACGTGGTTTCAATGCCCAAAATGTCACAAAACATACATAGCAAAATGGAATAGGACACTCGGGTTTATCAACACAAAATTAATAAATTTCAACCATAAAATTATAGTTTTATTGATGTTGGGTATGTTTGGCAGCAATCGTTTAGAGCAACTAGTTAGTAGAGGTTATCGTTTTTCATAATAATAGTAATATAGAATGGAGAAGATGAAGAATAGTGTTGGGAATTATGCGAAGTAGGATTTACAACGTCAATCTTCTGAGAAGGATTCTATCGAGTAGAAGCGTAATCTGTGAAGAAGAGATTCTGTCAAGTATAGAAGCCGTGCCGTGTTTCTGTGAAGGGTGGAAGTCGACTAGGATCGCATGCGCTTAATTATTTAAATGCTAACCCATCATTATTTTTGAATTGCCCGAGGTTAGCATGGGTATTATTGTACTGCTCAATATTGTTTAGTGTTTTAGTCATTAAATGCATGCTTGCATGCTTAGTCGATTGAGTGGTAATAGTTTAGGGTTCCTTGTCTATAAAAGGAACTTGATAGTATGTAATAGATAACTCATTTGAAACATAGAGTTTCAGTTAATAAAAGATCCATAGAGGATCTAAGTGTTCTTAGTTATAACAGCTTGTATTTACATTCCGCTATAGAATACGAGTTGTAGAGATTTTCTATTAGTTTGCTTATGATTACATAGGCAACACTAACGATCCACGAGTGCTCAAGATCCGTCAAGGTCATGCATGTTCAACAAGTGGTATCGAGCCTCGGGAAAGTCTCTACGATCACGAGAACCATATTTACCTCACCCCTTACAACCAAAACATATTCACCATGCCCGAACCGATGATGAATCAAGTCACCAACAACAACATCAAAAACACCACCTCTATGCAAAGAACTTAGTCTCCAACAAGAATGGTAAGTTTCCTTATCCGAAAAAGGAAGAGTATGATCTGTGGACAATGAAGATGCGAATCTGGATCTCAATATTGATTGGAATCTTTGGGAGATTGTGAAGAAAGGAAACAGTTTGAAGAAGACTATCCCGGATCTTGATGGTAAGTTTACCTTGCTCCTCCCAAAACTCGTGAAGAGATTCTAGGCAGTGCATGAGAGCACAAAGTAAGAACCATCCTTCTTCAAGCTATTCTCGAAGATCACTTGGGTGATTTTCACCACATGGATGATGCAAAGGACATATGGATGGCTTTTAAAGCAAGGTTCGGTGGCAATGAAGAGTCCGAAGAATGAGGAAGTCCATGTTGAGACAACACTTCCAAGAGTTCAATATCTCGAAGAAGAAGGTATCCACAGGGATACGACATGTTTCACAAGATTTTGAGTCACTAAACCGGTTGAATGCAAAACCGACAATGATGATTGCAACTCAAAGTTCCTACGATCTTTGCCTCCATCATGGTTACATGTCAAGATAGCTCTTAAGGCTAAAGGTGGGTTGGACATGCAAAAGTGAGATGTACAACAAACTCAAATCTCTTGAACACGATGTCGATCTCCCTACCGTGCATCCTCTTACGGTCATATGACTTTTGTTGGGACATCTCACCCAATATGATGATACATGCTCCTAGTCCATCTTACTTACCATCATCATCTTATCGTCCCACTCCATCATATCCTCAAGCTAAAACCGGTAGTATATTGGAGGATGTTCTTCATTCATTTGTTGTCGATTATGATACTCAAGAAGATCTTGTATATGAAGATTTTGACCGGTGGACCCACTTGAGATGGAGGAGATGAAGTCGAAATGGCGGTGGCCATGCTTTCGATGAGATATCAAAAGGTTTGAAGAGAAGTCGGGAAGAAAGTTTGGCTTCAAGGAAAGGATCCACTTTGTTTTGACGGGAGAAAGGTCAAGTGTTTCTCTTGTCATCGGATGGGTCATTTCTCGAGGAATGCAAAGAGGGAAGAGCGGAGAGGATCTAACTACAATTCCTATCGTAGAATCGAAGGAAGCGAACTTCAGACTCTTGTCACCTTGGATGAACAGTCAACTGGCCGCACATGAACCGATGAATGAGGAAGTCGTCTGAGAAGCTTGGATTGTCGGCGGATGTACTTGAAGATAGGCATGATCGGTTTGCCTTGATGAGACTCTCTCGTGTACACAATCTGTATATTTGGTTGTAGTGAAAGATACAATGAACTTAAAGAAGCTTATGATACTATGAAACCTAAATACAATGAATGCTATGTTGATAATGAAGCTTATAAACTTTCGTTAAAAACATTAGAAAGACAAAAGGTTTGGTTTCAAAAGAATCATATAGCTTATGAAGAAAAGATAAAGGGGTTACAAATTGATCTAGATATTGCAGACATTAACTTAAAACGCACTGAAAAGGAAAAAGCTGATGCTATTGCTGAGAACCTAGAGCTTAAAGAGAAACTAGCTGAGGAAATAGCTAGACATAAACAATGGTTAATATCAGGTGACAAACTAGCTAGAGAACTCTATAATAGTCGGTCGGTGAACTCGGAATAGTTTTAGGTTTTCAAAAGTATGTAGGATTGGAAGCCGAGCAAGATGGGCGTAAATCTACACCGCAGACTTAGAACATTTTAAAAAGAAGGTGATTTACATGCGTCCCTGGACTTATTAGAGGGGAATTCATGCCCACCGGCCCGTCCATTAATGTTGACTTTGATGGATCACACCACTGTATGGCAAAAGTCAAAAGACTTGCCAGACACCGATGCTTCATCTTATGACTTTGTCTCTTTCTCTGACAGTGACAATTCATCGGATCAAGGGTCTACCTCCAACTGTGATTCAAGTGATAAGTCAGACCTTCCCAAGCCCTCACCTGAGCCTACACCCAAGCCTGCACCCAAGTCTATCTACAAGCCTTCTAGGGTAGCTGCTAAGGAATCAACTTCCAAGCCTGTTTTCACTCAAGACTTGTCTTTTAATTCTTTGCATAATAAGTCTGTTAAAAACAATTCCTTTAATGTTTCTGGTTTAAGTACTTCTACATGTAATAGAACATCTTCTTTGTTAACAAAATCTTCCAAAAGGAAGACATGTTTTGTTTGTGGAAGTAAACTTTTTTTATTAAGGATTGTGATTTCTATGAGCAAAGATTGGGTGTCTGTGCTACTCAGCAGAAACCTAGACCAGTGTGGACCAATGTTAAGAATATTCCACCTTATGTCCCACAAGCTTCTTGTAATGACTCTCTTTAGAGGAGATCAGCTGATAGACCTTATGTGCCACCTACTAGCCCATACTTTAAACATGGTTATAGGCCTGCATATGTTGACTCTATGAATAATGGGAAAGGATGTTGGGGTACTGCTGTCAAGTCCTCAGCAGGTTGTTCTTGGAAAGATAAGGGACCTAAATTTCAATGCAAACCCAAGAACAAAGGTGGATCTTTCTCCTCTGTTAGGATCCCTTAACTGCAAAGTTTAAGGGGAGGCATATGCCACAGGGGAGGATTTTGTAGTAAACCTTGTGTATATTTTGTTTGCTAACACTAAATTGCTATTGTTTTTAGTCTGTTTTGTCTCTGTTTTTGTTCTTGTGTTTCTCTGAGTTTGTTTTGCAGAATGCCCTGTTCAGTTCAAATTCATCTAGTGTGGTCCTTTGGTATATGGTCTAGTAAGCTTAAAGCTTGTTTCCTCTGAAAGCTAAGTAATGAAGTGAGCAATTTGTTTCCACTGAAGATAAAGTACTGAAGACAAGTTTTGAAGTTAAAATTGTTCATTCATTCATACATATTACAGCTTACAGCTTACAACTTCAATGCAACTACAAGAAAAGAGCTTTACATGATCTATTAATCCTAATCTAGTTCATATCATCTATTCCAACAACTAATGGGTTGTTGGATATGCATGATCACTCACATCTTTCACACTAGATGCTGGATATGCGTTTGTAAAATCTTGCATAACCACCCATTCCTTCTATCTCAATGGCTGGATATGCATGACCGGTTCGATGAAGATGCTAAGGATCAAAATGGAAAGATGGATTGATGCAAACGATGATAATGACGATGACCACACATGGTGTTGAAGAAACATAAAGTTTCGTTTGTGCTTCATCTATCGATTTCAACCAAAATGCAATCCATCCACCTTCCTTTAGCTCTTCCTCTATACGATGTGTGAAGTTGCACCAAAACATGGCGCAGGTAGAGCGAGCACCACCTCCCCTTCGGCTCGAGGCCTTTGTTGAGGTTGAGGTGCTGGAAGTTATCTCGAGATGGGTTCCTCCGAGTCATCGAAGACTCACTTGGATCCACTACGCTATCATCTTCGAAGAAGGAGAAATGGGGATGTCGAAGGACGAGGTCGGTGAACATGACCAAAACGCAGGAAATCACTGGATGATGATGATGATGGAGAAGAGGTTGGGTTAACAACCTCTGGTTTAGTACTCATGGTTGATTGTGGTTAATTTTGGAGCATTGTTGAAATTAGGGTTTGTGATGAAGAATTGTTGTTAATATTTTTTATAATGGTTATTGTTAATATTATTATGTAAATTGTTTTTAATAATTATTGTGTAAATCCAGTGTGAGGCTACATCTATATTCAATTTTTTATTAATGAATATTTAAAACAAAATAATGACCGAATTAAATATAGATTAACGTTTTTGTATTTTGGCTAGGCAAAATGTGTAAGATTTTTCTCCATACTGCGACTTTTCTTAACACAACTGAAAATTGAACCATAGTCTGCTTTAGTTTGAAATTTTTAATAATTACACTTTTTGAAAATGTGAACGTGTAGCTGTACATAAAGTAGCTTTAATAATGACACTATCGTTGTTTTAATAGTCTGCTTTACATAAAGTAGTTTTGCAACCTGGAAAGACTAAATGAACAATTAAACATAGGACTTAATATAACGTGTCACTTGAAATTACTTTGTTTGCAAATAAAAAAAGTATTCATGAACTTTGCGTCCATTAATTTTTTACCGTTTGAACCATCACATGAATGAATAATGTAATTTGGAAACAAAAGGCACAAACACGCAACCATGTTTTTTCAAAAAACTATACATCATTGCATTTTGGCGCCGACACTCGGCTATACATGTAAATATGTATTGCAAGTAAAATCCATAAAAATTGATACAAAAATCAAATTTTATTATCCCCCGAGACCCACAGAACTTTTTGACGAGTGTACAAGATTATTGATCCAAAATTGATCCAAAAATCATACATCTTACCACTAAGCCAAATGGCTTTTTATCTATAATTCTTAAAAACATATCTTATAAACAATTCTCACACATTAATACAAGCTTAGAAAACATTCCTCCAGGTCACTCAGAAAACATTTTTCCCCACATATTACCACTTTAATTACCACTTTAATTCACCACATGGGTCATTCAAATATTCACCACATAACTTTTATTACCACTTTAATTCACCACATAACTTTTATTTAAACTATAAACATTTAATACTAATACATTTCGAATACACTCATAACTTTTATTTAAACAATACAATTATACAGTCATGTAGATGGTATTGGAATGCTTATCGGAAGGCGAGCATGAAGAAACGGGTAGGTTGTCATGGTTCTCTTTCTTATTGCAATTTGTGTTTTCAATATCTGAGTTACACTTTGAAGAATTTTCGGGTTATTACAGTAATGAAAAGAATTTTCGGGTTATATACAAGAGGAAAACAAGGAAAAGTGGAAGACAAGAGCCACAATTTTCGGGTTTTGACTAACTTTGACAGGTTTTTAAAAACATTCAAGAGTGTTTTCTCACACATTAATACAAGCTTAGAAAACATTCCCCCAAGTCACTCAGAAAACATTTTTCCCCACATAACCACTTTAATTACCACTTTAATTCCCCACATGGGTTACTCAAATATTCTTGCTAAAAATCTGGATTCAAACTTAGAAAAGTCACCGGATTCAAACTTAGAAAAGTCACTCACAAAACATGTTTTCCCCACATGGCTTTTTATCATAACTCTTTATCATCTTTTATTGTAGATCGTGAGGAGCACGGGATTATTGATCCTCTTTTATTGAAGAACGCAAATTGAAGAATGCAAAAAGGGGGGATTTCATTATAGTGTGGAGAATTATATCAAATCAAACAATCAATACTATTACAGCTATGATGAAGAACACAAAAGGGGGGATTTCACTGTTTTTTGACATAATTTGCATCTATAAAATCACCAACTCTCATTTGATTAAACATCACAATTTCACCCACCATTATCAAGTAACAGGTATGGTTGTTACTAATCTTTAATAGTGTTTTTTTTTCAAACCATTTTTATGTACTTTTAATTGTGATTCTTATTCAACCAGCGAAAGAAATGGAACAAAGCAAGAAAGCAAATTTTGGTTATGCCCTGGTATGGTTTACAACCTGATTATACATTGCATTTTAATGTTCATGATAACTAATATGTGAATCATATGTTTTTTACATTTTCAAGTACGCCATATGAACCGGACAATGGATCACAGTCAATGGACTCAACCACTGTTCCAAAAATGGTATAATAGAAACAAAAATAATATCAGGAGGTAAGATTGGTAACATATGTGCAATACCCAGAATGCAAATTACGCCGTCCGACTCAAAGATGCCTTTTAGGATTAACAGAAGGCAGTTTCCGGTTTCCGTATGTTTTGCTATGACAATTAATAAAAGCCAAGGACAAACGCTATCCAAGGTTGGTTTATTTTTACAGCGTCCAGTTTTCTCACACGGACAACTCTATGTAGCGGTATCAAGAGTTAAAAGCAAAAACGGATTGAAGGTGCTTTGTTGTGATGAAGACGGTTCATACACCAACAAAACAACAAACGTAGTTTATAAAGAAGTTCTTAGCTTTATTTGAAACTATCGTTGTTTTTATCTTTCATTTTTGTTCTTCATACATTTGTTCAAGCAAATTTTTAATATTTTGTTTTATTCACTTTCTTTTTAAATTCTTTGTTCACAACTCTATGTCACTAAACTGTTTTTACTAACGAATATTATGAAAGTAGCCCGCCCATTGGGCGAGTTAAGCAACTAGTACATATATATGGGACTAAGCATGACACGTCACTAATGCTTACATGGCATTATAATAGTGACATGGAAATGCTTACATGGCACAACATCCGGATACGTATTTAAAAAAAATTGTCAATTACAAGAATCGAACTCGGGTCTAAATGTCCACAGACTAGCGACTAAACCAGTGGAGCATGCCACAAGTTGTGATACAAAATTGCATTCTCTTACTGATATTCAACCATTACTTTGTTTCCATTCAAAATTTAAAATGCACCAATCACCTAATTTTAAAGCGCTGAAAAGGTCAAAAACATAACTACTCATTAATATTATCTCCAAAAAATTAGGCTGTCATATTTACTTTCAAAGAAAAACGCTCCATCTAAATCCTAAAAATCTTTAGGATTGATTCAACTGAAAATCAATAGCACACACCAAATCAACCCTAAACAATCTCACCATCACACGATATGGCGAATGCCAAAAAACTATCGATCATTGTAAGGTACGTTTCATCTTTAATTTCCATTTAAATCATTCTTCTCATTGTAAGATGGTATTTGTTACAGCATCCAGGGTACTATTACATAATCTACATCTCCTTAAATACAAAGTACAAATGCTTATGTCTGTAACTTATGATTGATGGTTCGTTATTGTGTTATTTGAAACATAGTTTGCGAATATGTCATGGGAAGAATTCCGCAAAGGGAGACTTGGAGCTACCCAACACTGCTCAGCTACCAAAAAGGTCACTCACAAACTTATTGATGTTGTCCTTCCTACAACGATACATGAGCCTAATCCTTTTACATGTTTTATTACACTGTGGCTGTTATGTAAGCTTTTAGTCTAATAATGGTATCTGGTCTACATGTTAGTGATTGAATCAATCGTGGTGTTTATGTATTTACACCGGAGATCTTTACTGCCATTTCGGGTGTTTCCACACAGCGAAAAGATGGAGGTAACTTAATAGTAGTTAATGGTGGAAATTGAGGTAATAACGGATTTATTTACTTTTTGTGGGTTTTAAATAATTCACTCTAACTAAATACTGCATTTCTACCTTGTATTGGGCACTTTCTGATCCATATCTCAAGAATTTGGCTAATGTTGAGACAGAGCCTTCTACCCAGTCCATTAAAGGGCTGGTATTTGAGTTCGAAAGAAGAAAGTTACAAAAGAACATACACGTGAACTGATATACAAGGAGATTCTTTATTATCGGTTATACCTGCACCCAAGCCAAATTACCAGGTATGACAAATATTCATATCCATATTCCTGAACTGTTATAAAGCACTAATGTTCATTGCCTAATATGTGCTATGTTATACTATGTTTTTTACATCCTTATGTTTGCAAATGAAGAGTAATTTTGTAAAAAAAAAAATCCTTCTTTGTAACTAATTCCAATACAAGAAGAATTTAGTGCTTATCAGCTTATGATTTAAAAAGACCCAACCTAAAGTGCATGCCAAAATGATAATTCGTCATTACTTTTCACTTTGTTTACTACTTCATAGTACAAATGCTCATTGATGAAAAGTATCCCTTAGTGTGGATCTCATCAAAGACAGGACAAATCAAGGACGTTGAGCGTGTAACAAGAGAATCAAACTTTTATGATGCTGAGAAGGCCAAAAACTTTCTAATGGAAGCCAAGCTTCCTGGCCATTGATCAATGTGTTTGACTCCTTTGGATTTGTCTTAGATCTCACGCATTATCTCTATACCAACAACATGCTCCGGTATATTGAAGGCTATGTACAGAAGGTATGTGATATTTGATTGAATTTTGTAACGGTTTGTTATATATACAGGGTATAATTCTATCAACATGTCCTACTTTATTCATTCAAAATATTACTAGTGATTATCCTTAAGCAGTTTATATAAATTGAATTTTATAAAAGCTCCTTCAAACCTCGAATAAGATTTTACAAAAAAAAAAGTACATTTATTCATTTGTTTATGAAAAAAGAAAAGAAAATAGTAGTTTAAATGAAGTTTGAAGTATTTTAAAAAATTTCAAGTTACTAAATATTAGATGCTACATTTGACTTGCCGTGTATTCTTCATTCCACCTCTTAAATGATGGAATGATAAAACATCTAAGCCATGAAGTAAGTACTAATTAAATGTAAGGAATCACCTATGTGCAAAGATTACATGTTCCATCTAGCAACAAAATGTTTTTTTTTCAAGTTAAATTTGACTGTACCATTTAATTTCCTCTATAAATCAACATAGCAAACACTACCAACATATCCAAATGCTTTTGTATCTGACTGCTTATGGTATTGTCTTATAGGTCAACCTACGGAATGCTCCTTTAGTTGTAGGTCAGCTTCTAGATGATGAGTGCCTTGAGGATTTCATCAAAGGGTTAATTATATCTATGCCTTCTCTTCTTCCAGTTGAGCATCTTGCGGATGAGTTTGAAAAAGGTGTGTTCTCTATTTAAATTATTAGATTTGTGTTTGTTCATATTGTTAAATTATATCCTTTTATCATTTGCTTGTGGCTTTCCAGGAATCGACTGCGGTTACTCACTCAATTTTAGGGGCATATCTTGTGTATGAAGGAAGCCACGATGTTCATGTTCACAATGCTTTGGGTAAAATTATCATAGATAGCAATAAAAATCCAGAACACTTTTCTTTCAGCACCAGAGGAGGTGATGTCGAGACTGTAGTAAAGGTAACTTTTGTATCCACTAATCCAACGATATGCTCTAAGTAGATTTTATGGTTATTGAAAATATTTGTATGCCATTCAAATTAAACCGAAGACAATTTATGTCTCGGTTTGTTTCGCTATGACCATCCAAGAAAGGATTGAAGGTTCTCTGTAGCGACAGAGACGGCAACTACTCAAACTCGACAACAAACGTCGTTTATAAAGAAGCTTTGTTTCGTATTTGATAGGCATCATATTTTTTTATTATGATGTACAGCTTCATTATCTTTTTATATTCAAACGACATCATTACTCTTATATAGATTTTGTTACATGATATGTATATCGGCTATATTGCCCCATTTTTTAAGATTTGCAACGCTACTTCACGATTGCTTTACATACATTTAGAATTCAATATGTATTATTATGAATCTAGCCCGCCCATTTGGGCGGGCTTTGAAGCTAGTATAAGTTATAAGTTATAAACGCAAATAATAATAAAAGTTTATGTGTTATAAAATATGAAATGAATTAACACATTTTCGCCCGTTTATATAGGATTACAAGCAATGGAAAAATTAAATTATCCCTCTTGGCAAGAAGTCAGTCTTTCAATACTTTTTCGTGTCCAGCAAATCGTGTTTTCAGCTTTACATTTTAATTTCAGTAGCGAATTTTAAGTTTTCAGTTTCCTTCAATATTCTAAGTTTCCTTTAATAGTTTACAGCTTTGCATTCCAGCTTCCAATAGTTACTTTAATTATTCTTTAACTTTTAATTGTTAATTTAATTATCTAAGTTTCCTTCAATACTTTTATGTTTTTCACTTTTAAGTTTTTTGGTTTATATAGAAGGAGAGTTGAGATCAATATATATCTCATATTTATTATAGATCCAATAAACTAATCTAAGCCATCAATTTTTAATCAAAGTTAATAAAAAACCATTTTTCACTTTTTTTTTAAAAAACAACATATCTTGCAAACGGTAAATCTTCAAACTATAAAAAATACACCATCGCGACGAGAATTAAGTTATCTTACTATTAATATGCACTTTTCTATATTTTTGACAATTTTTATTTTCAAAAATTCGGCCTAGAAAAATCATATATGATTTGTAAAATCATATATGATTTTCAAAAATTATACTCCCTCCGTCCCAAAATTATTGTCCCCTACTGACTTTTTTAGTCTTTTTTCTTCAACTTTGACCATAATTATTTTTGTTTTTGTTATATAACACTTGATGAAGAATATATGAATGTATGATTTTCACAAATCATATATGATTTTCACAAATCATATATGATTTTCAAAAATCATATATGATTTGTAAAAATCGAATCATATATGATTTTTCTGGGCCGAAATTTTGGAAAAAAAAAATTCATTAAAAGTATATAGTAGTACCCAAAATACTTTATGCGATTAGATTATATGTATGATTTAAACAACGCGATTAGAAGTACCCAAAATACTTTATGCAAGGAAAAAATGCATAATTACTTAGTATAAAGAAAAAGAAAGTACATTGAATACTTAATAAGTAGAAAATATAAAGTCTTACGAAAACGGTGGCTCAAATGCTTTGATTATACAACGTACATCTTAATAAAAAAAATAGTAAAAGACCTACCTCCTGTTGATAACTTAATCCATTTATAATTCTTAAGATCGAAGATAATACTAGCCAATAAATAATGGTACACTTTCATGTGTTATTAATAAGCACAAGTACAACATTTGTTGTGCAAGTGACTTGGTAATTAATCTAACAAAACCGTAGTGGACAAGGCCCTTTATGGGCTACATAATCCATCGAGTACTACATTGAGTCATCGAGCATGAGGTCTTCATTCAAAATCAAGAAACAGTGTCCAATGAAGTCAATTTGTAAAAATGTCAGCATATTGGAAACGTCAGGAGATATGAAGAACGCGCACATGTCCTGAAGCCAAAAAATCACATACAAAGTGAATTTCAATCTCAACTCGATATCTTTAGTACGTTGATGTTGCACATAACTGGTAGATAAATAAACAACACTCACGTTATCATAATATTCCTGCGTAGCATATACAACTTGCGTAAAAGGTTGCGAACCCGTGTTTCTACAACTGCATTGGGTCACCTTTCGGTATTCAGCCTCTAAACTCGAACAAGAAAGTGTTTCTAGTCGCTTACATAAGGTTTCACCTAAAATCATGATAGCCGAATTGTGGACGTACGTGCTGCTGCGCAACCTGCCCAATCGGCATCAGAATAACTAGAAAGTTGAGTATTAGATGAAACATGAAACTCTAATTCAAAATCAACAGTGCCACGAATATACATCAAGATACGCCTCAGAAGATGAAAATGAGGTTCCCAAAGATCATGTGTATAAATAAAAATATGTTAGAACCGCATTGGATATGCTTTTATAGTATAAGTTAATTAGTTGTACGAAACGAAGTCTTACACATTTACCACAATGTATTTATAAACCCGTTTGATAATGATTATATGTACGATTTAAACAACGCGATTAGAAGTACCCAAAATACTTTATGCAAGGAAAAAATGCATAATTACTTAATATAAAGAAAAAGAAAGTACATTGAATACTTAATAAGTAGCAAATATAAAGTCTTATGAAGACATAAAAAAAAAAAAAAAAAAAAAAAAAAAAAAAAAAAAAAAAAAAAAAGCATGCAAGTTCAAAGCCATCAATGGCATTATCAAAAATCAAAACAATAAATAAGATGTATGTTGGTTACTTTTAACATAAAAATAAATAATTATATTTGAGAAGGAAACATGAGAGAGTGAGTGGCGTCATGGCTAGTTTTGATTTCTTATGAATTCTTCGTCACGTGTTCGAGTCATCTCGTATTAGTGTTACTTAGGGCCGTCTTTAAGGTTGTGCAAGGTGAGCGACCGCTCAAGAAATTTTTGAAGCCTCAAAAATTGTCCCATTAATAATTATATGCAGACATATTTTTCACAAAGAAAAAATATTTAGATGTGGAAATATTGAGTAATATGTAAGAACGTTTAGATAACTAATTGCATTGTATCTTATACACGGTGACACTTTATATATAATATTGCTTAAACGAAAGGCCTCATTATATAATTTCGTGCAGAACCCTCAAAAATTTCGCCGATTCATGAGACGGATCTTGTGTTACTGTTGAATTTATTAGTAAAGTTAGTCTTTAAACATCACACACATTAAAATAAAAGAGAAGCTAAAACCACAAAAATATATTCACACGATAACATGAAATGTTTAGATGTGTATAAGTGATAAAATTTAAAAATAAGAGAGAGAATATCATAAATTAGAGGACATGTCATTTGTGCGTATATTTTTTCGTAATATCAAAGGTCACGACCAGTCTCTGTCACTTGATCCAGGGTCTGAAACAGATGGGAAATGCCCAATATGTAGTTATGACCTGATAGGGTATATAATCATAAAGTGTCAGAGTTGCAAGCTCGCAATACATTACCAGTGTTGTTAGAGATTGTAATGTATTTTTTAAGTAATGTCTCGAATTTGATGGCTTGGTCTAAGCTTGTAACTCTTTTGTTTGTTGTTCACTTTTCAGTCATCCATATTTTACAGTTCTTTTATAATATTTGTTTCCTCGATGGACTTTGTGTTTGTAGTTATTTTCTTTTGAGAGAGATTTGAATTTGAATGAAAAAAGCATTTCCAAATGTTTATCTCTCCCAAAATATAAATTTAAAGCTAATGCTAAAGTGTGTATTTCTCTTTAGGGTGTGATTGCGATTGAGGACTTCATGGCATTTTTATTTTAAATTTCTTGAAATAGTGTGTTTGATATGCTAAATTAAGGTTATTAAAATTCCATAGATTGGCAAAATGAGGTAAATTACAATGCATTCAAAAAGTGAAGAATTTCAATTTACTTGAAAACATTTTTTTTTATAAATGACCAAAATACTATTTTACATTTTTTTTCCTTTTTGTTTATGCTATTTTGGCGTCGTTTTTTTTTTTCTTTTTTAGAATCAAAGTAAATCCAGGACATTGTTCAAAATACTATAAATTTTCATCAACCAAACACGTCAAGTTATTTTAAATTCCGAATTCTAAATCCTCGAGAACTAAAATTTCTAATTTCAAAGTCACGAACCAAATGTTGCCTTAGTCTTTTGTATATATTTTTCATTTTCTTTTTATTATAAAAGAAAAAGATAAAAATAAAGTTAAAGTTAAAGTTTTAGCTTACAGGAAAATAATTAAGAAGTTTTAGCTTTTAGCTAACTTAACATAGTCGCTAAACATATGCTGTATATAAGATAATATATTAATCTAAGCAGAGTAAAATGGTTATATTAAAAAATAATAATAATAAAGAATATATAGCTAAACAATGTATTTCGTTAGACTGATATCATACAGAGTTTTAACGTACTTATTATCAATTAGTACTACATATCTTTCACACAACCATAATATCTTTTAGGCATTACAAAAAGTACTTCGGGCCCGTTTGGTTTGTAGGTGGGTTTTGGATTTGGATTTAGTTTAGGATTTGTAATAAAAAATAATTAAGAGAGAAAAAATATATTTTAAATAATATTATAATTAAATTGTATTTAAATATCACATTTTAGTTTTAATATTAAAAGTGATGTGAGAGGAAATAAAAGGGGAAAACCCACTCATCTTATTATCTTTTGTGTACACCCTTGTTTGAGGGTTGAATGATAATTTGTAAACCTAAGTCACCAGCCAAACAATTATTTAGTGGCAAATCAAGATAAAAACATTCCAAAGTAAGAAAACAAACGGACCCTTAGAATTAAAGACCTCTTTTAGGCATTACGATGCCGACCGTATGTCAACTTCATGGGGTGCTTGTCCAACTTGTGAAGTATAATAATACGAGGCAAGCATAAAGCACAAGCAGAATGTAGGTTAAAATCGTAAGATGTACAATTAAAAAAAATTCTTCGTCAATGAAGTCACCTGTATAATCATTCAAACATTGAATAGTTAGCAAAAAAAATAAAAATAAAAAATAAGGCTGCCAATGAATTTATGTTGGCCGGGATGAAACCTGATCAAGACCTCGTATGTACTATATATGTAGTATAGACATCAGTTTGAAAAAAATAATAACAATAAAATAAAATTTGGTACACTTGTCCAAGTTTTAATAAAGTCACACAGTCTAACGGTAGCACAAGATTAAAATTGGAAATCATTTATTTTTACTACAATGTGAACCATGGGAGCAAAAGTGGGCATTTTTTGCATTTTCTATTTTAACAATATGTAAGCTTGTACTATCCAATGTTACATACCGTACTATGTTTTTGTCTTTTTTTCCAAAAAGAGTTTTCTAATAGATAAATGCATTTGATAGTGTAAAGTTTGGTTGTCCTTATGGCTAAACATTTTTTTCGTTTTTCTATATTCATTCGGCTTACTGTTATGTCAAATTTTATTTAATGACAATTATTGATATATTCCAGTTTGAACTTTAACCACATATAGCACGAATTAAACAGTACGTGTACTCATGTTTATTAATGCAAAAATAAAGAATTTAAACCATTACATTTTAGTTGATACCAGATTAAGCGAGACCAATTCTATTTTTTCGGTTTTACTTTCAAGTTGGCGAAACTTATGAATGCGTTCACAAGAATAGAATAACGTGACCCAGCAATGATGAATACTGTTAACTGATACAATCAATATCAACACAAATGAACATGGAAAAAAAATGAGAAAACGTGGATGATAAAATTTGACCCAATGCGCGCGCAAACAATAATGCTAGTTTACATCAATTTCCTCACCAGTTTATGAGTCTCAGATGCATACCTTTACAAAATTCAATTCACTCATAAATAAAATAATATACAAATGGCTGCAAAAATAGCATTCTACTTAGGGCTGATCATCGGGCGAAAACCGGACCGGACCGAGAAAAACCAGACCGAGACCGAATCCGGCAAGAAACCCAGACCGAGACCGAGACCGAATGTAGTCGGTCCGGTCCGGTCCAGTCTCGGTCGGTCCGTCGGTCGGTCCGTTCCAACAAGGCTAAATTTTCGGTTTGTGGTCCGGACCGGACCGGACAAAGACCGAATTTGCCAAAAATGGTAGACCGAGACGGCCGGACTGCCGGTCCTTCGGTCCGGTCGGTTTTGTCGGTCGGTCCGGTTCATCCGGTCCGTTTGCTCACCCCTAATTCTACTAACTGAAACCAAATGGCTTCAACAAACAACATGTCCATTCAAAACCCATTTTGCCTTTTTGTCTTTACCATTATCCTTTTTTAATTTCCTTCAGTTTTTACTTTCAGTTTTTTAATTTAACAATATTCTAATTCTAGTTATTGTTACATTATTATGTAACACGTGCATTCAAATAGTCCATTCAAGCTTAAAAAAAATGTGAATTTTAACGATTATATTTTTGGTTTTGTTGATACTGTAGATTAACTAAACACCATTTTAGTTGGTTTGGTTTTACTCTCAATTTAGGCGAAAATTTTGATTATGTTAAAAAGAATAAATTTAGTCTCATAATATATAAAGAGAGTTATGATCAAATGAGAATAATAATAATAAGGGTGGGATTTACGTTCATGAATCTCACAGTTTTAAGACTTTCAAAAATAGAAGTTCCCAAATATATATTTCTTTTCTCGGGTCATTAATGTTGATCTTTCCTAACCAACTGGCTTAGCTCAGTTGGCCATTTGAGCTCCTTCTAGAGCCTGGGGGAGGTTTCACCCAGGGTTCAAGTCTCGCAAGAGACAAAAAAAATTCCAGGTTTTCCTCCTAGTGTGAAGCTGTAGTTTCCCTTCGCGGGTCTTTCCTAGTGGTTCGAATCCCGAGGCCTGCCCGTTTGGATGGTTAAACTCAGGGGTCGGATTTCAAGTGTGGTGCCGTTCTAAAAAAAAATTGTTGATCTTACCTCTCATACTCAACTTAAACGAGATTGGGTATAATAGTTATTTTCTATTTTTAGTTATTGATTGTTGATATATTTAAGTTGATTTGAGCAAGTGTTCTTAGTTAAGGCCGAGCATAATATATAGACCACGAACCAAACCGACAAACTGGCCCAAAGCAGACGGACTCAACTGGACCAAACATAATTCGGTTTGATCTTCGGTCCACTTTTTTCTCATATTCGTTTCTCGGTCTGGCCAACCCTTACGCAAAACCGGTCAATATGATTTACAAACCGGATTGAGTCGACGCACCAGACCGAACACATTCCCGTCCGGTCTTCGGTCTAGTGTTTTGAGTTATTCGGTTTTTTATCTAGTCCAGGTTTCATCAGTCCAGTTTTGGAACTATAATCAGCCGTACTATCAATACGAACTAGCCTTAAACTAATCTATGCACCATGGTATCTTCAACAAAACCCTTGCAACTGCTTTTCATTAACTTATATAACTCAATTTGCACTAGCTTCTTGGTTTAGTCAGCACTCATAATATGATAATGTGTTTTAAAATCAAAATACTATCATAGAAAAACACTAGCACTCTTTAATTATCCTTGAAAAAACAATTGTTACAATTTTCATAGGCCAGCAGACTGCAATAGCAGCTGCATTGTTGGCGACAAGAAGAAAGTGCTTGGTCGAAAGGCTTACTCCATAATCCTGTGAACCATTCATCATTAATCATAGTATATTCTTGCATAGGATGCGAGAATTACCTATTATTTGTACTTATTTGTTTTTATACTTAATACTGCTAAAGCTAATACTTAATACTGCTAAAGTAAAAGCAAAATAAAGTAAAAGATAAAATTGCTAGAGTAATATAAAGAGGACATGTAAAAGAAAGGATAAGAAAAAGTTAATACTTAATAGTGGTAAATGGTAGGTCTCATATTCTTCTTTTCTTTCTTTTGATTTTTCCCTTTTCCTTTTTATTTGTTACTATGTCTTCTCCATGTTATTAACTAAAGAATATTTCTATTATATAGTAAGATTCTAGTCCTTTTATATTGTCGAATCTAAACAACAACAACTAATACACAATCATGTGGGAGCGGGATATGACGAGTTAAGATGTAAGTAATCACAGAAAAACAAATATAAACTTTATTGAATTATGCAAAATATTATGTTATAATTGTTTGTTTAAACAAATCAATTTAAAAATATATAATGGTATACGAACATAAAGAAAGGAATGAAGATAAATAATGAACACATAATCGGAGATTCATGAACATAAATGAACTGACGACACTTTTGTTCATTTAACTAAACGAATTTAAAATGTTGTTCATGGTCGTTAGAGAAAGGGTGGTCGCATTCCTCCAATGGTTAATGTGCTCCTAGAGGTGCAACAATGTGGAAAACTACCACATCGTCCATCATCCATCATACATAATTCAACAAATGAAAGAGACTGAATAGTCAGAAAACTTGGACAGTAGATCTTGTTCGCCATCTGTGGTGTTTTGGAATCAAGGCAGAAAGATGACGCGCCGCCACATATAAATATCATATGTTTACCTAAACCATCTATTTTCACTCGTTCTTGTGAAACGGTTAATTCGAATACCTCAACTGATTCTCCAAACTTGCCCACGATGACTCGTAAAGTATGCTGATCACATCTCAAATCGAAATACTCTTGGAAAGATGTGCAGCAGCTTGCTGGGGCTAGAGCTTCATCACGCAGCAATATACAATCTTCTCTGTCCATTTCCTTAAAAATATCTAGTATTCCATCATCCCTCAAGGTATAAATAATATCCCGGCCATAGAATGTTACAGAGTGAAATAGCTTACAACCTCTAATATTTACTAGCAGTCTACGCAAGAATGGTTCGCCACCTACTATGTGGATACAAACATAACACTGCATATGTAGTGTAATTCCAACAACCATGCAATCGGGAGAAGTAGGTGGTGCAGAGAAACTAATGATATTTGTATTAGGTAACTGTGGAAGCTCATGATATCGCTTGTGAAAGGGTTAAAGAACATCAATGATCCATCAGGTTTTAAAATTAGCAACCAACCAAACCTCGAACACTTTATTTGGAAATTGCATATCAGCTCTTGAGGTGTTTTCATATAATACTCGTTACCAAACATGGGATCAGTCAAAGTGATAATGCCTTTATGTTTGTTGAACACTATCAGCCATGGTGAAGGGAATGAATACTTTTGCATTATCCTTGATGCTTTTCCGTCGTTCCATGTCATCAAAGGTGCAGCTAAATGACAACGTTTTCATGTAGAACGGAAGTTGAGGTAGACGACACCATCACAAAATTTCATTATTAACATCTCCAAAACATGAGATGGAAGATTGAACAGGCGTGATTCTTCATCATCATCAACCTTATCACTTTCTAACCTACAAAATTTATGATTTTTTACTAAACATAACATTATTTACCTGCTGCATTCATATGGAAGGGGCAATAGAAAACTCTTTCTTGTTTACCTGCTGCATTAATATGGATGGGGCAACAGCTTGAGGCATTCGACACCAACACAAAACTCTTTCTTTTTTAAAACACCACTGAGCAGGTATTGCTAATTTTCGTAAAAGACACTGAATTTTTTAAAATCCGGTCCAACGCATTGTGTTTCTTGTTATTGCATGTTTAGTTAGACCATCACTAAGTGAAAAGTAAATTTAGTTTTCATATATTTAACTGAAAATCGTATATTATTTTAATTATTTTTTATACTACAGTTAAAAAAAGTTGTACACATCACTTTAGCTATGGTTTTGTAACTGCAATCGACCCTACACGGCTCTCGCTCTCACCTTGATGGAAAGTACAATGTTGTGAATGGACAAATCAATGAACATAATATGCAACAATCTTACAACTTTTGTTTAGTGGCCTAATATTGATCCATACATATATGAATGTATTCTATATATAAATGTTCAAACTCACAAAAACACGAATTCACAAGTTACCATTAATTATGGGAGGTGCTAATAAGCAAATGAAGATGGTTGTGATCAGTTTGATGATTTTCTTTATGGGCACGACCGCGGTGGATATTGAAGGCTTTGCATGTTGCGTCGGTACTGTGTATACTTGTTGCTATGAATCCGGTCTGCCACTAATGGCCAAGAGTCCGATGCCTGCTCCAGGCCCCATTGTTGGCGACAGGAAGAAAGTTCTTGGTCAAAAGGCTTACTCCATAATCCCGTCAATCATCCATCATTAATCATAGCATATTCTTGAAGATGAGTCCAGAATTCCTAAAGTAAAAGCTAAAAATTGCTACAGTAAAAGCTAAAGATTGTTCGAGTCATCATAGCCAACATATGCTTCTTTTCTTTCTTTTGATTTTTCCCTTTTCCTTTTTTTTTTTTTTTGATTTTTTTTCCCTTTCCCTTTTCCTTTTCCTTTTTATTTAATACTATGTCTTCTCCATGTTATTAACTAAAGTATATTTCTATTATATAGTGAAATTCTGGATCTTTTACATTTTCGAATCTAAACAACAACAACTAAAACACAATCATGTGGGAGCGGGATATGAAGAGTAAACCTGACGATAAGAAATCGTTTTAAGAAAGACATTTGCTGAACACTTGTGCTCTTAAGAACTACATACTACAATGGCGACAAAACCATTTCCATAGGATGAACGTCAAGATAAAGTCCCCCAAGTTTCCCTTGTTGTACCGTCCCTCTTCCTCCTGGTCCCAATGATGAGGATGATAATGGTGTTAAAGTCGTCTTAGCACATTCACCTGTGGCTCTTGGTCCTTGATCTTACCAAATAGTAATTTGTGTTTGCCAAACAATAATATGCAAATAGTATGTGTTTTTAATTCACTACAAAATAGTGCCGAGTGCACCCATGCTATCAATCGAATACATTCAAATCCTATAAACCATTAACAATGATAAATATAAATAGTTATTAGTTAATAGAATGAAATACAATCGCAAAAGAAACAAAAACATGAAAGCATAAAAAGAATTAAAACACAGTCAAGTATATGCGCGCTACTTTTTGTTCAAAAAATTAAAAACGAGTATAATATGCTTCTTTAAAGTTCATCAGAGTATAAAAAATAAATTAAAAAAAAAATAAAAAAAATAAAAATGCATGTTGCTTATTCTTAACTCGAGAATAAGTAAATTTATTTGAGAATATATAAAAGATGTGGGTGTTGGAGCCTTAATCCATTAATCTTCGTTAGATGTTTAGAAAGTTTATGGTATTCTGTATTTTAGTTTTAAGGCCTGTAAACCCATATGTAATTGCGCTGGGTCAAATCATATTACATTTATATATAAACGGTTATTAGTTTTTAGGGAATCGACATGCCTTTTCTAACAGGCATGAAGAAACCATTCAATAAGTATATATAGATTGAGTTTTGTAAACATTAGTAAACCCTTTTCTGTTCTTATGTATCAGATTCTTTATAAAGGGTTCAACCCATATTCTCTTCATTGTTTACTTTTCCTTTTGATTCTTGTTTGGATGATATGCATGATGTTGCTTGATCATAAGATCCTGGAACAGCAAACCTGTGATATCAGCCCACCAAATTTCGAACATGGGTGTCGGTGGCGTGAAGAGGTCATGTTGCGGTCATTGTGGTCAAGTAGTTAAATAGATTGATATGATTTTTCTCGGTTTCAGTCTTTTAGAGATGAGTTAAAGACACATAGATTTAATGCCCAAAACATCATTACCGAAATAAACTAGTACACTCGGGTTTATCAACACAAACATAATAAATTTCAGTGCAGTTACGACTTTATTCATCCTCCATTACAGGCTTGAATTCGAGCAGTGAAATGATTTATGTCTATGTTACAAAGAGAACTTGTTATTTGTGTTTGCCAAACAGATAATTTGAAACAGTATTTGTTTTAAATTAACTACAAATTAGAGAATAGTGCATCTATGCTAAAGATCGACTACATTCAAATCCTTAGTTGATTTGTAAGTAATTATAAACCTGAATATCGCTTTGATTATAGTATATAAACCTTTTTCTCCAAATTCGAACCGGCCTTTCCTTCTATGGTTCATACACCTTCTCTATAAACCTTTACTATATAGAGATGCTTTGATTACCAATAATAGTAACCATAAACATTTAGTTAAATCATGAAGTACGAATACCATCACAAAAGAAAGAAAACATAGAAGAAGCATTGATACTAAAACTAAACACCAATTTCTTTTAATACCTGAATGAGTTATATTTAGTGACGTTTACATGTAATCAAGTTGTTGTTCAAATTACTTTGTATTTGAGTTCCTTTTTTTTTTTTTTTTTTTTTTTTTTTTTAATCATGCTTACAACACTTTAACTTCATTGAAAGTTCCCAATTCAACCTTGCTGGTTAAATGGTCCCATAAGCCAAATTCAACCAAAAAAAACATGTTAATGTATGTGTTATTTACTTAATTATTGAAGCGACAAGTGTAAAACTTTTATATTATCATAAGAGTACATAAAATCCTTTATTTTGTTCTTCATTTTGTTACATTGTCTCTCCACCTGAAGATCTCGTTATACGTGAAGATGACATATCGTACATGCATTTCTTATTGTCCGTGTCGATTTTGACCTTTTTGTCATTTTTATAGATTGTTTTTCATGTTGTATATCAATCATATATTAATCAAAGCGGAGTAAAAATGGTTAAAAAAAATAAAAAATAAAAAGAAAAGAAAAGAAGCTAAAAAAATGTATTTTGTCAGACTGGAATCATATAGAGTTTTTTTTTTTTTTTTTTTTTTTGAACGGCAGCTTATATATAAAACTAGCAAAAGCTAGAACACAAAACAACTAACATACATTATCTATCGGATTACCTAACCAACCTATCCATCTAAGCCGCATCTTAGGATTTCTAGATGAAATCCACAAGAACGATAGAGAGACAATCGAATCCCATAAAGTCGCCTTTTTAGGCTTACAATCAGAAAAAATTAAAGCATTACGAAAATTCCATATTGACCACAACAGAGTAGCTGCTACACCTTCAAGAATAAATCTAGCCGTCTTCGTCACCTTACAATCATCAACCCATGAAAACCACTCCGCAATGTTAGCCACACCCGGGATATCCAAATGGCACCATCTAGCTAGTAACCTCCAAAGCTCTTGTGCCATCCCACATGAAAAAAAGAGATGATCGACATTCTCTACGTGATCAACACACACGGGACATAATAAAGAATCAATATCAATACCTTTTGTTCCAAGTTCACCATAGACGGAAGTTTATCCAGGTTCAATCTCCACAAAAAAATATAAACTTTGATAGGAATAACTCTATTCCATCTAGTGCACGACAACCCCCGAGGCAAAGTATGCTCATCAATAAACTTACAAGCAGACGCAACAGAGAAACCATTAGAATCTAGAGACGATTTCCAGCCATCCTTTTTATCCGAGATCGTGATGTCTTGGATCACAGCCTTTAAATCTTCGAGTTGGCTAGACTCCACCCCACCTCTTGGGGCCCTTCTAAGAACCATGTTCCAATCAGAAATATTAATACGATGTGCCACCTTACTCTTCTTGTCTCCTTCTAGCGCATACACACGAGGGAATAACACTTTTAACGGACTATCCCCACACCACATCTCATCCCAGAAGCTAATCTTCATTCCATCTCCAAGAGAACGCTTACAAGCACCAAGCAGATTAACACCTTTTCTTTGGATCTGAAAGGCCGAATTAACAATAACCTTCCATGGACTTAGATTCGAAGCTGAAATCCTACTGCCCCCAATACCTCCATCTTGCCCATGGATGCCTCTAATCACTTTAGCCCAGAGATCATTAGGATTACATCGAAATCTCCAAATCCATTTAAACAATAGAGATATGTTTAAAGCAAATATACTCCCGATTCCGAGCCCACCTAAAGCCTTACTAGCTAAGCACACGTTCCACTTAACCCATGTAACCTTCTTATCACCCAAATCTCCCCCTATAAAGAACTTATTACGCATGGATTCCAACTTCTTTTGCACGTAAGTAGGCATCTTATACAAAGACAAGTAATACGTAGGAAGGTTGCAAAGAACTGACTTTATAAGAGAAACGCAACCACCAACAGAAAGTAACCGAGCTTTCTAATGTGACATTTTTGAATTAAACTTATCGACAATGCACTTCCAGTTTTCAACTCGACCCATGTTACACCCTACAGGCACACCTAAATATGTCATAGGGAGCTTCGCGACCCCACAACCAAGAACCGTAGCCATGTCAATAACGTTCTCATCAGAAACACTTACACCTACGAGTTGGCTTTTCTGAACATTGATTTTGAGACCAGATAGCAAGTAGAAGCATCTAAGCATACAAATCAAATTATGGGCATTATGTTGAGACCACTCACCAACGAAAATAGCATCATCAGCATAAAAAAGGTGTGAAATATCTAGATTACCTTCCCCAATAGACGCACCTTTAAGCATGCCAATGTTCACAGCCTTACACGTAATAGCGTGTAAACCTTCCATTACAGAATGAACAAGAACGGCGACAAAGGGTCCCCTTGTCTAAGGCCCTTAAAAATCTCGAACTCGGTGTTGGAGAGCCATTGACCGAATAGATGCCCACGAATTGCGCATACACCCAGCAATCCACTTACGCCACTTAGAACAAAATCCAAGATTCTCCATGATCACATCTAAGTAATCCCACTTAAGAGAGTCATAAGCTTTCTCGAAGTCAACTTTGAACACCATAAGCTGTTTTTTCTTCTTATGGTACCATGCCATGACTTCACTAAGAATTAGAGGACCATCGAGAATACTTCCGCCACTAATAAAAGCGATTGTTCCACACTCACACAACTTCCAATGACTGGTGAGTCTATTAGCTAAAAGTTTGCCAATAATTTTATATCGCAACCTATTAGACTAATAGGTCTAAATTCAAACAAGTTTAGCATTGCTAACTTTTGGAATCAACGAAATAAAGAAGAGTTACATCCTTTTGGAAAATAAGCCGAATGAAAGAACTCACGAACAAGTCTAACAACATCGATTCAATGACATTCCAAAATGTCTTAATGAACTTAAATGTGAAACCATCGGACCGGGCACGATCAACGCCACAATCCCAAACAGCCCTCTTTATCTCCTCATTCGAAAAATCAGATTCCAAAAAATCCCTTTGCTGACAAGACAACCAATTAAGAGGAACATCTCCTATACAAGCACGATCACCACTTGTACAAGAAAATCTACTACGAAAATGATCATAAAATTCAGCCTTAACCTCACCCGGATCCTCAATCCAAACACCATTTTTAAGAACACCTTTGATAGCATTTTGACGTCTTTTTTTCTTTAACGTACTATGAAAAAAGCTTGTATTTTCATCTCCCTCTATAACCCATTTAATTTTAGCTTTTTGAGCTAAGTCACTTGTCTCCTTCCGATCAATGTCACAAACAATCTTTATAGATGCATCCCGATCAATGAGGTCCTCACTAGTAGCTGTATTTTGATCCACCTTTACATCGATTAAAGACAAACGGGATTTATGCTCCTTCCGCAATCTGTTATCTTCCACACTTTTACAAGCAACCCAAGACCGAATAACTTGTTTAAGGTTTTGAAGCTTCTTTTTAAAAGATACCATGCCATTACTTTCAATGATATTATCATTTTTCCAAGTTTCAGCAACCAATTCATGGAACCCCTCAATATCTAGCCAAGAATGAAAGAAACGGAACGGAGTAGGACCATAATCCACCGCCGATTCTTTAAGAAGAATTGGACGGTGATCAGGGATACCATTCTCCAAAACAATACCTGTGAGAAGAGGAAACGTATCATAAAAACCTTCCGAGACCAAGAACCGATCTAGCTTACTCATTTTAGAAGCCCATTTATTAGTCCGGGTAAAACGAAAACCTCCCAACAAAACATCTATGAGATTCAATCTGGTGATAAACGAGTTAAACATATCCGCTTGCCTCTCATTAAAATTGGTACCGTATCTCTCTCCGGCCTCTCGAACCTCATTAAAGTCTCCCATGACAATCACCTGCCCATCCCAGTTAGAGATTAACCGAGATAACGAAGCCCATAAATCAATTTTTCCCGCCAAACTTTGAGGAGCATAAACCGCTATGAACATAATCTTGGCGCCATTTTGAATCCAACATCCTTCAATAGCCACATAATTATCAAGACATATGATCCTTTGTTTCTGAAACATTACCTTATTCCAAACACATAAAATGCCTCCTGATCTACCCCTAGCAGAAGTAGAAGCAAAATCGAACTGAATATTACCCCAAACCTGACGTAAAGTCCATAGATCTACACGAACCAATTTAGTCTCATGTAACGCTAAAAAATTAACATTATGCAAATGACATAAATCTCTAACCCACCTCCTTTTATTAAAATCCCCAAAACCTTGTACATTAATAGATAATGTATTCATTAATAAACGTTTACATCACCCATTTCCGCAATTATTTTCTCAAGCGTTGCCTCACATCCATCCATATTAAACCCCAATGCCAAACCAACCTTAATCGTCTGTTCCAATTGTTCAAGCATTGAAATACCCACACGTTTATGCGGTGTTTCATTCTTTGTTGACATGGAATCGTGTAAAACCGATTCTTTAGTAGCCTCCTCTTGTTCAACTGGTTTACAAATGTCACTAAAATCTGTTGTACGTTTTTATCAGCAGATTGAGTGAACCCCGGAGGGAATTCTGGAGTAAGAGAATCTCTCATGTTATTACCTTGATGACACTTTTCGCGATAAGATCCGCGGATCAAAAGGATCCATATCAATAGTGTTAATACCGTCATCAGCACCCTCTTTTAAATCATGATGTTTGCTATGCTGCTCTTCCATTGGTTCTTTTCCTTGAATATCAACCGCTGATTCAGCCACTGAAACATCATCACCATCCTTCTCAAAATCATCTTCATTATTATTAGAAAGTCGAACTGATTGTTATCATAAGAAACCCGAATAGCATAAGAAACCCTTTTTTCCGAATAGCATAAGAAACCCTTTTTTCCGTTACCATAATGGACGCAAAAATCAGTGCTGCATTTGAAGACTTAATACACAAACGTATACTTAACCTATTTGTGTTATCATTGTCATCAATGAAAAGTACCTTGCCCCATCTACTACAAATCTTATTGAATGTTTCATTATTCCATGCAAGTAGTGGAACACCTTCTAGCTCAAGCCAAATCAATCTATCTTTGACCACAAAATCATCATGCCAAGGTTTCAGTGAAGAGAACCATGACAACACTCCTTCATGCTTAAGGAAGTTGTCTCTATTATCCCTATTATGAAATTCAAACAAAACCCATAAACCACCAAGATACTTAGTTTCCACACCCACAAACCCTTCATTCCTGCACATGATACGCGAGTTACCAATAGCTCTAAAATCCTTATAACTTCTCACCAAAGCCAATGACAATCCAGAACTAACTTCCTGAGAGAATATGATTGAAGGGCTTTCAATCACAGGTTCACCCTCATTAGCCTTCATATCTTCAGTATGATGCGATTTGACCATGTTTGCATATGATTTTGGGTTAACATCACTACGATCAATAGTTTTATGATCATACACCACATTTCTCTTAACATCTGCACGTACGGGTTTAACACCCTCCTTCCTATCAAACCTAGCGATATTAGCGTGCAATCGAAGCTTCCCAATCCATATCTTGTTAAGCTATTCAATTAAGGTTTCCTTATTATCAATCTTATTATAACGACAGAAAGCAAACATTTACCCTATCTTATTTTTACGTTTGGAAACATAAACATCGATAATCTTCCCCGTGTTACCACAAATATTCGTTAATTCACGTACCGTTAAATGCGATGGGAAGTTTGAGACGTACACTGAAACCATTTCCTTCCCAAAGTCAATCGAATTGAGATTCCTTTGCAAAGACGAACCTAATCGATCAAACACCGACCGCTTTTCCTCCTTTTAACCTCATGCCATTTCGAATCCTCCATTGCCGGTGGAAGGGAGGTATTAAATCGCCGAGGAGAGGTGGATATGGATGGGTTGAAATCGTTGTGGAGAGGGTGGGGTTAGGTGGGTTGAATCGTGGTGGAGAGTGGAGGATAAGGTGGGTTGAGATCGTTGTGGAGAGAGGCGAGGTATGATGGGTTGGGATCGCCGGTGAAGTGGGGTGGGTGGGGCGGGGTAGGGGTTGAGATCGCCTGTAAGGTGGGTTGAGATCGCTGTGGAGAGGGGCGGGGTAGGGTGTGTGAGATCGTTGGTGAAGTGGGGTGGGGTGGGGTGGGGTTTGAGATCATCAATTAATGCTTACCTATCTTTCACCCAACCATAATATCTTTTAGGCATTACAAAAAGTACTTAGAATTAAAGACATCTTTTAGGCATTACAACCCCGATCATATGTCAACTTCACAGGGTGCTTGTCCAACTTGTGAAGTATATTATACGAGGCAAGCATGAAGCACAAGCAGAATGTAGGTTAAAGTCGCAAGATGGACAATTAAAAAAATTTCTTCGTCAATGAATTCACCTGCATAATCATTCAAACATTGAATAGTATATATATATATATATATATATATATATATATATATATATATATATATATATATATATATACGGTTACATAACGATGCTACCAATGAATTTATGCTAGTTGGGATAGAACTCGATCAACACCTCGTATGTACTATATATGTAGTATATACATGAAGGTCTCGTTCTCAACGTTGCGCAATTTAGATGCACATAGTGCGTATAGACATTTCGCATTTATAATTAAACCCAAAGAGACTCATCAACAAAACTATCACCACATATACTACATTTAGAACCCGGTACATCCCGATCGATATATTTAGAAGAAAACCGAAATAATCAGTGGGTGAAATATAATCAATAGTCGAGTGAAATATAATCACATACGAAAGAGAACACTATGAAGTAGCGAATATAAACTCAAATCTTTAATTATGAAGTAAATAAATTATAGAAATATAAACAAAGATTATAGTAGTAGTAATGTTTTGCACATAAAATAAGTATTTTGAAACACATTGAGTACCATCAATAGCACTAAATAATTGAGATTAAGATTCTTTAAAGTTCAACTAGTTATAATACCTGTGCACGCACAGGGTTTTAAAAAAAAAATTATTTTGTATTAATGTTGAATATTATGTCTTTAAAGGTAATTACATATAATTATATACTTATGCACGAGTTTTTCATTATCCATTAATATCCATTAGAACTTTGTATAATCAAATTTTGTAAAAAAAGTTTTTTTAGATAGCTCCAGATTCAACTATATTTAGCTGATATAGATATTGATGTTCCTATTTAAATTTCACTATTGATATTATGATTTACACAGGATGCGAGTTTAGTTGCACATAATAAACGTTGATGAAGTTAAAATATATTTCTTAAAGTTTTTTAAGAATGTTTTTCTACATATCCTTATATAAATAAATAAAAATTACACGAGTAATTGTTATAAGTACAACCACATTTTTTCCTTCATATTACAGCAGCTCGTACTTACAATTTGATAAGTATATTCCCGTTTTCAATAATTTAGCCGTATTTAATATTCAAATTCATGTCGACATTTGGCATACTTTTAATATGAAATAAATGAGTCCTTAGTAAACATATATAGTAAAAAAAATGATATTTATAATCTTATGTATATTTATATGTTGGAGTTTTAAAACAACATATATATTGTATTTTTAAGTTATAAAGTATAAGGGAGTATTTGTTTAATTTTTAAAGTTATTAAAAAAAACATGGAATAAAATAATAATACACTTAACTCTATACAAATTTTAAAAATTTAACCACTAAAGTTTTATTAATTACCCCTATTTTTTAAGTTTTATTTTCACAAATTTGACACATATGTTTTATGTGTTTTCTTCTCAACCAAATTTCTCCACCAAATTAATTAAAGGTTAACCAAAATCAATTTAATTTTGACTTTTATTAACCAATCACATCACACGATTTTGCTTACGTGGCAAAATCAATCTCTCCTATTGGCCTAATTATTTTTTCAATAAGAATGAATGGACAAAATCACTCCGAATTCATGTAATTCTTTTAGTATATAAAAGATATGAACATTGCAGGCCATGCATGTAGATGTTTTTGTGACCGAGAAGAGAAAATATGTGGGGCCCCTTAATGAAATTTGAAAGAATATCAATCAAAATAAATTGTATTTGGGAATCTAGCTTTCAAGTGTGGTCACTTTGATGGCTAAAGTTGATCTACAAAATAAATGGTTGATCTCATACTCTCATCATAGCTGACATACGCTTCTTTTCTTTCTTTTGGTTTTTCCCTTTCACTTTTTTACTGATTACTATGTCTTCTCGATCTTATTAAGTATATTTCTGTTATATAGTAAGATTTTGGATGTTTTATATTGTCGAATCTAAGCAATACACAATCATGTGGAAAAGAACTAAGACGTAAGTAATCATATATACCCGAAAGTATAAACCTGATGACAAGAAATCGTTTTAAGAAAGACATTTGCTGAACACTTGTGCTTTTGGGTCTGACGAGCACTCTGTATCACTTGCTCTTGGGTCTGACGCAGATGGTAGATGCCCAATATGTCATCGTGGCGTGATAAAAGAAATAATCATTAAGTGTCGGAATTGCAAGCTCGCAATGCATTACGACTGCTGTTATAGATTATTGTAATGTTTTTAAGTAATGTCTCGAATTTTACAGTTCTTTTATAATATTTGTTTCCTCAATGGACTTATTGTTTGTAGTTAGAGATTTGAATTTGAATGAAAAAAGCATTTCCAAATGTTTATCTCTGCCAAAAGATAAACATATACAATCCATTTCCTTAAAAATATACAATCTTCGTCACGCACCAATATACAATCTTCTCTGTCCATTTCCTTAAAAATATCTAGTATTCCATCATCCCTCAAGGCATATATATCCTAGCCATAGAATGTAAAGAGTGAAATAGCTTACGACCGCTAATATTTACTACTATATATGTGGATATAAGCATGACACTGCTTATGTAGTGTAATTCCAACAACCATGCAATCGGGAGAAGTAGGTAGTGCAGAGAAACTAATGATATCTGTATTAGGTAACTGTACTAGAAGCTCAATAATATCGCTTGTGAAAGGGTTAAAGAACATCAATGATCCATCAGGTTTTAAAATTAGCAACCAACCAAACCTTGAACACTTTATTTGGAAATTGCATATATGCTCTTGAGGTGTTTTCATGTAATACTCGTTACCAAACATGGGATCAGTCAAAGTGATAATGCCTTTATGTTTGTTGAACACTATCAGCCACGGTGAAGGTAATGATAACTTTTGCATTATCCTTGATGCTTTTCCGTCGTTCCATGACATCAAAGGTGCTGCTAAATGACAACGTTTGCATGTAGAACGGAAGTTCAGGTAGTCGACACCAGCACAAAACTCCATTATTAACATCTCCAAAACATGAGATGGAAGATTGAACAGGCGTGCTTCTTCATCATCATCAACCTTATCACTTTCTAACCTACAAAATTTATGATTTTCTTACTAAACATAATATTATTTGGCATAATGTATAAATGATTAAAGTGCTTTATAACACAACTAAAAGCAATATGGATGGGGCAACACAAAACTCTTTCTTTTTTAAAACACCACTGAGCAGGTATCGATTCTTTTCTTTTTTAAAATGAAAAGTAAAATAAAGTAAAAGCTAATACGGTAATGATGAAATTCTTACCTTGTAGACCAAACTTAGAATTTTAGCTTTATGCCAACTTAATGGGATGAAATTCCTATAAAAGCTTGCTCATATCATTCAATCTGTTGTACCCAATTCTGATTCCATCTTCTTTGTTTGCCATCTACTATCCATCCATATATTTCTTTTTTGTTAATCTACACCCCAAGTTTCATATATGGACTCCAATTCCAAATTTCCAAACCTTGAAAATATAATTACAGCGAGGCAACATGAGCATCCGCTTCAACTCGTAGATTTGCAGCCTCGTTATCCAGACTATGTAGAATTTAGTGATGACGAGGAGGAGGATAGGGTTATAAGATGGGATTACAATCATACATGTAATCAGTGTCACAAAGATATCAACGTGTACCATAGGTATTACTACAAGTGTACTGATTCATGTGATTATGCGCTCCACACACTCTGTGCAAAGCTTCCTGCTGCGCTAGTAGTATAATCCCATAGTCTAAGTCATGCGCTTACCCTTGAGACGTCCGGTGATCGGTATCAGTATTGCTATTGTAGTGTATGTGGTAGCAGGGAGCCTGAGAACTTGTGTTATGGTTGTTCAATTTGTTCCGGGAATTTTTATAACATGGTACATGTAAAATGCGCCATGATTGGAAGAGAAAATCATATCATCTATCATCCAAGTCACCCGCACCCACTACAGTCTGTTACATCAGAACCAGGTCTTTATACTTGTGATGCCTGTGGGAAGAAACATATGGGCATCTTCTATCATTGTACCACATGTTTTCACCACACCATCCATATTGATTGTGCATTCCTCCCTAGAAAGTTACACAATCAACATGAACATACTCACCCACTCATCATTTCTTATTCTTCAGAAGCTATTAAATATGGTAATAAATGCAGGATATGTCGTGAGCCTTTCCATCAAAGTGTTATATAAATTTGCTAAATATCTTTGTGAGTTATGAATGTGAAAGTTGCAGGTACTATGTGCATGATTAGATTGTGCAACATCTCCTGCAGAGTAATAGGATTTTCCGCATGAAATACATATAAATTTACTAAATATCTCATGCTTTGAATGATTGAGTTGAATTTTGTTTGATATGTACCAACATCTTAATATGTAACCCATTTTCAATTCATCTGCAGGTATAGGCAAAACAATCAAAATTTTAAAGATGCTGATCATCCTAATCTTGTCAATCTCCCATTCCCGATCAAACATACAGCATACTACAACACTGGCTTTTCAAAGAATTGGGATCTACAAGTGAAAGGAACCTGAACCACATCAGTCAGTCATCAGCATGTGCTAAGTCTGGTAGGCACACAATCCGCCGACAGTAAAGGTGCAACTTCTTCAAGCGGAGTTAGTTCATTGTCTTGTCACGACCCAATGAAGAGGATTGAGCTATTATGTAACGGGTGCGTGAGACCAATCATGGATGTGCCCTTTTACAAATGCTCCAGCGAAGACCAATGTTGCGAGTTTGTACTTCATGAGTGGTGCACTCGTTTACCTGCTGAATTGCCAAATCACCCAGGTCACCAACACACTCTCACCTTCCTTCCAAAAGCTTTGAATAATATATTCGGCATTTTCCGTTGTGAAATTTGCACATTACTTTGCAACGGGTTCGCGTACGGGTGCACCAAATGTGAATACTACATAGATGTTAACTGTGGATTCATCCCGGATGAAATTACACATGAAGCTCACCCCGATCACATTCTTTCACGGTGCAAGGGAAGAATGAAGGAAGCATGCGTTGCAGACGGGTCCGCGTATGGAAGTTATATTTATTTTAGTTGTCGATCTTGTGATTTTTACCTCCATTCTGATTGTGCTTTATTCTTGCCTCGTATTATACATCACAAGTTGGACAAGCACCCCATGAGGTTGACATACGGTCCGGTAGAGAACCATAAGAGTGAATACTTTTGTGAAGTTTGTGAGAACTGGCTTGACCCAAATAAGTGGTTTTATCATTGCCATGTGTGTGCCTACTCTTTACATACTCGTTGTGCTCCGGTGATACTTAACTTTGAAGCAGCCTATAGCAATAACAGAAGCACTCTGTATAATATCAAAGGTCACGAGCACTCTGTATCACTTGCTATAGGGTCTGACGCAGATGGTATATGCCCAAAATGTCATGGTAGCGTGATAAAAGATATAATCATTAAGTGTCAGAGTTGCAAGCTCGCAATGCATTACAATTGTTTTAAGAGATTGTAATGTGTTTTTTTTAAGTAATGTATCGAATTTGATGGCTTGGTCTAAGCTTGTAATATTTGCTTCCTCAATGGACTTTTTGCTTTTTCATATTTGTGTTTTCAATAAGTCTATGATTTGATGATTTATAATTTTAGTAAATCTATCCATATTTATCTTTTTGCTTTTTCATATTTGTGTTTTCTGGGTGCTATATGTTATCTTACAGAGGTCTTCAGTGTTTGATGTAATGCCTGAAAGAAATGTAGTAGCTTAATGATTGTATAAGACTAAACATTTATGTTATAATTCGATATGATAGCATTCGAAGAAAGCCTCATGGAGTTGTATTCCTTTCTTGATATAATCGAAGAGAATATTTACCTTTGGATTAATTAATTTTTTTTTTTTAAAGTTTTTTATCCAACCTCATAAAAAAGCAAAAGTCGCCTCAATGTTATTTTTTTGTTAAATGGAGATACATAATATGCTTTGAGTGCTTATTAGGCCAACCACAGTGGAAGTATCAAGTATTTAATTAGCTCTCTGGGTTCGTTAATAAAATGCCGGTGATTCAGCCTTCATCTTCTAATTTGGTTTTAAATATTTCATATATATTTGCAGTTTAAAAAAAAAAAATGTACCTCAATCTTGTTTAATAAGAAAAGATATTGATTGTATCCTGATAGCCTAAAATCACAAATTTTAATTGCAAGTGTCGTTAGTTGGTTTTTTGCTCCTTTAATGTCATGTTATCTAAGTGACTAGCTAGGTTCGACTACTAATCCGATTTTGCTTATTAGTCATCCAAAGGGTCAAAATTAGCCTTTCAAAAGGACTTTTAAACACCCTGTTTGTTTAATGATCAGAATGCAATAACCATTACATAAGCAAACCCACAAAGATGCTATAAATAGAGCTGTCAATAAGTTGCTATAATTGACCCTTAGACCATTACGAACGAAAATGGCTTTCTTTTTGTTCTTCCATCATCATAACTTTGAATTTATTTGGCTTAAAACTCTTCAATTACGGGTCAAAATGATTTATGAACTATTGAATACTTTGAGTTACTGATATCAGCCGGGTTGATTTTGCTGCCCGTATACATAAATTACGGGTCAAAATGACATGGTTTTCAACAATGCAGGTGTCTGGGAGCATTAGTTATTGTGGACACAATAAACTTTCTGAATTAATTCCTCAAAGAACGCGTGCTTATACTAGCCCAAATAATCTTCACAATGGTGAAATGACGGTCAGAGAGACATCGGAAATTTCAGGACGGTGCTTGGGCGTCGGCCGAAGATATAAACTACTTGCAGAAATCTTGAGGATGGAAAAAGAAGGAGAAAATGCGTTCAAGTTTTTGGATAAAAGAGTCTAACCAACTGGATTGTCGCTTCCTTTTAACATGTCTGTTTCAGTAGCTGAAACCACATGAAGCGAACATGTTAAATGGTGAAACTACCCACTTTGACCCGTTACCTGGCATACTTACTTTTCACCCTCAAAAAAATATAAGCAGGTACTAATTTACTTATTTTAAAGTGTTTGTTTACTCTAAAATGGAAGCGCCTGTCAAGATTGAGCAAGCTTTTTAGTCCTAATCATCCACATATCCTGAAGTATCATACTTATGAGTAAGTTTTTTAGTCCTAAAACACATTACTATTAGAGGTAATCGGACCAAGCCCGGTCTGTGGGCTTAGGGTCTATAGAGATTATATGAGTAAACCCTATAGACCCTAAGCCCACGAGACGGGCTTAAACGATTACCTCTAATAATTACATGGATCTATAATCCAAAAAGTTGTTGCTAAATTTATCATTGCTTACAAAAAATAATATGGTGCTTTGGTCCTAAATCTGTATTACACCTAGAACAAAAAGCTTAGCTGTTTTATAGTGAGTAGATATTCAAACTTATTGTACCAGGTATATATGATTAGTGATGGATACCACATGATATAAATATATATCAAAAGGGTACTTCAGGATTGCTTATTTCTTTTGATTATCTGCTTATTGCATTTTTTAAACAAACAACTTTTGAGTAAAAAGTTGGAGAAAACTGGCTGTGTGCGTCGTCTGCTTATTATAGGATGAGATAAGCTGTTAAATAAAAACTAATGCTGGCTACGAGTTATGGGTATTGTGGAGACTAAATTGTTTCATGGGTGAGGGCACTGGACTTCTTTCTCATATGTTTCACTATTTTTCCTATGTATTTTGTGTATCTCCAAGAGCTTGGTTGGGGGCATCTCCCCCCAGTACCACTGAGGTGGCTCCGCCCCTGAATTCATGGAATACAAACATTTTAACTAGAAGAAATTATGGGTATCTTTAGAAAGGTTATGATGATATATACGTGTAAATCTTTTAGGAACCACTACAATGGCGTCAAAGCCATTTTCATTCGATGAGCGTCCAGATGAAGTTTGTTGCTACCCCTTTTTACCCTTGTTGTAATGTCCCTCTTCCTCCTAGACCTAGTCCCGGTGAAGATGATGATAACAGTGTTAAAGTCACTGCACCTTCACATGTGGCTCTAGGTTTGTGATCTTGATGAATGGCATGTGGGCTAATTAATAAAGATCGATGTAATTGTGTAAGTGATCATATTAATGCTTGTGTTTATGCATGTAATAGTAATAACATGTGATGCCGATTAGAGCTCCGTTAAAGTGGTTAAGAACTTTGCTTGTTTATGTCGAATTTGTGAGCGTATGAACCATAGAAGGTTCACCATTTGTAAGTTGTTTAATCGAGCATGCTAGCGAGTCTACATAAACCAAGGGAGTTGAGTTACACTAGAGTCCATATAAATCAAAAGTATCATAGACCAAAAAAAAATGTATGATGCTTATCTCTACCACGTGAATAAATAAACTTATTTGAGAACAAAACGTATGGGTGTGGGTGGCATGAAGGCTAATCATTGTCTCTTATAGATGTTAGGTTACGAGTTCGAACCTTCTTTGTCATAAACATCCTTTTTTTTTTTTACTCAATGTTGTCAGGTAGTATTATCGATTTATCTGATTTTTCTCGATTTGAGTCTTTTACAAATGAGTTAAGAACGAAGAAAGCTTGATATGCATTATCATAATCATACGTTGAGTCATTGCGATTATGCTTATGACACTAGCTATAAGTTATTGTAGTCGCTCATATATGCTAAAGGAGTAACATTCTTCAAATTGTAGTTGTCGGGTAAGTATGCATTGTTTTTTCTCTTCTAAATTGGAGTTTTCAAACAGATAATTATGTTTAAGTATTGAGGGATCGGGTGGCATGATGGCTAAATCTCATCTCCTACAAGTGGCAGGTCTTATTCTCGAGTCTTTCTGCTTCCCTATCTCTTTTTTTCCTTTGATATTACTGTTATTGTCAAATTTTATTTTAATGATCATTCATAAATTTCATTTTTGAACACATTTCAACCACATTGAGTGCACTCACCAATAATACCGGTTTAGTTAGTGAATACATTCACAAGTATAGTATAACGAAAAATTTGACCCCGCAATAAATTTTAGGGTTAATGGTTTGAAAAATATATCAACTTGTCACGTTTTACTATTGTGACAATAAACTCTTTATTTTCCTATTAAAACAAAAAACTTTCTTAATGACCCTTATTGTAACCAAAAAAGTTTCTTAATTACCCTTATTGTAACCAAATTTCTTAATGACCCTTATTAAAACAAAAAATCCGCAAACTCACGTTTCTTAATGACCCTTATTTTATCAACACTTGGACTGGTCAATCTTTTCAGCCTTTTTGTAGGAGTAAAGCTGCTGATTGTGGATTCAAACACCAATCGTTTTAGTGAATTAGCTGTAGAGATGATCTTGTGTGGTTTAATAATTCTCATCAAGGTTTTAGGCAGTAGATGCAAAAGTTGCAACACAAATATAATTTTACAGCCCGTAGACACAAGTTCAGGTAAAGATGCACTAAGTTAAATATATATTGGTAGAAACAAGCATGATAAGGGGATGAGAGCTTAAAAATAAGCTCTAAAAGCTTCTAAACTAAAAAATAAGTGAAGACAGATATATATTTAGCACTATAAGGAATCTAAAAAATCAAAAATGGGGAAATTTGGCCCCCTCTAACAGCTTAATAATAAGCTGTAAAAAGGGGTGTTTGGTTGCTGTGATAGAACCAAAGGGAACTAAGGGTGCATTTGCAGCTTATAAATAAGATGTCAAATGCTTTCCAAATTGCATATTAAGCTCAAAAAGATTATGTTCATACATCTAACTTATTGTAAACTAAAAATTAACTCCTAAATCTAATTATAACCTATCTAAATTTAAGCTCAAAAAGTGACAGTTGGGTCTGTTAGACAAATTTGCCAAATTTTCATGACATTTTCAATAAGTAATTGTGTATCTAAAATTGTTATAAGAGATTATGAAACTAAATATTAAACTGATTTGAGAGTAAGCTAACTTATTTTAACCCAAACATGCGTCAAGAACTGAATTTTGACCCACAAACAAACTGTTCCAAACACCCCCTTTGGGGCAAACTGTATTTTGAAATCTAAGTTTAGGCTTTGTAACTTGTAAAAACTGATTTGCAAACTGAAACAAAAGCTCACAAGAGCTTATACAGGTTTATAACAGCAATTTTATCAAAAGAGTAAGAAGGATTTGAGACAAACAAAAAAAAACCAAGACTGTAGCAGGAAAATTGCATGAACAAAATAAAATTGCATTTAACTGAAATTGGAAATTACATGTAAATTTAAAATGACAATGATAAGTAAAATGATATCATCTGATAAAATAAGGGTCATTAAGAAACGTGATTTTGCGTTTATAAGGTGTAACATAAGGCGTCAAAAGTATGAAAATATTTATATATTTATATCATAACTCATAAATATTGAGTTTACAAAAACGTGTGCAATAAGGCGGCGTTGCGGCATAACGTGGCGGCATGACCAAGCCTCGCGCCTTTACGAAGCTTTTGCGAGCCTTTTAAAATAGTGATCTAAACACCTCACCTCTAATAATTTCTTTCAATAAATAATAATTTGGATAGGACCATTCATTTTCCACGGCCCCCACCCGTTTGTTGGATAAATTGAAACAAAACTATAATCAAACATCTATTTTTCCACTATAAATTGAAACAAATCTGTATAAACTGAAATGAGAATTAAAGTAAAGTTGGATAAGACCAAACATCTATTTTTCCACAGCCCTCACCTCCATTCATTTGATTTTTTTCGTTATCCAACTTTGCTTTTTACAATTATTTGTTTGTTGGTCTTTCAAAATGGAACTTCACATCTAGTTCAAAACCCAGAATACTCAAAATGAAGCTTCACATCTAGTTCAGTTAGTGGCGGTTTTAAGTGGTCGACGACGATGGGTTTTGCAGACGATGGTGGTGATGTGGCGGAATACGATGCGGAGTGATGGTGACGATGAATTTTCATTTGTTTAGATGGATCTTGGATCTTGGGTTAGGTCGTTTGGTTGTGTGGTGAATCTTTATAATGAAGATTGGTTGTGAATCCTTATAATGAATTGAGTGTTTTAATTTGATTTGTGTGGGGTTTGATTTAATTTTAAGCTGTTTGTGATTTATGAAAGATGATAAATAGAAGCAGATTGTTGTTGACTGGTAGGTGGTTGATGAAGGTTGGATAGATAAAAAGAAGAAATTAAAAATTAAGAAAAGACCAAAAGGTCCTCATGTGGGTACCAGCTTTTGCCACATAACGAAAGTTAGTAAGCGCCGTTAGAGCGAAGGATCAACGGTAGATAACGTTTCGCAGTTAGGGACGAACGGTGCATTTTTTCGGTCAAATGACGAAACTTGTCGGTCAACGCAAACCACAAGGACGAACGGTGTAGTTTACTCTAAATATTTTAACTTTGCATAGTTGTTACGTATTTTTTATTATACTCCCTCCGTCTCATATTTATTGTCCATATTTTCTTTTATTGATGTCTCAAATTAATTGTCCACTTTCCCATTTTAGTAAGAAAAAGATAATATAATGAAGGAATATGATAAATTTGAGTTGTCGAGAGTTATAGTGGTCCCACTTTTATTAATCTATGTGCTTCTTGTCTCCTGACAATAATTTTGAGACGAAGGGAGTAACTAAATTAGTAACTTTTTTGCTTTCTTACTTGAAAGTACTTTTTAAGTATTTGCCAAAAAGAAAGTTAATGTTTTTAGTTTAATACTTCAAATTTATTTGTATATGTCCAAAACATGATATAGTAAAAATAAATAAACCGATTTTAATATAAAAGATCTTAGAATGACTAATTTTTTTTTCACGTAACATCCCACACCCCACAGCCAAAAGCGAGTTAAAATCGCCATTCTTAAAATTTTACAAGAGATCAAGTGTTTTGTCCTGTTGTGCAAAATTAATGCATCATATAGAAATAATGGGCAAATATTTTTAAAATGTATCATACTTGTCATAATTTGTTTTTGTGAGTAGCGAACAATTTTTTTTCTTTTGTAGGTTTTTTTTTCAAATTCTTTCTTTTTAGGGTATTATGTGACAATTTTGCCCTTCGGGAAAAAAATTTATTAGTTAACCGGGGCAAAAATATCCAAAATTTCGCAAAATACTCAAAAAAATGATGAATTTGAAAAAAAAATATTCACAAAAGCGAAAAAATTTATTCACTACCCACAAAATCAAATGATGATAAGTAAAATACATTTTTATAAGTATTTGACCAAAAACAATTGAAGATAGGTGTATCGTGGTTATATTTACACAAATTTCACATAAATAATTAAAGAGTAAACTACACCATTCGTCCTTGTAGTATCGTTGACCATCAAGTTTAGTCCTTTGACCAAAAATTGCATCGTTGGTCCTTAACTGCGAAACGTTACTCAGCGTTGGTCCCTCACCCTAACTGGTGTGACTAACGGGCGTTAAGCCTTTTTAAGTGGAGGGTATATTTGTCTTTTCCCACCCTCACCTTTAACTTTATCTTCTTTTAATTTTTCCTTCTTATCCTCTTGTTTGTTTAAGAATGGATAAATCTGTTCTTTTCTTCTTATCTCCTTCGCATCAAACACACAAGACAGATATATCCATCTTTCCCTCTCACTCTTGCTTCACCAGCAATCAAAGCCAGCATCATCACCTTCACCGCCTTATAATACCACTTTCATCACTATCAAGAATAGCCAAGGGTGTGTTTGTTCGTGTGACGCCACCACAACCACCATCTCAGCCACGCCGCCACCATCCTCACCACCATCGTCCCTTCTCATCTCTCCCGTTTGTGGTATGTCAAACACAACAAAACCCTCATTTGTTTATTTTTAAAATCGAATATAAATCGATTTGTATAGACTTCATGGATTAAAAGATGAATTTAAAACGTTTTTGAATCAAGATTCGTGTGGTGCTAATCATCAAAATGGTTTTGGATAGTCTTGTAGAGGGCTGAAATCCAACAGCTACTACATGTATCAGATCGACTTCGAGCTTAACGTGGTTTTTAGATCCGATTTTTTGTTTGAAAATAAGTGTCGGCATTTGAAAATAAGCTCTCTTAAGTTTTTTTTTTTTCTTTTTTTTTTTTTTTTTTTTTTTGTTAATATTATTTTTTTCACTTTAGCTCCTTAATTTGTTACCATGTCTTAACTCAAGGTAGATTTATAACTTTTTCTTTTTCTCATATAAGTCGTCAAGTGACCATTTATCATTGTCGTAAAAATCTTTTTTTTACCAATGACTCGAAGTTTTTTAAGTCATAGATGATTTGACGGTTGGAGTCTTTCCCTTATTTAAGTCCACTTTTGTGAGAACAAGGACTGCATAAGGTTCACCATTTCTAAGTCGTTTCATGCATGCTAACGAGTCCAAATAAACCAAAAGAGTTGATTTACATACAACTTGTTTTACTTTGTATGAAGTTGATCAATTTTTAGTCTGTTATACTAAACTTAACAACATTGTTAATTTGTTCAAAATAGTTGACATGTTTTCACATTCAAACTCTATGAACATTCACCAAGTTACAACGCCTTATGCACCCGCCATTATATAGTTACATGCTTGAAGTCGAAGCGGTGGGATGTTTTATGTCTATTTACATAAAAAGCTTGTTATTTAGTTTGCCAAACAATAATATGAAAATAGTTTGTGTTTTAATTCACGACAAAATACTAGTGGCTAATGCGTCCATGCTATCAATCAAGTACATTCAAATCTTTAGTTAATAGAACAAGAACAAATTAAATTTGAATTCTTACAAAGAAAAATTATATTTTGTATCTTTCACCCGATGAGCGCCACGTGGATCCCACTATCTCTAATTGAGTGGATAGGATTTCTTGATGTGTGTGATTCTGATTACTTTCCCCGATTCTGAGGCATCCATTTTAAATATTATGTCTAGATACAACGTGTATCTTTCAAGCGGAAACCTTTTGGCTTCTTTGCTACGCTCGCAGTTTTTATTCGCTGCGATTATTAGTCTAGCATCCATGATTCGTCGCGCGCATACTAGGCGGGGACATGATGACGTATAGTCTACATTGGTCACGAACGGACAAAGGACCGCTATTAGTGAGCCCAGCACGAACTAGGCTAAGAGGATAAGTGTTTGGGCTCACGAAGGCCCAAACCCAAATTTATTTATGGAATAGGATATCGGATATCTCCTAACTTTGGAGATAATTGTTTACCAACCGACTTAGGCGGGATGCTTGAAGGTTGGGGAACACGAAACCAACAAGGATTTCGTGTGTATATAAGGGAATCCATCCCTCATTAAAGTGCGATTCACAAACCCTAATTCTCAACTATACTCTAAACCGATTACTTACTCTCACGCGGAGGATAATCGTGGAAACAATCCACGGTAAGCTTAACGGTGTCTTTTGTTTTCTTAGTGCGCGCGGTCTCAAGCATTAAGATCTAATTGATCTGAATCGAACCTAAATAAGAAACGCTCAACTTTGTATCAACAATATAAGAATGAAAACACATCAAGTATATGTTACTTTTAGTTCAATAAAACAAATATAATATACTTCTTCAAAGTTCGTCAAACTATCAAAAAAATAAAAATAAATAAAAAATAAAAAATATGTGTGTTGTTTATTTCTGCCACGTGAATAAATAAATTTATTTGAGAACAAAAGGTATGAGTGTGGGTGTCATGAAGGTTAATCATGGTCTCCTATAAATGTTAGGTCATGAGTTTGAACCTTCATCGTCATAATTTTTTTTTTCCCATTTGCTTTTCGTCTTCTATTTATACTCACTGTTGTCAAGTAGTATTATCGATTTATCTGATTTTTCTCGATTTGAGTCTTAAGGACATGTGGTTTCAATGCCCAAAATGTCAGAAAACGTACAGAGCAACATGGAATAGGACACTCGGGTTTATCAACACAAAATTAATAAATTTCAACCATAAAATTGTAGTTTTATTGATGTTGGATATGTTTGGTAGCAATCGTTTACAGTAACTAGTTAGTAGCGGTTATCGTTTATCATAATAATAGTAATATAGAATGAAGAAGATGAAGAATAGGGATTTGTAAAATGTATTTTGACATGGCCATGACTCCAACGGCCATGAGTCGATGCCTATGCCTCCAATGGCCACGTCTCCAAATGATCATGAGTCGATGCCTACTCTAGGCCCATTGTTGGCGAGAAGAAGAAAATGTGCTTGGTTGAAAGGCTTACTCCATAATCCGTCAATCATCCATCATTAGTCATAGCATATTCTTGCGAGAGGAGGCGAGAATTACCTTTATTTGTACTTACATTATGTTTATATAAAATTCTATCTTCCACAAAAAATCATAACATATCAACTCATGTTGAGTCAATACTTTGTGTTACGTTTTTAATTCATGATTAGGAATGTTTTGCAAATCAATAATTTCGCGCGTTATGGTTTATGGAACGAAGAAAGTTTGATATGCATTATCATACGTTGAGTCATTGCGATTATGCTTATGACACTAGCTATAAGTTATTGTAGTCGCTCATATATGCATTCTTCAAATTGTAGTTGTCGGGTAAGTACGCATTGTTTTTTCTCTTCTAAATTGGAGTTTTCAAACAGATAATTATGTTTAAGTATTGAGAGATTCGGTGGCATGATGGCTAAATCTCATTTCCTATAAGTGGCAGGTCTCTTGTTCGAGTCTTTCTGCTTCCCTATCTCTTTTTTTCCTTTGATATTACTGGTATTGTCAAATTTTATTTTAATGATCATTGATAAATTTCATTTTTGAACACATATCAACCACATTGAGTGCACTCACCATTAATACAGGTTCGTTTTAGTGAATACATTCACAAGTATATTATATGAAAAATTGACCCGCAATAAATTTTAACACAAATAAACATAGGAATAATATTATGTGGGTAAAGCCTGACCTTAGCGCAAACAAACATACTTATTTAGATCATTTTGTTGTCACTTGTAACTTTTATAGCTCAATATATATTCAGTCTTTAACGTATGTTTCACCAAGTTTTATATCCCTGGAGCACGGTAGCGTCACGCCGTCACCTAACTAGTTATTATTAACATTTTTTAGACAACAGTACGTTGCCAAATAATACTAGTATATATAAAGATGACTTTAGGAAACATATATATTCACGCAGTCGATCACCTTAACTTGTGGTAAACCATGATTTCATGTCTAATCTCACCTTTTTTTTTTTTTTTTTTTTAATTCATAATTATATTAAACAATTTAATAAAAACATAATATTTCATTAATAATTAAAAGAGAATTCCATCCTAAAAATCGCATAAAAATATATATATATATATATATCTAAAAATCGCAACTCCATCCATATTTCTCCGCGAGCTCACGCTTTTGGCAAGAGTGAACGCTAGCATATTGGATCGGTTATGTGATTGTGCGGTTGGTTATAGAACACTACTGGTTGTGAGAGTTGGAAATGGTTAAAATTTTGAATCGGAAGTGTTTATTTATAAAGGGAACTTTATTATTATTATTATTATTATTATTATTATTATTATTATTATTATTATTATTATTATTATTATTATTATTATTTTATTATTATTATTATTTTTTTTTTTTTTGTTATAAATCATCACTTTATTAAAAACTCAAAGGATTTACAAAAAATTAGTGGGAAGCAGAGAAAACTGGGCCCCCACACCTCTAGCAATAGCAAAACCAATCCTATTAAAAATATGAACCGCAACACGTGCCCCAATGTCTTGAGTCAAAGAGAATCGTCGAATACGCTTTAGTAAGGTTACTGCATCCTTCTCAAGTTCTCCAAAAGAAGAGAATGAAAAGGGGAGAAATCCATATCCGATATCCGCACATTTAGCATCGTACTTGACACGTTTACGTTGTGCAGCATCAATGACCGCACGCCCTTTGTGTCAAGGGCGACGATCCCGTAAGATCAACACATACATCACGCCCACTATCCCAAGAGTAAAGTAATATATCAGCCGGTCGTAAGGATCTGTCCCTATCTCCATAAAGCCCAATATCCACCTCCTTACGAGCTGAAATACCGGACCGCGAACATATATCAACAAGAACATCACGCACAAAGTTATGCCGATGTTTAATGCCAACAATACCCGCACACGAAACAGCGTGATCCCCATAAATATCTCCAGTAAATACCTTAGAACAGTGAACACGGTGCACGAGCAAGAAAAGAGAACACCCAACCGATAGCACAACACACAACGATAAGCCACGGCATTCATAGTTTGTCCGGTCGGATATCGGAGCCACCCTAAGCCAATCGAGTATGATCCTCCTTTAGTGAACTCCATAACGCCATCTGTCGAGGAGAAAGATGGAATGTAGATTCAACAGTTTGGGCAACCCGAGCGAAATATATATCTGCCAATTTCTTCATAAGTTTGGGGGCAGCGACCTCACTAGGGTTACTCAAAAGGTCAAAATCCATATTCACATTAAAAGTACGTAGAGCATCATCAAAAGAGGGACCATCAATAACAATACCAGAACTATGGAGAAGCTTAGTCTGTAGGCTAGCAGATTGAAGTCTAGAAGGAAGGAAGGCATAGTTCAAGACATCACCTGCAGAATATACACCAAGCCTCCCAAAAGCAAAGGGTAGGGTGGCGAGTCTCCACTGCCAATCACCAAAACCGGGCCTAGAAGCAGTGACAATGCGCTCCAAAGAAGAACGAAGTGCCGCATCAAAAGAAATCTAGCACACTCAAAGACCCGAGGGGAACATGTGCGCATAGAAAAATACAACTTGGAAATACCAGCACATGTATGGAGTAGAACAACTCGCATTGGGGGTCATTAAGTTTGGCAACAGCATCCATAAGTTCGATAGTTTTAGCAACCCTTTTCAGAACAAGCTTACTACCAAACTCAAAATCCACACTAACAGGCCCACCCAATAATTTAACACCATGTAAGGGACGAGAAATATTGGGGGGAAAAACACCGGCATGTCTACTTCTGGGGTCTTCCTGTGGCCAAAAAACTTCAGTTTTATCAACATTGAGGTGTAAGCCACGACAAGGTCCATCCATCATAATCAACTCTAAAACCTTACCCACAACCAAGGTATCACCAATAATAGTGCCATCATCCAGACACCTTGATGAGACCAAAAAGTATGATCACCATAATATAATATGGCAGAACTGGAGTAACAGAATTCCACCCACCGTGAAATAGCCGGGAAATGAAGCCGAACCTCGCGCAACATAACAGCCCGATCCACCATGTTGAAAGCGTTTTTAAAATCAACCAACAACATAGACAGACCAACATCACCCCCACGGTCCTCAACCAACCGATTCACAGCATGAAGAATAGTCTCCCCTCCCCCCGAAACCCCAACACCAAATTGTAAATCATCTAAATAACCGTCTGAAGAGTGGCCAATCATGGAAGCACAAACCTTGGAAACTAAACGCCTCCAAACAGTCCCAACAGCAATAAGACGGATACCCCGAAACCCCAACACCAAAATATTATTATTATTATTATTATTATTATTTTATTTTATTTTTTTTTTTATTATTATAAACATCGCTTTCATTAAACAAAACCAATGGATTCAAGAAATTAGTGGGAGCCTCAACCAACCATCGCATCGCTTTATTATTATTATTATTATTATTATTATTATTATTATTATTATTATTATTATTATTATTATTATTATTATTTTAAGCGGCCTACGGTCACTTTTTAAGCCGTTCAACGGCTATATGCTCTCCCCCATGATGCCATGCTGCAGCGGCAACACATGTCGAGCTCCATGACGCCGCGACCTTTCCGAAGGGATGGCGGCGGTGTTCACCAGCGGCATGGGTCATGCCGAGAAGCATGTCGAGCCCACTGCCACCCCTTTAACGAATCTTGGTTAATTTTTTTCTTTTTTTCTTTTAAATGTGAATGTATTTGAAGCCTCTTGAGATGAGATACATATATAACATCATGAACAATATAAAAATAATTTGTATTTGTGAATAAAAATTGAGAGTGAGGATGGGGTGCCGTCTAAGGATGATATGCTATAGGTGGTAGGTCTCAAGTTCCAGCCGGCCCCTTTTTTTTCATATCTTTTCTTTTTTTTTTTTTTTTTTTCGCATTTTTTCCCTTTCGCTTTTGCTCTTTTAATATCTTACCATTATAAAGATAAATAGTTATTAGTTACTCGAATATAAACTGTTAGGAAGAAAAAATATGTTTATGAATTAAAAACAGTCAAGTATATGTTACTTTTTGTTCAACAAAACAAGTATAATATGCTTCTCAAACTTCTTCAGTAAACCAAAACACAAAAAAATAAGACAAATGTATGTTTGTTATTATTAACTCGAATAAATAAATTTATTTGAGAATTAAATGTATGGGTTTGGGTGGTGAGAAGGCTAAACATTGTCCATTATAAGTTTATAATTGTTGGTCACTAGTTCGAGCCTACTTTTCCTTACCCATTTTTACTTTTTTTATTTATTTATTTTTTCTCGATTGTTTTCTATGTATACTCATTATGGTTGAGTGGTAAAATCGATTGATACGATTTTTCTCGATTTGAGTCTTTTAGAGATGAGTTAAAGACACATGGATTCAATGCCCAAGGTATCCGTAATTACCAAAATGAAATAGTACCCTCGGGTTTGTCAACACAATAACTCAAAAGTTACAACATATATTGTACAAGTTACTTGGTAGTTAAGTTAACAAAACCGTCTTTGGACAAGGCCCTTAATGGGCTACATACGGTTCCTTTCGATATGGCTTTTAATGACCGGTCATCCACATAGACTTCAGTTGCGGCCTACTGTTTTGAATGCATTGTCTACCCGGCGATGGGTGGCACCCGTTCTTGAACCAAGCGGCATTTTGTGTAACGATCGCGCTTGGCTTGTGTGGGTATTGTCTTTTCTCGTCTTCTTGGGCCATTTGTATCGGTGATATCCGCATGCAGCGTCGAGGAAACACTTCAATGGGTATCCACACAGGACTCTATCTTCCATCTATCTCAGTAGCGGATAGCGATCCTGTGGGCATGCTTTAAAGGTCGGTGAAGTCTACACATTCGCGACTACAGTCGCTTTTTGACCATTCTTTGGATTAAGAAAGCGATCGTGGTAATAGAACTTCGCATAATTCCGCTTTAACTAATTTACGTACCTCTGCTAGAATTGCTGCGCCTCTGCAGACTTGCACGCTTAACCGGCGTATCGGTAAGTATCCTTGTCGGATTCTAAGTTTATGCTCTGTGATCGGCGTGATACGCCCGATCGTGTGTTTGGGCTCCCATGCGAAAATATCGTTCTTTTGTAGAAGGCCTTTACGGCCGCTGGATTGTCCGAACAATGACCCTCGATGGTTATCTCACAGTGCGGATATTACGGGTGGTGCGACCTTAAAGTTGGGATTTTGGCAGCCTTTGCTTCGGGATTGGTTCCATTTCGCGTATAGCGTGTTACATTCTACTGTTTAGTACCGTGGCATTGTAAGAGTGACAATGCCCCTTCAATTGAATTTAAGCATCGATGCGTGCATTGTGACACCGCACGCATGGGCGATATCCGGTCTCCCAATAATGCCATTATATGATGAAGGGGATTTGATCACCATGAAATTCATCCAGTTGTTGTAGAGTGCTCTGCGTTGCCATGTGACTAGCGATCGTAGTTGGCCCATAGGCCGTATCTTCTCACTGTAAAAGCCGGTGAGTCTGACTGATGACGATGTAGCGACTCGTGTTGGTCGTAGTCTTTTAAAGCAATGCTCATACATAATATTTGCCGATGCCCACCATCGATGTACATGCGGTGTATGTCATGACCACCCGCTAATTTCAATAGTAAGGGCTCGGCATTGCGTTGTCCGCCGTCAAAGTAGGAAAGAATTTCACTTCTTGGAAAACTCTTGGGCGACCTTACTGTCACGGTGGTTGTTTGCCGCGTCTGTATCATATAGATTGTCGGCCTTACTCCTGGGTGTCTCCTTCTTGCTTTCGTTCTTTGCTTATCTCTTCCCTCTTTAATGTTTTTAACTAAGTGGTTGCCCACTGACCATCTTGTCGATGAGTTGGCCTGACTGGACACACTCGTTAGTGGTGTGACCTTTTTGTGCATGGTAGTCACGGTATCCATTCCAGTCGCTTATCTTACGGTATGCGCCTGCGGTGGTCTTGGAAATCGCTCGCCTGCTGCGGTATTTCCTTTGGGGTTTTGATCGGGGAGTATGTCATTATCCTATCTCTGCCGCTCCTCTGCTGCGATAGCTCCTATTACAGTTATTACCTCGGTCATTGGATTGTCTCCGGAGTTGTTCTGTGACGATGGCTGGAATAGTTCTTTTTGCTATCCGCATGGCGGCTTCTCCTGACAAAAGACCGAGGCGCTTCATGAGCTCATCGAAGGTCTCGGGATCTTGTCGTTCAATCTCTTGATGAGTTCGGGTTATTAATCCCATTCATGAGAGCAAGAGATCTTTAAGACTTGGGCATGCTTTAACTTGCATGCTCGTCTTTGAAGCGTTCCATGAGCAGCTGTGAATTCTCCACAGTTCGTGTTTACTGGCGAGTTCGGCGAGTTTTTAACACACTTTTGCGTTGAGTAAAATTTAAGTGAGCGCCTTTCTCGCTCTTCAAAACCATTCACGCTTCTTCGTGGGAGTTTGTTGAACGGTTCGCGCTTCCCACGTGGAATTAAACATATGGCACCAAGCGGTTGTGGCGAGTTTTCGATGGTCGTGGTGATTCAAAATTTTAGGTGATCGTCGGGATCACTGTCCCATCATATGTTTAACATTTGCGGCATGCGCCTTCTCTTGTTTTCGAATCACTAATCGTCGGTGAGCATCCACTTCGGCGGCCATGGGAGACATGTCTTCCTCTTGGCTATCGCGTGCAGCCTGGATTTCAATGCTGTATCACTATCCTCGTTGTCAGGAGTTGTCGAGAAGATGATTTACCTTCTTACGGTAACTTCTTAAACCTTCTCAGTCGACTCATAGTGCGGATCGAAGGGCTTTCACTTAGGAATATTTCCGCCCGATCTATCTGTACTCTGACTGCGACCCGTGGCGTAGACAGCAGCATGGTTCTTTCTATCATCATCACTTTGTCGGCTTAAGTGTTGCGGTGAGATGTCTCATCACCCTCGACTCTCTTCCGGATTACATTAAATCTTGGGGTTCTATGATGGGTTCCTGCGCTTTCCGCCGGGTTGCGCGGTGGAAAATATCGTACTCGAATCGAAATTGAGTCGGGCCGAGGTTCATACGATCTATTCTTCTCTTCCTCTTGCATGGGGCGGCCGATGCCGTAGTTTTCAATGCCCAATGGGCGGATTTGGAGCTCGGTTCTTGTACCAATTGAGAATTCTTGCTTGAGACACACTGCACTAAGAGACAAGAAACACCGTTAGGCTTACTGGTGGGATTGTCTCCCGATTATCCTCCGGCGTGAGAGTAAGTAATCGGTTTAGGGTTTAAAGAGTTTAGGGTTATGAGATCGTACCTTAAGCGAGGGTATTATTCCTTTATATATGCACGGAATCCTTGTTGGTTCGTGTTCCAACTCTTGCGTATCCGCCTAAGTCGGTTAGAATGATTATCTTCTTGTTTTAGAGATATCTATATCCATTCCGTAAATAGATTTGGGCTTGGGCTTTCGTGGTCAATCCTTTATTGATATTAGCCCAAGTCGTCTTGGGCACGAAATATCGGTTGTAGTCGGGTTCATGACCCGACTCGGACTATCGTCATCACCAGTATCCGTATTATTACCAAAATGAAATAGTACCCTCGGGTTTGTCAACACAATAACTCAAAGTTACAACATATATTGTACAAGTTACTTGGTAGTTAAGTTAACAAAACACGTCTTTGGACAAAGGCCCTTAATGGGCTACATAAGAGCATGAGTGTTGTGACTGGCTATTCTTATTCACTTGGGTTTGCGTGTGTCGTATCGACATTGATAACCACTTAAAAGTACCCCGATTCACAACTAACCCAAACCTCTTCTTGAGCCCCATGACCCCATTTTATTTACGTAAAACACCCGCTTATCAAAAAAAATTTAGATGGTTTTCAAATCGTGAAAGCCTTGAATGAGAAAGTGGCGAAACTTTGTGGTGTGGTGGCGAGCTTACGGAGGTGCCACCTCGGACCGGAGAGCCAAGCTCGTTGCCATACCTCATCATAAGTGATCCACTAATTACCTCGGCGAGAGGTCTTCAAGACGTCAAAGTGGATCGAATATCAAGAAATAATCTTAGAAGGAAGTCAGGTTGGTAAAAGTGTCGCATATTGGAAGCGCTATGGGACATGAAGAACATGGACATGTTCAAAAGCCACAAAATCACAAAATCACGTACAAAGTGAATATCATTCTCGATATGTTTGAAATGCGTTGATGTCAATCATGTTGGAAGCGTTAGGAGTAGGGGTGTCATTCGGGTGAGGCAGGCAGGCCGAACCGGCAGAGTCAGTTCGAATTCGGTTACTCAGTCCAAAATCTAACTTCGGTCAATCAGGTCAACCCGTTTAACCAGTCACAATTGAATTCGAATATCGGGTTTAAATACTTTAACCGTCGGTTGGGTCATTGAAATTAACGATTAGGATTTTTTTTTTTTTTTTAAATCTTTATTTAATTTTAATTGTTGAATGTATTCTTTAAAAGTCTAATTAATGTTGTTTTATGTAATATATTTGCGGTGGGAGGTTAGCGGTATAGCGATCGGATCGTGATATCACATTAATTCCATCTTAGCGGTAAAGCTTTGATCATATAATTATATTTTTCAAGTAAATAAATATTGTTCTAGCATTAAAAACATATAACTTGTAAATGAATATTTAGGCCAATATCGGGAGGATCAATGAGCCGAAGCACGTACCATTGGACCCGGCATTGGCTGTGACACGTATAAAGGTATTTGGGTTTATATTATCGGGTTTATATTATCGGCCCCATATGAGGAGCGTTAACGGGGTGATGTATTCTGATTTTATTCGAGCAAAAAGCGAACAAGATGGAAATCTCTTCATTTAGATTCATGGCCAATTCGGTCAATTAGCTTAGTTACCTTAGATCCATGGCGATTCGGTCCGATTAGCTTAGTTAAACTTCATCCAAAAAACCATATGCGTCGCAAGAATCAAGCAAACAATGGAGCTAACATGTATAATGAATTTCCAACACACCCTACTTAATTTTATTTTAGAAAGAGTCCTTAACAAAATGCAAAAATCGTACTGCTTGTACGCAATTACTACGTTTTCAAATAGGGTCGAACAGACCCGACTTGACCCGACCCAGACTTGGACCCGACCAGCTTGACCGAACCAGAGCTAACTTGGGGAGTTCAAATAGAGGTCGGGTTCGAATATATTATTTTACCCTCGACCCGACTTGGACCCGACTTGGTTGACCGAACGCAAACCCGACCCACGGCGAGATAGCACCCACAGTTAGGGTCATCGTTTCACTTAGCCTTTTCTTTTTCTTTTTTCCTTTTTTCCTTTGATTTCAAACAAATCGAGTAAATAATGAATGTCAACCATTAAGTTTTTAGTCTTATTGATGCTAGATTAAGGGACGTTAATAATGCGGTTTTGTTTTAGTGAACACATTCGCAAGTATAGTGTAACAAAAAATTGACCCAATCTAGTGGTAATGTGCCCTCAAAATCATAAAAACAACCGACATTCAAACTTCGTTGATTGAAAATCTTGAGATTGCGGTGAAAAATCCAGGACCCGGCCATGGGAATACATCAAGAGACAAATAAGTTTGACACCCCAGGCTAGCGTGAACTAGGATCCTTCTCCGTTTCAAATGACATATATAATATCTCACAATGTCCACTACGAGATCAAAGATCTTGGGTCATATTAATTATAAGCCTAAAATTGATTTTACTATAGACTTATGCAAAGTATATATAAACCTTGTTCTCGATTTCGAGCAGAAGCTTTCCTTGAATGTCCTTCATGATACTTAGTATGACATAGAAGTTCTCTACACACATTGTACTATATAGAGATAGAAATTTGGCGTCGGTCCAAATCGAACCGAAGGCCGACAAAACCAAAACCATAAAAACCTAAACCAAACCAGACCAAGATATGGTCGGTTCGGTTCGATTCGATGAATCCTTGGTTCGGTGCAGTTTCACATGTGTTTGTGCATGTTTTTGTCGTTTTGGGTCCGGTTTACGTGTGTTTGTGCATGTTCGAACCGACAAAATCGAAAACGAAAACCATAAAAAACCTAAATCGAACCGAACGAAACCGAAAATTGTAAAAAGCGAAGCCGCAAGTGATGTGAGAAGGCTAAACATTGTCTACTATATTGTTAGGTCCGCTAGTTCTAGCCTTCTTTCCTTACCATACTTGTTTTGTTTTGTTTTTTTTTATAATTTTTTTTATTTTGGCTTTTCTCCATTGTTTTTATTTATACTCATTGTGGTCAGTGGTAAAATCGATTGATCGATTTTCTCAATTTGAGTCTTTTAGAGATGAGTTAAAGACACATGAATTCAATGCTCAAGGTATCAGTAATTACCAAAATGAAATAGTACCCTCGGGTTTGTCAACACAATAACTAAAAGTTACAACATATATTGTACAAGTTACTTGGTAATTAAGCTAACAAAACCATCTTTGGACAAGGCCCATAATGGGCTACATAAGTGATCCTAATACCTCGGTGAGAGGTCTTCAAGCGTCGGTGGATCGATATATCAAGAAATAATGCCGAGAAGGAAGTCACGTAGTAAAAGTGTCCGCATATTGGAAGCAGTATGGGACATGAAGAACATGGACATGTTCAAAAGCCACAAAATCACGTTACAAAGTGAATATCATTCTCGATATGTTTAGTATGTTGATGTCAATCATGTTGGAAGCGTTAGGAGTCATCGTTTCACTTAGCCTTTTCTTTTCTTTTTTCCCTTTGATTTCACACATCAGGTAAATAATGAATGTCAACCATTAAGTTTTAGTCTTATTGATGCTAGAATAAGGGACACCCATTAATAATGCGGGTTTTGTTTTAGTGAACACATTCACAAATATAATGTAATAGAAATTTTGACCTAGTCTAGTGGTAAGGTGTCCTCGAAATCATAAAAACAACCATCGTTTAAACTTCGCTTGTTGAAAATCTTGAGATTGCCCTAGAAATCCAGGACCGACCATGGGAATACATCCAGGACAAATAAGTTTGACTTTCCGGGATAACGTGAACTAGGATCCTCTACATTTTCAAATGACAATGATAAAAAGTTACGTAATATTAATGGATTCTTTGTTAGTTTATGGATATAAATTAGTAGGCGTGAGTTAGGATCGAACTCGAGACTTTGGGATTACACACTTCGTATGAGAATTTAAAGTTAATAATTAAATATAAATGTTGTATTTATTTATTTATTAAGCGAAATAACTAGGACGTTAAGTAATTAATGTAATGGACTAACGATGCGTTAAATGTTTATGGAAAAGGACTAAATTGCAAAAGTTGGGAAGGTTAAGAATCCTAAAGGGATACCCAAACCGATCGACCATCGAAGAAAGGAAACAAGGACCAACTTGTTCACCAAGTTTACTTGGGTATATATACAAGGCTAGGGTCTTGTTTTCTAATCTCTTGTGCTCATAAGCTAAACCCAAAAATTGTTTTGTGTGTGTTTTGTCTCCAAACAAATTCGACACCTTCATTAGGTTAGATCCAAAGCTTTTCACAATAACAAGTTATTTGTTTGATAAAAACTAGCGGTACTTTAATTCGGTTTGAATGCGTGTGTACAAGAACTTAGTAATAACATACTTTTGTTATTATCTTGGATTGAATTACAAAAGGTGAGGGGTAATTCATATAATCCTAACTAAATCAAATTAGGGTTCATCCGTTGCTAGTTTGTGGATTTGATTCTTGTTAGGCTAGAATCAACAAAGGTACGCATATTCTTTATGTTAATTAATTATTAATTAATACATCCTTATACGCTTCAGATATTACTTTGATGTTTTGGTGATTATTTATTTGAATGTCTTGATATCTAATTCCAAGTAGTATCACGAGTCATTGGTTTTTAATGAGTAATTAATTACATAAGCGTAATAAAACAAATACTTGTATGTTGTTTGCTATGTTAATCTAGGGTTTATGTTTAGTTATGTTTTGGTCGAATTTTTTTATAAATTGGGCGTACCATTTTTTAAATCGACATATACATAAAAAATTTTTTTGGGGTTTGAAAATTGTTTGTTAACCTTATTAAAACCTAGAATTAATATTGATTACATTATTTATTCATGAATAATTTGTTATGTGTCATGGAATTTTTATATGCGATCTTGTGGCTTACTTGTATAATTGTTATGATATCCATGATTATACATGCATGTTAGTCATGGATAAGTTGCTTTGATATATTGTTTAATTGTTGAGACAGTTTATTTATGATAAATCTTGAATTGGGGAAGACTCAATTAATATATTAATGAATCAATTATGTGCAATTTGGTATAAATTAATTAAGGGTTTCTGTGATCGATTCATCGATGTGTGTGCTCACTTTCTATTCTTTGGGTGAAAACCCTAAATTAATCTATACATTAATTTAACCTAGATATTGATTATTAATAGGATTTTATCGAATAAGTTGCATGTGGCTACTTGTTTACTGCATATAAATTGTTTATTATATGCGCATTGTTTTTAGTAGTTTATTTTTATTTGTTACTTGTTTGTTTGTTTATGTTAGGCAGGTTTTTAAGCAAAGGGTAATTTTGAATAGAAAAATAATCACGGACTAAACAATGGCGTAAAATTAGTATTTTGGAAGAGTTAAGTTGTCAATATAGTTTAATTGATTGGTGACTTTGGTACAATGGTGAGCAGCTCTTATTCGAATGAACTAATAAAGGGTTTAAAGAGTGCGCATAGTCACTTGAATGGATGTCTTAGGTTGTGCTTTAGCACGTACAGTCCTCACCTTACAGCAAGTTCGAGTGGAGCTACTTAGTAAGTCATATAAATGTGCAAGCTCATCTTAAGAGCGAATTAGTTTTAATTCCATCGCTTCACCGGTGGTAATTATCCGAAACACTAAGTGTTTACACTTATGCAAAGTACTGTATAATGGATGATAATTAATACTAAATTCCTTGATTGGTGAACCCAATACCTCAATCAAAACTTTGATAATTTGATCTTTATGAATTGGTAATAAAAGTTTTTATTAAAATTATGCTACAAGATGAATGCATGACATCTTTGTACATATTTGATTTGACACATAAAATCAAAACTAGTACCCTTTAAAAATTAAGAATATGCCATCTAATTAAAAGGAACACTTGAAGTTGCAATTTACGTCATGGCGATTACTTGGCGAGATTGTGATGGAGAGGTAAATCTCTATGTAAAGTCGGACCTTACATGGACATATTTGCGAGTTCTTTAAGTTAGACACTTAAGTTGAGTAGGAAGTGAGACACGGACTCAATGGCATAAGATGGGATGAAACATGTTTATATTTGCAATAGCGTTGGAAAATATAAATCCCATAATGATCTAGGAGTTGGAAATTGTTTGCCATTAATGTTCGACCAGTTACCTTATTATATCGTTCGTTGCTAGCGGATCAAGCGATGTGATGAACCTATGATAATTTGGATCCTAGTTTTCGAGAAAATTATATGGTTATATGTTTATATTTGCAATGGGTATATTTCTTTTCTTGAAAAGTGTATTATCGAAAATACTAATACTTGAACTTTTTACGTAGAAATGGCTCAAAACACCGATAACACTAACCTTTCTCTCCGTTCTGCGTTCAAAAGCTTTTTGATCGAGAAAAGTTGATGGCTCTAAGAATTTCAATGATTGGCACATTTCTTTGAGAATTATCAGGAGAGTTCTTGATCGTATGAAATATCTTTATGAACCTTGCCTATTTGAACCAAGCGGTCTGAAGCTACTCGAGCTCAAAGACGAGTGGAAAGCCGGATATAAGCGTCATAATGATGTGGCTTGTCTTATGTTGGGAACAATGGAATCACTCTTCAAAAGCGGTTCGAACATATTTCCCATATAATATGCTCAATGAACTTGAACTATGTTTGAGAAACCAGTTGCCGTCGAGATTTATGACTTGACCGTCGTTACGACATGGGGCGAGGAGAGGAGTAAAGTAAGTGCTCATGTCTTGGAAATGAAAGGTTACATGGACCGTAAAAGCACTTGGCAAAACCTATGAGGATGACATGGTACATGTAATCGATTAATCGATCCATAACAAGGATTTTAATGGTTTTGTCGAGAAATTTCAATATCCTTTGCGTGGGGAAGGCGATTCTTGACCTACGCATTGCTCATTGATTATGAAAAGGGGTGCCTCAAAGGTTCCTACCGCCCGGTACTTGCTATTGTGGTGGAAGAATTAATAAGCCAAAACCGCGGTCGCAAACAACAAGAAGGGGAAGGGTAAGGGAAGGTTGACAAAAGCAAACGGCGGTGGCCTATCAACCTCAACCCAGAAACCCTACTCCTAGGAAGGATAATCCTAAAAGGATCAAGCATGCCACCATTGCAAGACGAGTTGGGCATTGGAAGAAAGCGTGCTCTCTATCTTGATGAATTGCGGACAAATAAGATGAATCTTTGGGTCCTCGGTAGCGTTACTTGGTAATTTGTTTGTCATTGAATTATTTACTCTAAATCATAATAATTCTGGGTATATGATCACAGGCTGTGGTATTCACATTTGTAATACAACGCGGGGTTTAGAGTGAAGAGGAAGCTTGCCTATGGGGAGCAATATCTGTAGCGTGGGAAATGGCGCACATACATTGTTGAAGCCATAGGAGCGTTTAGTTTAGTATTGCCTTGAGACTTAATCTTGTTATTGAACAATTGTCATTCGCACCTTCTATAATTAGAGGTGTTGTTTCCTTTCAAGTTTGTTGGATGATGGTTTTACTCATACTATTTCAAGTAATGGAATTGATGTTTCTTTAAATGGTGTATTTTATTTTAAAGCAATTCACGTGAATGGTGTGTTTGAAATTGATATGATTGGAAATGTATCTAACAATAATAATAATTCAATGTTTAGCATTAACAAGAAGATAAAGTTAGACTTGAATTCTTCTTATCTTTGGCATTGTAGACTTGCTCATATAGGCAGTGCTCGCATGCTAAACTGACAAGAAGGCTTTTGCAAAATATCAATGATGAATCATTTGATAAATGTGAGTCATGCATATCCGGGAAGATGACTAAGAAACCTTTTCATAGCAATATGGAAGGCTTGATCTACTTGATCTTATTCATGCGATGTGTGTGGACCACAGACATGTGTCAAGAGGTGCTAGCTACTTAGCCTTCTTGATGATTTCGGCCGTTATGGTTATGTTTATTTATAAGCATAAACATGAGGTGTTTGAAACATTTAAGGTTTTCAAAGGCTGAAGTAGACGCAATTGGGAAAGAAGATTAAAGCTCTTCGATCCGATAGAGGAGGTGAGTATCTAAGCGAGAGTTTAAAGATTACTTGGTGAGAATGGAATTGTCCGAATCTCACTTCTCCATATACTCCACAACAAAATGGTGTCTGAGAGAAGAAATCGTACATTGTTGGACATGATACGATCTATGTTTAATCTTACCACTCTACCTTTATCCTTTTGGGATTATGCTTTAGAATCTGCTTTGTTATTCTAAATATGGTTCCCACGAAGGTTGATAAGACACCATATGAAATATGGCATGGTAAAACTCTAATCTGTCTTATTTAAAGGTGCAGGGTTGTGAGCGTATGTTGGGCGTGACTCGTGGATAAACTCCAACAAAGATCGTAAAGTGTATCTTCGTAGGATACCTAAGGAAACTATGGGTTACTACTTTTACTATCAGTGATAATAAAGTAATTGTTGCTAGGTATGGAGATTTTCTTGAAAGAGATCTGTTATCTCAAGAATTCGAGAGGAGAGTTTATGATCGGAAGATGATCATGAAGATGCATTACCTACGAAAACACTAGCATACTTGGGGTAGAACACGATGATGCAGGTCCTCCACGGAAGTTGAAGTGATTCCGTTAGTAGATCCGTAAGGAATATCGTGCACTGACGTCTATGTCTTAACGTGAGGTTGAAAACTATGTTAGGAGATCTTGGAGAGCTACTAGTTATAAAATTTGCCATGGAGAGTCTGGCATGGAGAAGGCGCGAGTTGCAATGAATAAATGCAATCCATGAGAAAATGAAGTGGTGGTAGAGGTTGACTTACCTCCAAGCGCCTCGGTGGTTGGGAGTAAGTGGCTCTATAAGATTAAGGCCCGACATGGATGGCAATGTACACGTCCTATAAAGCTCGTCTAAGTTCGCAGGTTTACTCAAACTTATGGCATTGATTACGAGGAGACATTTTCTCCTGTAGAGACATTAGAGCTATTAAATTCTCATAGCTATAGCGACATACTATGACTATGAGATATGGCAAATGGATGTCAAAACGCGCTTTAAATGGTCGCTTAGATGAAGACATCTATATAAAACAACTTTGAAGGGTTTGTGAATCCACAATTTCAAACCGTGTATGCAAACTTCAAAGGTCCATTTATGGATTGAAGCAAGCATCAAGGCGGTGGAATAAAAGATTTGATGAAGAAATCAAAAGGTATGGATTTGTTCAAAATCTTGATGAGCCGTATGTATGTCACAAAGTTAGTGGGATGATGTAATTTTCCTAATTCTTTATGTCGATGACATATTAATTATGGGAAAAAGACATTCCAAGCATGCAAAATGTTAAGGCATATCTTGGGAAGTGTTTTTCCATGAAGGATTCAAGGCTGCATACATGCAAAATTAAGATCTCAAGAGATAGGTCAAGCGGTTAATTGGTTTAAGTTAGTCAATTACATTGATAAAATATTGAAGAGATTCGGTATGCAAAATTCCAAGAAAGGATATTTGCCGATGGAAGTGAAGCATGGCTTAAGCATGTGATATGTGTGTGACACTGTCTTTGAAGTGTAACGCACGAGAAAGTTCCATATGCTTGGTGTAGGATCTATATGTATCTTTGTGAGATGCATGAGGCCGGATGTGGCGTTCAAACAAAACATGACCAGTCGATATCAGCGAGAATCAGGGTAATCTTCCTTGGATTCTTTGTTAAGCATATAAAGTATATCGAAATACTAAAGATATGTTTTTGGTGTATGGTGGAAATCGAACCACGAGCTTGATATTACAGATTCTTGTGATGCGTCTGGCGATGTGATAAAGATGATCTGAAGTCTCAGACGGGTTATGTCTTTGTCATCAATGGAGGAAGCGATTGTTGGAAAACAAGAAGCAGATCTGATTGCGATGTGCTGCGACAGCGGAATACATAAACTGCCGGAAGCGCAATGGAAATTGTTTGGATTAGGAAATTCATTTCGGGGCTTGGTGTTATGCCTTGATTGAATCGCTTATTGATATGTATTGTGACAATTCTGGCGCAATCATATTTGCCAATGAACACTGGAGTCATGAAGGGCACGGACATTTTCTCTGGAAGTATCACTATGTTCGGGAACAAGTCGGGAAGGTGAAATAAATCTATTGAAAGTTCACGGATGATAACTTAGTTGATCCGTTCACTAAGGCTTTAGCTAAAGACAAGCTTGTAGGACTTGCCAATGGAATTGGACTTCGTTTAGCTAATAGTTTCATGCATAAGCGTGATTAGTATTTGGATAAAGGATATTGTAAAACATTTATTATTTTAATGAAATAAAGTTTGGATTATGTTTATTTTCATTTATAATATTGTTGTCCTATATTTGTATGTTTAATCCAGTGAGTAACTTAGTTATTCTAAATGTCCGTTGTCGATTAATGATATGGGAGTATCATTAAACTAAGACAAATCGAGAGATGTGGTAGAATATACTTGAAAGTATATTGATGAGAATGCATACCAATTTGGATGATATTCAATGAATTGAATATAGGACTTATCAACTACATAATTTACTTTGTGGATATTGTTATAAGTAAATTATGAATAGTTATCCTCGAGACTTGAGATACCGAGATAAGTGTCATGAATGTAGTGCATTTATGAAGCAACTTAACTATACATCACGGCGGTAGTCATAAGGGTTGTTTTGAGAAATGTTACAAAGTTTGTGGGTTATTCTTGTAGTCAAGATAGAATTTGTTCCTTCAAATTTATTTGGAGTTTAATCTTCTTGGGCCCTCGTAGGGTTGACAAGATGTTTGTGCGGCCGCTTTTAAATCTCCCTAAATATGTTTAGATGATTGGTAATCTTGGTCAATCGCTTACAACCGACAAGCAGTTAGTTATATAAAGAATGACTTAATTCCATATCTTTATTTAACGTGGTATTAGAAACAAAAGGATAATAATGATGAAATCATTAAAAGGTTTTCCGGAGGATTGCTTGAGAGTTGTACTAGAGGCATCGAAGTGTTGCTGAGGCAATAGTAGAATGTGATCACTCTATTAAAGATATATCCAGTGGGGTATTAGTTTTATGGGATATAAATTAGTAGGCGTGAGTTAGGATCGAACTCGATACTTTGGGATTGCACACTACGTATGAGAATTTAAAGTTAATAATTAAATATAAATGTTGTATTTATTTATTTATTAAGCGAAATAACTAGCAGACGTTAAGTAATTAATGTAATGGACTAACGATGCGTTAAATGTTTATGGAAAGGACTAAATTGCAAAGTTGGGAAGGTTAAGAATCCTAAGGGATACCCAAACCCGATCGGCCATCAAGGGCCATCGAAAAGAAACAAGGACCAACTTGTTCACCAAGTTTACTTGGGTATATATACAAAGGCTAGGGTCTTGTTTTTCTAATCTCTTGTGCTCATGTATTAAACCACTAAAATTGTTTTGTGTGTGTTTTTGTCTCCAAAACGGTCGACACCTTCATTAGGTTCGATCCAAAGCTTTCCACAATAACAAGTTATTTGTTTGATAAAAACTAGCGGTACTTTAATTCGGTTTAATGCGTGTGTACAAGAACTTAGTAATAACATACTTTGTTATTATCTTGGATTGAATTACAAAAGGTAAGGGTAATTCATATAATCCTAACTAAATCAAATTAGGGTTCATCCGTTGCTAGTTTGTGGATTTGATTCTTGTTGGCTAGAATCAACAAAGATACGCATATTCTTTATGTTAATTAATTATTCGTTAATACATCCTTATCGCTTCATAATATTACTTTGATGTTTTGGTGATTATTTATTTGAATGTCTTGATATCTAATTCCAACATTCATCAATCACGAAGTGAATATGATACTAGCGAAACATATATGTCCTATATTTTGGAACTTAACTAGCGCCTAATTAATATAGCACATTTTTCAAGTGTGAAAACTAACAAAGCTAAACCTAGTATGTGATAATCCTCTTGATGTTAGCTTTTGCAGTTCGAAGCATTTTCTTACTAAACTTCTCATATAAATAAGCTGAATTAAACATCCATAGTGAAATACAAAGGATTAACAACCGGAAAAAATTGGAATCATGAGAACGATTATGATGATATGCGTGATAATCTTGGCGTTGCTAGGAACCACTACAATGGCGTCTAAACCATTTCCATTTGATGAGTGTCGGATGAAGTTTGTTGCTCCCCGGTTTCCCTTGTTGTATTGTCGTCCCTCTTCCTCATGCCTAATAATGAAGATGATAGCGGTGAAAGTCGTCATTGCACCTTCACCTATGGCTCACAACGTTGTGGGACCCGGAAAAATAGGATGTGAGGGCAATTTTTTCTGATGGCAACAAAATGAAAAAGAAAAAACTAGAAGCGTAATGATAAATCGAGTATTTTTACTTAGACAAGAAAGACTTATAAGGCTTTAAAGAGTTAAACATTGGATTTTAGTATGTGAGTGTGGAGCATTTTAAGTTTTGACTTTTGAAAAAGGTCAAATTAAATAATAGTTACACTAAAATATCAACTTTACTGACTACCCTTGAAATGGTTTGCCCAACTCTTTTATGCTTGATCAGTCCACGCTCACGGACCTAGTCAGAGATCTTAATAGAAGAAATGGTGATCGAAATACACTAATAAAGTCTGATGCATCCCGCATTCTGAGGTTTTTTTTTTTTTTGGTGCAAAGGGTGAATGATATATATTAACAAAAAAACTTCAACTTACAAAGGATACCAAAACTATACTATCTGGTGTGGGCGAGACCCACCGGAGAAAACACTAAAGATAACGGTTGAACAATTCTTAGCTACCAACACAAAACAAATCTTTGCTTCATCATACCGCAACCATAGAAGCCAAATTCACCCTAAATGCACCAAGACCATAACCTCTCAATTCTGATCCAAAACCATTGTCCAATCCTTGACCATTCAACCATCATCCATAACACCAAGAGGATCAATTGAGAGGCATCATTGAGTGGGTTATAGCCACCCAAACCATTCGATCAAGGGCTCTTCCAGTCCTCTACATTTCCTCTTTACAAAAGGCTTCAAGGACTTGGAAACACTCGCCTGAGGAGAGTCTCCAAACCTCTGCGTGGTAGTACATTGCACGGACCAAGTAGGATCATCTTTCATTCCTCACTATTCCAAGCAACCATGTACTACCTACATAGTTCATACTACCCTCACACTAAGGAACCCACTTATGGACACACTAAGATGCTGAGACATAATGAGACACCTAATTGGTTGTGATTACATCCGCCCGAGGCCTCTGATCGGCTTATGAAGGCTCGAGGTCCCGAAAATAATGCACCAAGATACGAGGCCATCTTATGTGATGAGTGAAAATATATAGAAGCTTCTATAGTCATAAGAAGCTCTATATAATGGTTAATAACCAATAAACTCGGCATTATCAATTCCTTCTTGATCCGAACACCCACTTTAATGATAGGGTGCCAATTCTATATTGAATCAAGACAGTTACTTCCCGGTTGAAATTCTATCTCCATAAATCCGACAACCTTGATAGTATTAGGAGATTTCCACACTTGAGGCTCATAAGCGCATCCTAATATGATCTTTTATGTTGTATCAATCTGGTCTCCCACAGGGCTTTAGATTTTGAGAGAACAACCTTTCATTCCTTTCTTTCCAAATGTAGTAGGCAATTAGCGTGACAGCGAGTCTATCCAAGATACTCCATATAGAATTGTTACACTTCATGTTCTCCATATTTTGAATGATCACGAACCCAACTATCAGGAGAGTAAATCTTGTCTTCATCAACTTCTTTAGAACATTCCACACTTTAGAAGAAGTTACCTTTGGAAGAATAAATGGTCATGGGAGTCATTCACTTTGTTACATAAAGGACATAGAAATTATTCGAGTTCCACTTCATAATTATGTCTTGAGTAAGTAGTCTCCTTTAATAGCTAACCACAAGATGAGGCACATCTTGGGTTTGAATGGGAAAACCACACAACATTCCACCATTTAGCTTTTGGCAAATCCATGAAGATCTTTCCAAACCTCCTTAGTAGAAATTCATCTTAGCTCCTTTTCTGACTTCCATTTTACAATCGGCCTTATTATTAGTCGGCAGGAACCTCAACTTGTGACAATACGGTGATTATCTATACCCATTCAACTGGGCGATTCCGGTGGAATTATGTATCATATCGACCGGTGCAATCACTCTTGATCTTTGCTTCATGTAAAATGCTATCGAGAGATAAATGAAGACATAGGGCCAATGTTATGCCAATAGTCATGCCACATTACTGAGTTAGGATTCGAGAAGCTGGAATGTTTTTTGTCTATCGAAATGCACTAATATAACGCTTCTGTGTATGACGTAAATAGTTGTACATCAATTCCTTGCCAATTTGTATGTTTTGTTGCTGAATTTTCAATCATTAACAATATATTTCACTGCGTTTTTATATCCCTCGAACACATAGCTTCACTAACTAAAGTATTAACATTCATTTATAAACTTTGTAAGTTTACAAGATTAAATGAGTAAGTAGTTTATAAAATTTGACGTGCCATGCTATAAAGTTAGAGCAATTTCATATCTTCCTTCCTTTTAGTTGTAAATTTCATATATATTCAACCATGCATTAAAAACATTGTACTTATGCCTTCAATACTTGCACTTTAGGTATATATGAAATTAATCATGAAAGTAGAGATATATAAATTAAACCTAAAGTTTATAGTGTTGGATATGTTCTTATAGTTAAAGCTAGTTTTGTGAAGTTATTAGCTAGTACATATTATTGATCATAGGGCCGCAACACACGCTTTCTATTGATTAACATAAGGTTGCTCACGGTCTAAAAACCGGATCGGTCAAGGCCGGACGAGGCCAAGATCGAGTTAGGAAAAAACAGGCAAGACAGAGACGCCACGAAGTCGGTCCGGTCGGATCTTCGATCGGACCGGTCCAAATAGGCTAAATGTCGGTTTGTATGTCGGACCGGTCGATGAGACCGAAATAATGAAAAATCCCGGACCGTTGGTTCTTTGGTCCGGCCGGTTTCGGTCGGGTTTATCGTTCGGTCCGGTCGATCCGTTCGGATTGCTCAAATCAATGAGTTTGTGTCTCGATGATAATGTTCATCAACAAACGATTGTGAGTTCGATTCCACACAAGTAATTATAAATTGTTTTGTTGTGTTATGTTACGAGTTAGTTAGTTCAGGTTAAAAGAAACTAAATAAAAGGCGAAAATCTTACAAATTTACCATAATATATTTATAAAGCCGTTTGCAAATGTATTATATGTATGATATAAACAACGCAAAATACTTAATGCAAGGAAAGAAATGCATAATTAACCAACTAGCTTAGTTCAATTGGCCATGGGGCTCCTTTTGGAGCTTGGGGGAGGTTTTCTACAAGTTCAAGTCTCATGACAAAAAATTCGGGTTTTCCTCATGGTGAGAATAGTGAGTTCTAGGGTTTTTTTGGCGGGTCACTCAAGTGGTTGGTCCGGAACTTGCCCGTTTAGATGGTTTAACTAAATTCGAATTTGAATGTGGTGTCGTTAAAAAAATGCATAATTACTTAATGTAAGGGAAAAAGTACATGAATAATTAATAAGTAGCAAATATAAACTCTTAAAAAAAAAAAAAAAGAAAAAAAAAATGTACATGCAAGTTCAAAGTCTATCAATTGCATTATCAAAAATCAAAACAATAAATGACATGTATGTTGGTTACTTTAAACATGAAAATAAATAATTACATTTGAGAATTAAACATGTGATGGCTAAGCTTGATTTCTTAATTCTTATGAAATTCTAGTCACGTGTCCGAGTCCTCTGGTTACTCAATCTCTTTTTATCACCCAAAGTAGTTTTTATTAATATTATTGTTTCGATTTATTACTGTAATAAAGTTCATCTTTAAACATCTCACACATTAAAAATAAGGGGAAATTGCATTCATATATGGTGGGGGATCATTTGCAAAGTAAAAAAGTTTAAAAAGTCTAAAAAGTAATCTCATCCGTTTAATCCTAATACAAGATCCCATCAAATTAAAGAAGGATATATGCACATAGGGGCACATTTGTCATTCCACCACAAGTAATAATATTTCCCATCTCCTTGCTCTTTTTATTTCGATCCCCAACCTCAAATCCAAAAATAAAAGACGATATTTTGTGATCTTCATCACTGTCACCAACACTATCTCCATCAGCATCACGGTCTTCACGTCGTCAACATTACCGTGTAATCGAAGAAGATGACGACATCAATTTCATGTGACGACTTCATTCTCTTTTGATTAAACAAAAAATGTGACTATAAAAACCACGTTGTGAAAATTAGAATCGAACTATATAAAAACAAAGAAAAAAGTCAACAATTATTCTTGGTTCTCATCAGATGCTCATACTTTTCAACGGCTATTGATGGCACTGCCAACATTGATTTGATCGTACCATTGCTATTGTTTACTGGCAATAGTATGCAATATTTATCTGTACTAAAGAATAATTGTTTATTATAATGAAGCGAGTGGACGAAGGTTTGTACCGTGAATTTCGATAGAATTGAAGGATAAATAGTGTGATTGTGGTTGTTTTCAAGGTATATTATTTATTGTTTTGTTAGAAGTGAAGGACATGTTTCTTTGTTTACTCGATCTAATGGTTTGTTGTTAATAAAAAAAAGTTGTTGACTTGTTGTTAATAAAAAGTTGTTGACTTGTTGTCAATAAAAGAGTTCATTTGTTCATCAATAAAAATAATGTTCATTAATTAAAGAGTTGTTCGTTTGTTCATGATAATTGAGAATTAAATGTATGGGTTTGGGTGGTGAGAAGGCTAAACATTGTCCATTATAAGTTTATAATTGTTGGTCACTAGTTCGAGCCTACTACCATACCCATTTTTACTTTTTATTTATTTATTTTTCTGATTGTTTTCTATGTATACTCATTATGGTTGAGTGGTAAATGGATTGATCGATTTTTCTCGATTTGAGTCTTTAGAGATGAGTTAAAGACACATGGATTCAATGCCCAAGGTATCCGTAATTACCAAAATGAAATAGTACCCTCGGGTTTGTCAACACAATAACTCAAAGTTACAACATATATTGTACAAGTTACTTGGTAGTTAAGTTAACAAAACACGTCTTGGACAAAGGCCCTTAATGGGCTACATAAGAGCATGGTATTGTGGGTGCATTCTTATTCACTTGGGCACGCGTGTACGTATCCCATTGATAAACAAAGTACCCCGATTCACAACTAACCCAAACCTCCACTTGAGCCCCATGACCCATTTTATTTACGTAAAACACCCGCTTATCAAAAAAAATTTGATGGTTTTCAAATCGTGAAAGCTTGAATGAGAAAGTGGCGAAACTTTGTGGTGTGGTGGCGACTTACGGAGGTGCCACCTCGGACGAGGCCAAGCTCGTTGCCATACCTCATGCTAAGTGATCCACTAATTACCTCGGCGAGAGGTCTCTGACGTCAAAGTGGATCGAATATCAAGAAATAATCTTAGAAGGAAGTCAGGTTGGTAAAAGTGTCGCATATTGGAAGCTATGGGACATGAAGAACATGGACATGTTCAAAACCACAAAATCACAAAATCACGTACAAAGTGAATATCATTCTCGATATGTTTGAAATGCGTTGATGTCAATCATGTTGGAAGCGTTAGGAGTAGGGGTGTCATTCGGGTGAGGCAGGCAGGCCGAACCGGCAGAGTCGATTCGAATTGGGTTACTCAGTCCAAATCTAACTCGGTCAATCAGGTCAACCCGTTTAACCAGTCACAATAGGGTCGGTATCGGGTTTAATCTTTAACCGTGTTGGGTCAATGAAATTAACGATTAGGATTTTTTTTTTTTTTTTAAATCTTTATTTAATTTTAATTGTTGAATGTATTCTTTAAAAGTCTAATTAATGTTGTTTTATGTAATATGTTGCGGTGGGAAGTTAAAGTATAGCGGTCGGATCGTATCACATTAATTCCATCTTAGCGGTGGCTTTGATCATATAATTATATTTTTCAAGTAAATAAATATTGTTCTAGCATTAAAACATATAACTTGTAAATGAATATTTGGCCAATATCGGAGGATCAATGAGCCGAAACACGTACCATTGGACCGGCATTGGCTGTGACACGTATAAAGGTATTTGGGTTTATATTATCGGGTTTATATTATCGGTTATGAGGAGCGTTAACGGGGTGATGTGTTCTGATTTTATTCGAGCAAAAAGCGAACAAGATCGAAATCTCTTCATTTGGATTCATGGCCAATTCGGTCAATTAGCTTAGTTACCTTAGATCCATGGCGATTCGGTCCAATTAGCTTAGTTAAACTTCATCCAAAAAACCATATGCGTCGCAGAATCAAGCAAACAATGGAGCTAACATGTATAATGAATTTCCAAACACCCTACTTAATTTTATTTTAGAAGCAGTCCTTAACAAAATGCAAAAATCGTACTGCTTTTACATTACTACGTTTTCAAATAGGGTCGAACAGGCCGACTTGACCCACCCAGACTTGGACCGACCGACTTGACCAACAGAGCTAACTTGGGGAGTTCAAATAGAGGTCGGGTTCGAATATATTATTTTACCCTCGACCCGACTTGGACCCGACTTGGTTGACCGGGCAGAGCCCAGGCGAATAGCACCCACAGTTAGGGTCATCGTTTCACTTAGCCTTTTCTTTTTTTTTTTTCCTTTTTTCCTTTGATTTCAAACAAATCGAGTAAATAATGAATGTCAACCATTAAGTTTTTAGTCTTATTGATGCTAGATTAAGGGACATTAATAATGCGGTTTTGTTTTAGTGAACACATTCGCAAGTATAGTGTAACCAAAATTGACCCAATCTAGTGGTAACCCCAAAATCATAAAACAACCGACATTCAAACTTCGTTGATTGAAAATCTTGAGATTGCGGTGAAAAATCCAGGACCGGCCATGGGAATACATCAAGAGACAAATAAGTTTGACACCCCAGGCTAGCGAACTAGGATCCTTCTCCGTTTCAAATGACATATAATATCTCACAATGTCCTACGAGATCAAAGATCTTGGGTCATATTAATTATAAGCCTAAAATTGATTTACTATAGACTTATGCAAAGTATATATAAACCTTGTTCTCAATTTCGAGCAGAAGCTTTCTTGAATGTCCTTCATGATACTTAGTATGACATAGAAGTTCTCTATACACATTGTACTATATAGAGATAGAAATTTGGCGTCGGTCCAAATCGAACCAAGGCAAACAAAACCAAAACCAAAACCTAAACCAAACCAGACCGAATATGGTCGGTTCGGTTCGATTCGATGAATCCCGGTTCGATGCGGTTTCGTGTGTTTGTGCATGTTTTTGTCGTTTGGGTCCGGTTTACGTGTGTTTGTGCATGTTCGAACCGACAAAATCGAAAACGAAAACCATAAAAAACCTAAATCGACCGAACGAAACCGAAAATTGTAAAAGCAAAGCCGAAAGTGATGTGAGAAGGCTAAACATTGTCTACTATAATGTTGGTCGCTAGTTCTAGCCTTCTTCCTTACCATACTTGTTTTGTTTTGTTTTTTTTATAATTTTTTTTTTTGGCTTTTCTCCATTGTTTTTATTTATATCATTTGTGGTGGTAAAATCGATTGATCGATTTTCTCAATTTGAGTCTTTTAGAGATGAGTTAAAGACACATGAATTCAATGCTCAAGGTATCAGTAATTACAAAATGAAATAGTACCCTCGGGTTTGTCAACACAATAACTAAAAGTTACAACATATATTGTACAAGTTACTTGGTAATTAAGCTAACAAAACCATCTTTGGACAAGGCCCTTAATGGGCTACATAAGTGATCCTAATACCTCGGTGAGAGGTCTTGACGTCGGTGGATCGAATATCAAGAAATAATGCCGAGAAGGAAGTCACGTAGTAAAAGTGTCCGCATATTGGAAGCAGTATGGGACATGAAGAACATGGACATGTTCAAAAGCCACAAAATCACGTTACAAGTGAATATCATTCTCGATATGTTTAGTATGTTGATGTCAATCATGTTGGAAGCGTTAGGAGTCATCGTTTCACTAGCCTTTTCTTTTCTTTTTTCCCTTTGATTTCACATCGGGTAAATAATGAATGTCAACCATTAAGTTTTAGTCTTATTGATGCTAGAATAAGGACACCCATTAATAATGCGGGTTTTGTTTTAGTGAACACATTCACAAATATAGTGTAGCGAAAATTTTGACCTAGTCTAGTGGTAAGGTGTCCTCGAAATCATAAAAACAACCATCGTTTAAACTTCGCTTGAAAATCTTGAGATTGCCCTAGAAATCCGGGACCGACCATGGGAATACATCCAGACAAATAAGTTTGACTTTCCGGGATAACGTGAACTAGGATCCTCTGCATTTTCAAATGACAATGATAAAAGTTACGTAATATTAATGGATTCTTTGTTAGTTTATGGATATAAATTAGTAGGCGTGAGTTAGGATCGGTTCGAGACTTTGGGATTACACACTTTGTATGAAATTTAAAGTTAATAATTAAATATAAATGTTGTATTTATTTATTTATTAAGCGAAATAACTAGACGTTAAGTAATTAATGTAATGGACTAACGATCGTTAAATGTTTATGGAAAAGGACTAAATTGCAAAAGTTGGGAAGGTTAAGGTCCTAAAGGGATACCCAAACCGATCGACCATCGAAAAAGGAAACAAGGACCAACTTGTTCACCAAGTTTACTTGGTATATATACAAGGCTAGGGTCTTGTTTTCTAATCTCTTGTGCTCATAAGCTAAACCCAAAAATTGTTTTGTGTGTTTTTTGTCTCCAAACCGGTCGACACCTTCATTAGGTTCGATCCAAAGCTTTTCACAATAACAAGTTATTTGTTTGATAAAAACTAGCGGTACTTTAATTCGGTTTAATGCGTGTGTACAAGAACTTAGTAATAACATACTTTTGTTATTATCTTGGATTGAATTACAAAAGGTAGGGGTAATTCATATAATCCTAACTAAATCAAATTAGGGTTCATCCGTTGCTAGTTTGTGGATTTGATTCTTGTTGGCTAGAATCAACAAAGTACGCATATTCTTTATGTTAATTAATTAGTTAATACATCCTTATACGCTTCAGATATTACTTTGATGTTTTGGTGATTATTTATTTGAATGTCTTGATATCTAATTCCAGCGGTATCACGAGTCATTGGTTTTTAATGAGTAATTAATTACATAAGCGTAATAAAACAAATACTTGTATGTTGTTTGCTATGTTAATCTAGGGTTTATGTTTAGTTATGTTTTGGTCGAATTTTTTTATAAATTGGGCGTACCATTTTTTAAATCGACATATACATAAAAAAATTTTTTGGGGTTTGAAAATTGTTTGTTAACCTTATTAAAACCTAGAATTAATATTGATTACGTGATTAATTCATGAATAATTTGTTATGTGTCATGGAATTTTTATATGCGATCTTGTGGCTTACTTGTATAATTGTTATGATATCCATGATTATACATGCATGTTAGTCATGGATAAGTTGCTTTGATATATTGTTTAATTGTTGAGACAGTTTATTTATGATAAATCTTGAATTGGGGAAGACTCAATTAATATATTAATGAATCAATTATGTGCAATTTGGTATAAATTAATTAAGGGTTCTGTGATCGATTCATCGATGTGTGGCTCACTTTCTATTCTTTGGGTGAAAACCCTAAATTAATCTATACATTAATTTAAGATATTGATTATTAATAGGATTTTATCGAATAAGTTGCATGTGGCTACTTGTTTACGTATAAATTGTTTATTATGCGCATTGTTTTTAGTAGTTTATTTTTATTTGTTACTTGTTTGTTTATTATGTTAGGCAGGTTTTAAGCAAGGGTAATTTTGAATAGAAAAATAATCACGGACTAAACAATGCGTAAAATTATATTTTGGAAGAGTTAAGTTGTCAATATAGTTTAATTGATTGGTGACTTTGGTACAATGGTGAGCAATTCGAATGAACTAATAAAGGGTTTAAAGTGCGCATAGTCACTTGAATGGATGTCTTAGGTTGTGCTTTAGCGTCAGATCTCACTTACAGCAAGTTCGAGTGGAGCTACTTAGTAAGTCATATAAATGTGCAAGCTCATCTTAAGAGCGAATTAGTTTTAATTCCATCGCTTCACTGGTGGTAATTATCGAAACACTAAGTGTTTACACTTATGCAAAGTACGGTATAATGGATGATAATTAATACTAAATTCCTTGATTGGTGAACCCATACCTCAATCAAAACTTTGATAATTTGATCTTTATGAATTGGTAATAAAAGTTTTTATTAAAATTATGCTACAAGATGAATGCATGACATCTTTGTACATATTTGATTTGACACATAAAATCAAAACTAGTACCCTTTAAAAATTAAGAATATGCCATCTAATTAAAAGGAACACTTGAAGTTGCAATTTACGTCATGGCGATTACTTGGCGAGATTGTGATGGAAGGTAAATCTATGTAAAGTCGGACCTTACATGGACATATTTGAGTTCTTTAAGTTAGACACTTAAGTTGAGTAGGAAGTGAGACACGGACTCAATGGCATAAGATGGGATGAAACATGTTTATATTTGCAATAGCGTTGGAAAATATAAATCCCATAATGATCTAGGAGTTGGAAATTGTTTGCCATTAATGTTCGACAGTTACCTTATTATATCGTTCGTTGCTAGCGATCAAGCGATGTGATGAACCTATGATAATTTGGATCCTATTTTCGAGAAAATTATATGGTTATATGTTTATATTACCGTTGGGTATATTTATTTTCTTGAAAAGTGTATTATCGAAAATACTAATACTTGAACTTTTACGTAGAAATGGCTCAAAACACCGATAACACTAACCTTTCTCTAAATTCTGCGTTCAAAAGCTTTTTGATCGAGAAAAGTTGATGGCTCTAAGAATTTCAATGATTGGCCATTTCTTTGAGAATTATGCGTAGAGTTCTTGATCGTATGAAATATCTTTATGAACCTTGCCTATTTGAACCAATGGTCTGAAGCTACTCAAGCTCAAAGACGAGTGGAGCCGGAGTAAGCGTCATAATGATGTGGCTTGTCTTATGTTGGGAACAATGGAACGCTTAAAAGCGGTTGAACATATTTCCCATATAATATGCTCAATGAACTTGAACTATGTTTGAGAAACCGGTTGCCGTCGAGATTTATGACTTGACCGTCGTTACGGTTGTGGCGGGGAGAGGAGAAGTATTAATGGGGAGGTTATAAGTAGATGGTGAAGTATATTACCTTGGAAGTAGAAGATGATAAACAATATGTGTATTGCCTCGTGGTTGAGGCGTGTATGAAAGTAGAGACCCATGTTCAATCTTACCGTGGCAAATTTTTTTTATAATGTATAGGGACAAGTGTCATGGTGGCATTTCCACCTCATCATAGAGGTGTCACGTCATTATTAAAGTCTCTGCAAGAAGATCAGTATACGTGCTACGCCATCCCATATATATATATAGATTTAGTTCACAAAGAAAGAAAACATAAAAGACTATATAAACGCTTTAGATGAAAAAAAAAATATAGAAATAAAACAATCTATATGCTACTCGGCCGTTCAAAAAAAAAAAAAAAAAAAAACTATAATTCAAAGTTCATCAAATGTATGGTGCTTATTTTTAGCACGAGATAAATAAATAAATATGAGAATGAAACATATAAGTTGGGATGTCTTTAAGGCCAAGCTTTTTATCTTATAATAATTGCAAGGTCGCAAGGTCAAGTCTTTCTTCCAATCCCTACGTTTTATTTTATTTTTTATTTTTTTTTATTTTTTTTTTTTTTAATTTCTATTTATTATTAAGTCTTCTCAATGATTCATGAGGTTCGTGTTTAGCATATATCATACACACTGAAAATAGTATACGAGTGGTCAAGTGGTAAAAGTTTGCGAGTTGCGATTATAATCACCCAAACCGCCAAACGTAAGGATCTTAAGTTAAACTATATATATAACAACCATGAAAGGCTTACATCAACTTCCTAGATTTTTCTTGATTTGACTATGTGTAACGGTTGATGACAAGAAACTACTCGAACCACATGTTTATACATCAAGACATAAGACTATTAAACTCGTATTCAACATATGCTTATGTTAAGTTTTTTAAACATGATAGATAAATATTATTAACAAGCTCAGCTCGAGCTTTGTAAATAACTATCGAGCAATGATCAAGCTTTAAAATACAACTCGAGCTCGAGCTTCTTTGTAAAATGAGTAGAGCTCAGTTAGACTCGTTTAAAGCTAATTTGATGAGGTACAACAATAAATTAATTTTATTTGAATAATGAAACTAGAGAGTGTTGATGGTTTGCTGGCTAAGCATGATACCTTAGAGCATTCCCAACAATAACTTGGGTTATTTCATAACACCGTCCACGTCAGCGCCACATCAACTTTAACATTTCACCTTAACATCCTCAAAAAACAACCACAACAATAACATCCCAATAACATCAATAACATTCCCAACAATTTACAAAAACAACCTCTCATTTAGGGCATAATGAAAAAAAAAAAAAAAAAAAAAAGCAGGCGTTAGCCCGTAGAACGCCTGCAGACTAACAAATAACGTTATGGTTTCAATAGTTAACGCCAATAACGGGCTTTGTTTTGGCTCTTCACGCTATCGCTACCTTTTGGTAATGCTCTTATAACAAGTAGGTCTCTTGTTCGAGTCAGAAAAACATCAGCATTCTTTTTTTTTCCACGATACTCATTTTTAACTTCTTTCGGTTTCTCTTTTTAGTTTTTTAATATTAATAATGTTATTCTCGCTATTGTTATTGGCTTTCACAAGCATTCAGCCTTATTAGCACAAAAATAGTGAATTTTTAACATTAAATTTTTGGTTTTGTTGATACCTGACGAGTACTCGTGTATAGCAACTAAATTTTATAGCGACAGATAGTTTTAGTGATAAAAAAAGTTTATAAGTTATAAACGAAAAAAAATTGGGGATTAAACTTAATGTTTTGAAACCCGGTTTGACCCGGGTGGTTCAACCGGTTGAACTGTATCGATCGAAAAACGGGTCATCTCAACGGGTTGGGTCGAAAAAACAGGTCAAATTAATCCGGGTCAACCCGTCAAGTTTGAAGCTTCCCGGGTCTACCTGGTTTTCGATTATGTTTTCAAATGCATACTTTTCAAATGCACGGCTTAATTTCAACACTTTTTAAATGTGCTAAAAGATTGACTATTTTTCAATATTTCAATATTTAACATTGACTATTTTTACTTTATATGTAGTATAGACTATAGATAATCAAACACATTTTAGTCGGTTTAGTTTTACTTTCATGTTAGGCGATAATTTTGAATACGTTCACAAGAGTAAATTTGATATCACTACATACATTTGACTCGTAGGTTTAATAAGACCCAACATACAACTTTATATCAATCCCTTTGCCAATTTGTAAGTTTTTATCGCCAATTTTTCAATCATTACATAGTTTAATTTTTAATTTCTTTTATAACGCCAACTAAGTATCTCACTATATTTACATTAACACTTCTCACACGTTTAAAGTAGGTGTTAAACTCACAATCATTTAATTACAAAGCATTTTACACGACTTGTGGCACCGACACAAACCCTTTCGTATAGATAAAGTGACACGGTCTTGGTCACATTATCGGTCCGGTTTTTTAGGTTTTTGATTCAATTTAGATTTTTTCTGCGTTTTTCCTTATCCCTAATATAGACTTACTGTATTAATTAACTTTCAGTATATTATATGTCGTTCAAAAATATTAATGAATTCATGTATAAGAACAAAGGTGATACTAGCCGAAACATATATGTTCTATATTGTGGAACAACCGAACAAGGGCCGAGATTATATAGAATGTTTTTCAAGTGTAGTAAACGAATAAAAGCTTGTGATAATCGTCGTCATGATGTTAATTACTTGCCAAGTTTATATACAATGAATGTCCAAATGAAGTTTATTGCTACCCTGGTTACCGTTGTTCTACCGTACTCCCTATTCATCTTCTTCCCGATGATGAGGATGATAACGGTGTTTAAGTCGTCCCTGCACCTCCCTCTATTGCTCCTGGTATGTGATCTTGATGGAAGATACGTGGACTTGCAAAGATCGATGTAATCTTGTATGTGATATAAAATCTTGTGTTTATGTTAAGGACATGTAGTGCCGGTTAGAGTTTTACCAAAGTGTTTAAGAACTTAGTTTTCTTATGTGAGCAAATAAACCGTAGAGAAGATTCACCGATTGTAAGTTGTTCAATCATGTAACTTGTTTTACTTTATATGAAGAAGATCGATCTTTAGTATTTCTACGTTAAACAACAACTTGTTAAGTTGCGTTGTGCAAATCAGCTAATCAATCTTTAGTATTTGCAAATAGTATGTGTTTACGAAAACATAGAGACTATCGGATCCATGCTATCAATAGTACACTCAAATCCTTAGCTTATACATAAGTGAGTTCAAACAAAACAAGAAAACACCCGATACCATTGAGGGCGGCCTTGTTAGTTGTTGTTGTTTATATATGAACACCGAGGTTAAGAACAAGAAGAACTTAACATATTGAGAGAAAGAATAATGGGTGGAAGTAATAAGCAAATCGGGCTGATTGTGATCGGTTTAATGCTTTTATTTTTGGGGACGACAACGATGGGGATTGAACTTATCTATTGCCGCAGAGGTGAAATAACAACTTGTTGCTATGATGCCTTCTACGGCCACCATTGTGAGTGAGAAAAAGGTATGATGAATACTCGATGTGTCTTACTGAGGGTTGAGAACGAAACAAGCTTCTATCTATCGTATATATGAGCTTTTAAACGTAATTCAAAAATGTACTTCAAAACAAACTACATTTTGCTTTCATATCAAGCTTTGTTAGATAACATATGCCTTGGTACGTAATATGTGTGTTTGTGAAATCGATAACGTGCAAATAATATGTGTTTTTGATTCACTACAAAAAACGCTCAAGAGATAACTGATTTACTAAGTGCAGTGAGTATATTGCATCCATATTATGAAAAAAAAAAAAACCCGATACTAGTATAACCTTGTTGATATGTGGAATCATTTGTAGCCGGCTTAGGTAGAAACACGACACGTTAAAATGATTATCTTAAGATCTAACTTGATTAAGATTATCGTACTTTATCATTTGTACATACTGTGATGTATAATTCTTGTCTTTCTAAAATTAGACAAACATTTGGATATTATATGACTAGAAGATCCAGGTAACTATATTTGATTAAATTTAGGTATAGTTAATTAAACTTACATATAATCAGCTTCCTTATATCAGTTTTTTTTTTTTTTTTTTTTTTTTGGTAAAAGGGTTGGATCGGCTAAAACTGAATATTTCGACTTTAGTTTGCAATAATCACTTTCGTCGCCGTGAGTATTAACACCTTTACTATTAGCTTTAACTTATTAACGTTTCTCAATGAGTAAATTGTAAAATCCGGCCTTGTGGTTTGGCCAAATTGCAAGTGCGGTTCTTACAACTACGAAGATGCATGCGTAGTCCATGTAGAAAACTTCCGTTTGCACGTAGTCCCTACAGGGACGATATGATAATTGCACACCAGAGTTTCCCAAAAAAAAATGTTTGCAGTTTCGAAGTTATAAGAATTAGGCTTGCAACTTGGCTTTTTTGCAATTTACCCTTTCTCATATTTAACCAAGTATGAATGGACAAATCAATGAACATAGTATTTTACGTAAACTAATCTTCACTACAAGCTAAATGTTCTTGTTCATATGCATGTATTTGTGTATATAAATAGATGTTTATGTTCATTGTTGTGTATATACAATTATATAGCTTAAAAAAATAAGAACAATGGCTGGCGGTAATAAGAACATGGGGTTACTTGTGCTCGGTTTGATGCTTTTATTTTTAGGGATGACAACGGTGGTGGTGGAAGGCATAGCATGCTGCAGCGGTGATGTACATAGTTGTTGCTTTGAAGGGAACGTGCCAACCGCCATGACACCGATGTCTGCCAGCTTTACTGGTAACAAAAAGGTGCTTGGTCGAAAGGCTTACTCTGTAATCCCATCTATCACCCCTCATTGAGCGTATCGACTCAATTTGGATCAAGACTTATGTTTGGTTTCATGCTTTTAAATAACTTGATTCACGATCAAGAATGTTATTGTAATTAATATTGGAATTTTCGTTCTGGTTTTATAAGTGATTAATACAAGAAAAGTGTGGTATGTCATATTATTATCTTTACTTCCTTTATAAAGTATGTATAAAGATGTCTTAAAGAAATTAAGTAGTGCAAGTTGTGATGCTAATTTTACATAATTAACTTAAGCTTAAGCTTATATAAAGATGTTACAATAATAATTGTGTTAGCATCATAATGAAAATATATATGTTACTTTGACTAGTAAATGGAGGTTATATATATGAACATTTCACATTAAGTTTTTTAGGAACATATAGCCTTGATCATTTCCAGTTACAAAACTTGTTAATGCATAAAGGGTTTTGCTAATATATGCGCAGTGAGCACGTATTAACGGGTTAATAAAAGGAATATTCTCGTTTATTAAGTGTAAATTATTTTCAAATATGATAATTTATCACTTTATTTAAGTGTAAATTGTCTACTTTGTAACCAATAAGTAATGATTTTTTTTTCTCACTTTCAAGTTTCAACAACATTTATCAACATGTCATTATTGTTACCATCTATCTCTCACCAAATACTATTGTCTTATCTTTGATGGCGCTGCATTGCGCGAATATATTGCTAGTTGTGAATGCTTAACACAATATACGTGTTGTTTTTATGGCTACAAACAAATTGACTTTTTATCTAGACATCTAGTAATTCGAGCTCAAACTCGACTTAAGCTAGCTTCAAGTATACAACGAGTCAAGCTGAATGCAAGTACTATCATATATGAATGCAAACAAGCAGTCGAGCTTAATTATCGAGTTATTTTAGTTCAAACTCAACTCCGACTTAGTGGTCAAACTTAATCGAGCCTTAATAATATGCTAGAAATATTTCAAATGAATTCAAAATTCTTTGTTTTTTCTGTGGCTTCTGGACGATATGCTTTTTCTATCTCTAAAAAGAAGACTTTGCTTGTGGATAGTAGAATGGGCCAAAAAGCCCATTTACAACTAGGCCTTTATACTTTTATTCGGTTGCTATTAACAAAATCAAAACGCATTTTCATACAAGCTTATATAAAATTACTTTTGCTTTTTTAGATGATATAAGTATCTCGCAATATATACATTACAAATTAATCTGATTTAAACTCACAACTATCTTATTGATGAACTTCTCACACGATGTCAGTATCACGAGACTACAATATTAATGTTAAATCATCATTAACAATAATTATTTTCCTAACACGTCCAAAACTTAGCTTTCATATAGTTTAGTTTCTTGATTTAACATTTTTCACTTTAAAAAACTACATATGAAATTAAAATCACTTCCATTATACATGCAAATGACTTCTAATTACATGTAGCATACATTTCGTTTCGATGAGAACACATCAAATAGTACACATCTTACATTACTCGTAAATGTATCACATTGATTGCTAATCAACTTGAATGTCGAAGGCCACTCACGCGACAAGCATCACATTGACGTAGCAGTTTATAGCATCCGGTCATGTAACTCGACACCACATTATGCTAAAAGAGCGACTTGACAGAAAATGTATCATCACCTGGTCTCAACTCTCAAGTCACCTTAACTTCTAGTAAACTGTTTGTATCAAAGAGGTACATTAACAAAAGGATAAAAAGGACGAACGATAAGTGATTTAGGATGGACAATTCAATGAGCCTCGTACTTTACAATATTTCGATGGTTTGTATGAATCATATATGTGTATATATAGACATTGACACGTCCATACTATTAGTAGAGAAAAGATAATATACGATAAGTATAATGGGTCGTAGTGGTATTAAGCAAATTGGGGCAATAATGATGGTTTTGATGCTTTTATTTGTTGCGACTGAAGGAACTAGATGTCCACACTCTCAACAGAGTCTCGCTTCATGCAGCAAGGATGTATCCAAGGCACCCAGCCTCGTTGCTAGGGCCCCTATGGCTTTTCCCCCACCAAAGCTCGAGGTACTTGGTCGAAAGGGTCAAAAAGCTCACATGACAATGTTCTATATATATGCCTCCACAAAGAACTAATGTATCGTTTGCATCGTGTTATATTTGTTTCCTCTTTTGAATAAAGCAACGTTTTGCCTCTATGCGCGTATGTGGTAAAACAAACATGTATGAATCAAAACAAGTCGCTTATAATTGTATGTAAAGCGTAAATGTAAAATTTTATGCAAGACCATCTGAACATATCAATAGGGCCGGAAATTCGCTCTATATCAAAAAAGCGTCCAGAAATATATGCCCCTCATAACGTTACCACATATATCAATCTCCATTTGAGATCATTACAAAATACAAGACCCCGTCATTCATTTATGTAATATAAACCTCCAAGAACACGAATATATTCCCTATAACCGAAAAGACTTATTATCCTAGATGCTTTACTTGCTATGCATATATTTATATAATTTATTTCTACCACCAACTCTCCCCCTAATCCGAAAATAGATATACATCATCATGTTGGCGACTGCGTCTTGATTGGGGCCCAGATATCTGCTCCATTGCTGCTAGCAACTCCCATTGTATATGAAGTCGGAACCAGGCACAAACCTAAGCAGGTTGAAAAGCTTGTATAATGGGTCATATGGGTTCAGGCAACAACAAGTTATCTTTGTGTTCAGGTTAATGCAACTTACGATTCATTCAGTGGTGGTGGAAGGCATAGCATGCTGCAGTGGTAGTGTATATCGTTGTTGTTTGGAAGGGAACGTGCCATCAGCAACCGCCATGACACCGATGTCTGACTTTACTGGTAACAAAAAGGCGCTTGGTCGAAAAGCTTACTCCGTTGTCCCATCTATCACCCCTCATTGAGCGTATCGACTCAATTTGGATCATGACTTATGTTTGGTTTTCATGCTTTTAAATAACTTGATTCACAATCAAGAGTGTTATAAGTAATTAATACAAAGAAAGTGTGCTAAGTGAGTGTTAGAAATAATAATATACTGTACTAGTTTTTATTTATAATAAGCAATATAATCCAAACTTTAAACGTAATGGACCCAAACTCGCTATTAGGTACGAACCAATTTACCCATCTAACAACAAGTTGAGCTTTTATGTAGCTATTCGAGCTCGAGCTCGCTCAAACTAGCTTGAAGTATTCATATATGTATGCAAAACAAGCAATCGAGTTGTTGAAGTCGAACATACTCAAGCCTTAACATCAAGGTACAGCTACTAATATGTTTGAGTAATATTCCAACTCTCTCGAGTTGAGCTCGAGCTTTGCATCAAGAACATGTGTCTACCTATCGAAAGGAGCTAGAATTACGCTAACGACGTCTCATCGAACTCATACTCACCTCGATCAACTCGTACTTGTCCACCTTAGTAAAATAGATCGGACTTTAATTCAGAAAGAAATATATATGGTAACTGTGGTAGAAATATTTCAAAAGAATTCAAAATTCTTTTATTTCTTTATGGCTTCTGGACAATATGTTTAAACCCGATTCAAACCCTAGATCAATTTTTCATAATCTATTTGTGGTAGAACAAAAACTTCTTCAATGATATGATTGAATATCTACTTTTTTGATTTTGTCTAAAATTGATTTAGGGCTTTTAGTTTATAATTTTTTATTTTTTTTTTTTTTTGTACGATTTTGCTGATAATTTTGTTTCAATTTTGGGGGAAAAACTAGGGTTTTAGTGAAGCTATAATTTGATTAATGAAGATCAGAGAGCATAAGAGGACTGGTGGTTCTGATTTCGTTATTTAGTTTTCACGTGTATATATATGTTTGGTTTTGTCTTTGATTTTATGATTTTTAGAGGTTTAATTGGTGATTTGATTTTTTTAATGCCTCATGGCTCTAACTTTTTTCTTTATGTTTAAATTTTGCACCTGTGTTTTGGTTTATGAGTTTAGTTTTGTGTTTAAGTCTTAATACAATGTTTATTCGTTTACTTTTGTGTGCTTAAGCCTTAAGTTTGATTCTATACGTGATCCATGTGCATGCGATTATGAATTAGTCTCTCCAACCCTCCATTTGATATTGCACAACAACCATGATATAATGAGCAGAGTTACTGCGCTAACCATATAATGTGTTGGGTGACTTTCAATCTTTTTTAACCGTTCCTTACTTTAACTACTTATACCACCCATTTGACATGTTCGAACTTGAAAATAACCCTAATTATTTTCACCATCAAGTATTATATAAAAGATTAGCTTATTGCACATCTTAAAAAAAATGTTAAAAACTTTTGAAGTATTTGGATGAGTAAGTGCTTATTTTGCAATGTATTGGTATGCGCAATGAAGTAGTATACGTGTGCTAAAGGAATCCTAATGTTTGGTGTTGGAAGCATCAGATTTTGAAGAAATAGTGAATCTTAATGGGTTATGACCTTAGAATATTGAAATTAAGTGTTTTTAAGGGTTTTATGAGGTTTATGCCGGTGTATTTTTCTTAATTAATAAGTTAAGAAGATACCCTTTTGAGGTTTATGAAAAAAGATTAAAACTTGAAAGGTTTATGAGTTAAGTAGCTTGATATTAAGGTTGTATAAGCTATTAGTGGATAATGTTTAGGAAATAAAGAAGAAGTGTGATGGAGAAGTAACAGGATGTTGGCTTAAGATTGAGTTATTTGAATTTAGTGATTTGTTATATGTTATGTATAGTTGAATGTGGGAGTATAAGTTTTATTTAGTACAATACCTTTTAGGGAGTTTGATATCCATTTTTTATGACCATAATGATAAAGGGAGAATTCATACTTTTATTGTCTCATCAGCTGAGTTTGTGTATGAGTTCTAGCAAGTTTTATGCTACCGTAAAAACAGTTGCAGTATTATAACTTAATATGTCATTTAAGAAACAGTTGCAGTATTATAACTTAATATGTCATTTAAGAAGCAGAATAAAAGGGGTTGTGCTAATGTTCACGTAAGTGGGAAGTGTAACACATATATGAGTATCAACCTAATTATAGAACGTAGAAACGAAAAATCTCATTTGTTGTGTAAATTTAACCCAATTGTATGGTCATTAAAAATGTATATGTACCTGAGATTTTGACTAAAATTAAGTGAAAGCACAAGATCATTGTTAGACCACCATGTAAAGAGTCCATAACGAAGAGTTATATATGTATGGATTCATTAGAGGGTGTTTGGATTTAGGGAGAATCACATTATAACTTGAAACAAAGGGTATATGAGTTGTATAATGTTCTGTTAGTTGTACATATACATGGCTGCTACGAGTTATCATAATTGGCCTTTAGTGTAAATAATACTCCGTAAAACCACTACATAAAAGCAGCCTTCTATATTATGCTATAAGGTTGAGGCGTTGACCAACTATTATGCGCTGAGAAATAACGCATATTCATAGGTAATTTTGTAAGTTTTAAGATGTATTTTGTTAATGTGTAATATTATTATTTTATCGAAATCAAACATGAAGCAAGTGAAAAAGTGTATATTACAACCCAAATGTGGATTTTTTTACACACAATACTTATATGGTTTTAGGTATTATGTTATCTTTTATGTAAGAAGAGCTTGAACATGTTTATATTAAACTGAAGTATAATCTAAGAAGAAAATCAACAACTACAACTACAACATACCCAATCCCGCCGGGTATATAAGAAGAAAATGATAATTCATAATTCAATTTAAAGAAACATCGCATTTGGTGGTTTTTTACAGTGATATAAGCTATGGATAGCAAGTTTATATTTTGTTTTTGGTTTTACAATGACATGAGTATAAGAGATATTTGCATGAATTAAGTAAAAATCAACACTTCTAACAAGATCGGTATGGAGATTTTTGGATAAGGTAAGCTCAGTCAAGAAATAGAGGATGAAGTGAAACTATAGATGCCTGTAAGGGTAGCAATAATCCTATAAGGGTAGAGGATGTATAGTACCAAAAGCACTATAAGTAAATTATGAATGTATCAGAATGTGTATAGAAGGTTTTTATAATTGGTATCGGATGACGAATAACAAGGTTTATAGTGACACATTGATACCTGATAGTTGTAGTAGTTTTAAGTAAAAACAATACTCTAGATTAAGGTCGCTTTATATGTAAACTTAGTGTTGATTGAATTAGAACTTTGGATTTCAGGTTTGCATAGGTTTAACTGATTACTTAAGGGTATCGCTAATGTTGAATGTGAACTTAAGGGTATAGTGGTTCGATATTTGGTGGTGTAGTTACAATCTCGATCAGCATCTTCGTCATTTTTGTTATTCATCGGTATCATACAACAATATACAAATCACATTACCTCTACTTTTGGTAATCGCGAAATCATGTTACCTATGTTCTTGGTAATGGCATGGACATCAGACCACTGAAAGACTCAACAGTTTTAAGCAAATGCAACCCAAGCTACTCTTACCACCCAGTTTTTGAAAACTTAATTTTTATAATTGGGGGAGAACGCCATTTTTTGCTAACATGTCAGCTTCATATATCATTCTCTTTTTGTGTAAAGATTGAACGATTTGATTGTTGTCCCGTCATTGGAGAATTAACTGATTAAGTGATGAATTTATTATTAACCATAGAGTGAACGTATATTGCATCAATCCTACAGCTAAGGTTGGCATTTCGAGAAAATGTGCTATATAAAGTATAATTACTGATCCGAAATGCCAACCTTAGCTGTAGGATAATTACAAACCGAGCACATGGATAATTACAATCACAACTCTAGTTTAATTAGGATTCTTATTTTAGCTTTTTAGATAAGGACTTGTTTACTTGATTAGAGTTGTAGTAGGATTAGGAGAGCTTATTCTAATGTCCTATATAAGCAAACCAAACGAGCTCATAGTTTGGTTGTGCATTAGATATCAGTTTTTTAAGCTTTGTATTTTCTGATTAATAGAGAGCGTGTTCTATTAAATACTCGGTGCAAGTCTTTTTGTTTTGTTCCAGTTATAGTCGTGTTTCTGCTTGTGAAGTTCGATCACTTTGTGGACTTGAATTGTTATCAAGAGCAAGGTTATTCAACAGCAAGATCGATCAAAGGTTTGCAGCAAGTGATCGACCAAAGGGTTCTTAAGCAAAAGTAGACCAAGGGTTGTAAAGCAAGGATCGACCAAGGGTTTATCAAAGCACAATCGACCTGGTTTACTTGGGCAGGAAGTAAATCACTCGACCTCTAGAACCTAGGGCTGGAAGTCGAACAAACAACACCTGTAACTTACAGAAGACGTACAAGAAGGATGGTGCAAGGCGAGTCGAGTCAACCACCTCGTCGAACATTCTAAAACGGCTCTTCAATGTCCAATGTTAACAAGCATAAATTATAACATATGGGCAATAAGAGTCAAAGCGATATTCGAGTCCATGGAATACTCGATGCATCGGAACCGTGGGAAGGAAACAAGTTGTTGCTAAGCAAGATCACATGGCGGTGGCGTTACTCTTCCAGCGATTCCGAAGAACTTGTTTTTCAAGTTTCACAATTCAACACACCAAAGAAACTGGGAGCTTTGAAGACCGTGTATGTGGGTGTTGATCGGTTCGAGACGCAAGGTTGCAAACCTTGAGACGGAATTAATCTTTAAAGATGAAAGTCAACGAATCAATCGATGACTTTGCGGCTAGGTTGGGCAAAATTCTAACTCAAGTCAACAAATTGGGAACAGTTTATGAAGACAAGAAACTTGTTAAGAAGTCGCTTGCATCCGCTCCGGATAGGTATGTTGCAATTGTTGCCTCAATAGAACAATTTGTCGACTTGAATACTATGTCTTTTCAAGAAGCAATTGGAAGGTTGAAAGCTTTTGAAGGAAGAATGAAGGGTGTTGACACCACGATCAAGGCAAGTTGATGTTCGGAAGGGTCGAAAGATATGATAAGAAAGGTCAAGGAAGGAATTCTCCGTGGCAACGGTAAAGGTCAAAACTTTTCTTCTCAAAACAAATCTCGTGGTAGTGGTCAAGCTAATAACCACAACCGTAACAACTCCGGGAGCAATACGGAGCAAAAGAAGAACAAAAGTCGAGACCTTTCAAAGATTCAATGCTTCGATGTGATGAATATGGTCACTTTGCTTCTAATTGTCCCAACGCAAGGTACAAAAGAAAAGCATGAAGCAAACCTTTGAAAACGGAGGATGATGATGACCGACACTTTTATGATGAAAAGCGTTCAAGAAGTAGTTTTATTGAATGAAGAAAAGATTATCCCAAACCAATTGAATACTAAGCCAAACGAGGAAGACACTTGGTATTTGGATAATGGAGCAAGTAATCACATGACGGGATCCGAGAATACTTTTCGGAGTTGAATGAGAATATCTCCCAGAGTGAAGTTTGGTGATAACTCCTACATCGAGATAAAAGGAAGGGTTCGATAATCATTGAAGGGAAAACGGTGAGCAACGGTTAATCATCGGAGTCTATTACCTACCCAAGCTAAAAAGCAACATAATTAGTCTTGGGCAAGCTACCAAGGCGGATGTGACATTCGTATGAAAGGTAACCTTCTTACTATGCGCGACTCGGATGGCAAGCTTCGATGATGGTTCCTAGAACAAGTAATAGACTTTACAAGATTAAGCTCCAAGTTGGAAGTCCGTGTGTCTCAAAGCAAAGATGGAAGATGATGCTTGGTTATGGCATGCTAGGATGGGTCACATTAATTTCGAGACGATGGAATTAATGGCAAGGAAGGGCATGGTTGAAAAGTTGCCCATAATTCATCAAGAGAACAAGTTGTGTGAATCTTGTTTGGTAGGAAAACAAACCAAGAAGGCGTTTCCTAAAGCTGCAAAATTTAAGGCAACACATCCTCTTCAACTTATACATGCCGACCTATGTGGACCAATTTCTCCACCATCCATAGCAGGGAACAGGTACATATTTGTTCTTATTGATGACTTCTCACGCTTTATGTGGACTTTTACCTTGAAGGAAAAAGGAGAAGCATTTGAATACTTCAAAAAGTTCAAAGCTTTAGTTGAGAAGAAGTCGGGAAAGAAGATTATAACCCTAAGGACCGATAGAGGAGGTGAGTTCACTTCAAAAGAATTTACCAACTTTTGTGAAAACGAGGGTATAACAAGACATCTAACCACTCCTACACACCACAACAAAATGGAGTCGTGGAAAGGAGAAATCGGACTCTTATGGAATGACTAGAAGCATCTTGAAAGCACGAGACGTACCAAACTATATGTGGGTCAAGGAGTTAGACACGCCACATTCTTGATTAATAGAGTTTCAACTCGAGCTCTAGTTAATCAAACTCCATACGAGGCTTTCAAAGGAAAAAGCCTAACTGGATGGTTTTTGGGTATTTGGATGCGTGGCTATTGCAACGGGAACAAGGCCATATTTACATAAGTTAGACGACAGTCAACACGACTCATTTACATCGGAAACGAGCCGGTACAAAAGGTTTTCATCGTTCAATCCAAGACTAAAGAAGATAGTGGTATGTCGTGATGCGGAGTTTAATGAGGAACTTGGCTGGAAGTATGTTGCTGGAAGCGAATCACACGAGCTAAACCCAGGTATGTTTGTCATAGAATGGCACGGTTCTATTGATACGGGTTGTGGTTTTGTAAACCCAGGTGTGACCAATGAGGTAGAGGCTGAAGAACAAGAAGCTGAAAATCAGCATGATGTTGATGAAATTCAACCAGTCAATACCGAACAAGAAGACCAAATCGAGGCGGGTAATGACCCTAATCCTGTGACAGAAACTCAACCAATTATGAGGCGTTCTTCGAGGGTTTCAACTAAGCCAACTAGATTTAATGACTTTATTATGGGGTCTAGTTCAAGAACCTCGCCATAATGAAGATCAAAATCTACTTTTGATTGAAGATGATGAACCAAGAACATTCCAAGAAGCAAAAGTCTCAAGCAAGTGGATGGTTGCTATGAAGCAAGAGATTGAGTCTATCGAGAAGAATGATTCATGGGGATTAGTTGAAGCTTCGTTAATGTTAATCCCATTGGATTAAAGTGGGTGTTCAAAATTAAGAGAAACCGGATGGTTCAATTAATAAGTTTAAAGCTCGGTTAGTAGCAAAGCGGTTATGCTCAAAAGGAAGGAATTGACTATGATGAGGTATTTGCCGTAGTACGGATTGAAACGGTGCGCTTATTGATCTCATTGGCGCAAAAGAAGCATGGAGCTACATCATCCGGATGTAAAGTCACTTTTACATGGAGAACAAAAGAGCAAGTGTTTGTTACACAACCGGAGGGGTTCGTGAAGAAAGGAGAAGAAAGGAAGATCTACAAGTTGAAAAAGGCGCTTTATGGACTTAAACAAGCACCAAGGGCGTGGAATACAAAACTTGATAGAGAACTCAAGCAAATGTCTTTCAAAAGATGCCAACACGAACAAGCGGTGTATGTGAAGAAGACAAACAAGTCAATCTTGATTATTGCAGTCTATGTAGATGATCTCTTAGTAACCGATTCGAAGCTTGGCGAAATTGGTGAATTTAAGAGACAAATGCAAGAAAGGTTCGATATGAGTGACTTGGGAAAGTTAAGCTATTATCTTGGCATTGAAGTAAAGAAAGAGGATTCGAGTATCTCAATAAGTCAAGAAAGCTATGCAAAGAAGATCTTGAAAGATGCTGGGATGCATGAAGCGAATCCTACTCAATGTCCATTAGAACTCGGAATGAAGTTAAGCATGAACAAGGAAGGAAAACCATTGATGCAACTCGTTTAGACGACGAGTTGGTTGTCTAAGGTATTTACTACACACTCGACCGATTTATCTTATTCGGTTGGTTTGGTTAGTCGTTACATGCAAGAACCAAAAGAATCACATATGGCATTGTGAAACAAATACTAAGGTATATCCAAGGTAGTTTGAATTTTGGAATACGATACAACCAAGAGAAAACCAAGGAGTTAGTGGGGTTTAGTGATAGTAGTTTTGCTATGGACCAAGATGATGGTCAAGCACAACTGGCATGTATTTTATCTAGGTAAATCACCTATCACTTGGTGCTCACAAAAGCAAAACACGGTGGCTCTATCGCCTTGTGAAGTCGAGTTCATGGTCGAAACTTCACCGCGTGTCAAGGGATATGGTTACGTGGATTGTTGAGTGAAATAACCGGAATGGAAGAAAGAGTGGTGGTCTTATTTGTTGACAACAAATAGGCTATTGCACTTATGAAAATCCGGTCTTTCACGGGAGAAGCAAGCATATAAACACACGTTATCATTTTATCCGAGAGTGTGTTGAAAGAGGCCAAGTACAAGTTGAGTTTGTAAGAGGTGATTTGCACAGGTCGATATTCACTAAAGCTCGCAAGGATTAAGTTCAAGGAAATGCAAGAGTTACTCGAGTTGAAGACCTCCTTATCTCGAATCGAAATTGGGGGTGAATGTTGGGATACCATCGATCCGAGCCTATGGACGGTCAAAACAAACCGAGCACATGGATAATTACAATCACAACTCTAGTTTAATTAGGATTCTTATTTTAGCTTTTAGATAAAGACTTGTTTACTTGATTAGAGTTGTAGTAGGATTAGAGAGCTTATTCTAATGTCCTATATAAGCAAACCAAACGAGCTCATAGTTTGGTTGTGCATTAGATATCGCTTTTGAGCTTTGTATTTTCTGATTAATAGAGAGCGTGTTCTATTAAATACTCGGTGCAAGTCTTTTTGTTTTGTTCCAGTTATAGTCGTGTTTCTGCTTGTGAAGTTCGATCACTTTGTGGACTTGAATGGCATGCCTACTCCCATTGTATATGAAGTCGGAACCAGAGACAAGCCTTTGCTTCTCAAGTTATATGAGTCTAAGTCCTGCAAAACGATGACAAATAAGTCAATGGTTTTGGCACCAACTATTAATGTGATTCCTAATGACGATATGAATAATAAGAGAAAAGCTTGCATAATGGGTCATATGGGTTCAGGTCACAACAAGTCATTATAGTGTTCGGGTTAATGCAACTTATGTTTCGTTCACCCTAGTTTACATTTTTTTTAAATGGCTAATAATTATGTTTCATGTGTTTGGCATTTTTATCAACTAAATGTAATCATAACTGGTCTTTTTTTAACGTAATGTGCCACCTTTAATGGATCAAATAGAGAAATTAAAACTATTTACTTGGTTCATAGGCTATTGGTTCTCACCGATACCGATCTGTTGGGTCGCTCAAGATAAGGCGCACTCAAAGACCGAAAGAAATTTCAATACAAGATTATTTTGGAATAACGATCAAAGAAACCGAGATATAAAAGGGATATGGAAGTGGCAAACCTTTACTTGATCGTGAAGAAAATGTATGTACTCCATTGCCTCAAGAAGTACCAAGCGATATGTGTCGCAATCAAAAATCTTATATTAGAAAACTACTGGATTCCAGATTTACTAACGTGTTTACGATGCAGAATGGTACCACAAGTTTATTTAACCAATGATACGGCCTTGAACTAACTGTTGGGATTTTATACTCATAACAATTATATAAAACAAATAACATCATCAAAGCATGCAGCGGAAGAACTAGGAATAATATATGTAAGTAATTAAACGAATAAGAAAACGTGTACCTTTTAGCAATTCAAGAATCAAACGTTGATTGAACAAGAACCAAAAACCCAAAACCCTAATTAAGGGTTTATACAAATCGACCCAAACAAGAAATCGAACACCAAGGATTACAAGCTCAAGTGTGCTTGTTCTTCGTTCTTGTACATACGTACTAATAACAAATTGATGTGAAAAGCTAGTTCCTTGAATCAAAAATAAAACCAAACACTTGTTTCTTTCACTTGGAAAAATCGATCCCTATGAGGAGGGGGTGTACGATCGGCCAAGCAAAAGAGGGAGGATAGGAGAAGAGAAATTAGGTTATTGGTGATCCAAGATTAAGTTGTGAATGAATACAAGGGATTGTATTTATAGGTAACTTAACTTGGTGACCAAGTTTGAGAGGGTATGGGTTTGGGAACCCAACCGATCGGCCAAAGTAACCCACAAGGGTTTCTAAAACTTTCTCGACTTTTGTAATTTCATCTCTAGTCCTTATAGTTTATATTTAACGACCGTTAACCAAACCTCGTTAATTATTTAACCATCGTTATGTTTTATTTCGTGACTAATAATTAATTATAATAACTATATTAATTATTTACATCAATTCTCATACGTAATGTGTGCAATCCCGAAGTCTCGAGTTCGAATCCGGACACACATATATTTAAATATCCATAAAACCTTTCAGCTCCCACTGGATATTACTAAATATAGTAATGACATTGGTTAGTCTAGCTTTCACACGCCAACGCCCCGGATCAAATCGAGTATGGTCTCTCGAAAACCATTTAATGATTCATCATTTTTACTTATCCTTTTGTTACTAATACTACATTAACTAAGAATATGGATCAAGTCATTTCATAAGTTAACGTTCTGTTTCTCGTTGTATATGATTGAACAAGATTACCAAATCTTCTAAACGTATTCCAGATAGATCATGGGTATGGCCATACAAACATCTTGTCAACCCTACGAGGGGCCCAAATATAGTATTATTCTTTGAAACAAATTCAAAGGAACAAATTCTCTTGACTACAAACATAACTCATGAACTTTGCAACACTTTTGAAAATAGCCCTTATAACTACCGCCACGGATAGCGTTAGACTATCTCACACAAATGCACTACATTCATATCGCTTATCCGGTATCTCAAGTCCGAGGATAAACACTTCATGATATACTTAATGACAAAGATCCATAAAGTATCATCATGTAAAGTCGATGAGTCCTATATTCAATTCATTGAATATCATGTGAATCTGGTATGTCCCACGATCAATATACTTTAAAAGTATATTCTACTAAACCTCGATTTGTCTTAATTCAATGACATTCCCACATCATTGATCGACAACGGACTATTTAGAATAACATAAGTTATTCATGGATTAAACATGCAAATATAGGATATAATATTAAGAAAATGAAAATAAACATAAACAACTATTTTATTTCATTAAAGTAATATTTGTTCATAACATCCTTTATCCAAATACTAATCACAGACCGCATGAAACTACTAGCTAAACTAAGTCCTATCCCATCAAGATGGTTAGTAAGTTTTCCTTTGGCAAAGGCTTCGTGAATGGATCGCCTAGATTATCATCTGTATGAACTTTGAGAGATTGATTTCACCTATGTCGACTTGTTCTCAAACATAGTGATATCGACGAGGAAAATGTCCGCACCCTTCATGACTCCAGCTCATTGGCAAATGTTATTGCAGCAGAGTTGTCACAATACACATTTAAAGGTAATTCAATTGAGGGCATTACTCCGAGTCCCGAAATGAATTTTCTAATCCAAACAGCTTCCATCGCACTTTTGAAGCGCACTATGTACTCATCAGAATAGACATCGTAATCGTTGTTTGCTTCTTGCTCTTCCACCAATCGCTCCTCCATTAATGACAAAACATAACCCGTCCGAGACTTCAGATCATCTTTATCTTTGAATGACGATCGCAAAAACTCAGAACATCAAGTTTCGTGCATCGATTTCCTCCATACACTAGAAACATTTCTTTAGTAGCCCTTAGATACTTAAGAATGTTCTTATGACTGCCGATGTTTCACACCGGGTTCATGATACCGACCGGTGATATTTTGTGCAAACGCCACATCGTGCCTTGTACATCTCACAACATACATGATAGATCCCACAACCGATACATAAGGAACTTTCTTCATGTAAGCCACCTCTTCGTGTGTTGACGCGCATAGTTTATTACTTAAGCCATGTTCAACTTGCATCGGCAAATATCCCTTCTTGGAATTTTGCATACTGAATCTCTTCAATATTTTATCAATGTAAGCACTTTGGCTTAATCCAATTAACCGCCTTGATCTATCTCGTAGATCTTGATTCCAGAATAAATGTTGCTTCCCTAAGTCCTTCATAGAAAAGCACTTTCCAAGATAAGACTTTACATCTTGCATACTTGGAATGTCTTTTCCCATGATCAATATGTCATCGACATATAAGACAAGGAAAATAACATCACTCCCACTAGCTTTGTGATACACACATGGCTCATCAAGATTTTGAGTGAAACCAAATTTTGATTTCTTCATCAAACTTCTTGTTCCATTGCCTTGATGCTTGCTTCAACCCATAAATGGATCTTTGAAGTTTGCATACACGCCGAAACTTTGGATTCATAAACCTTCAGTCGCGCCATATAGATGTCCTCATCTAGGCGACCGCTAAGCATAAGGCGCTTTGACATCCATTTGCCATATCTCATAGTCATAGTACGCAGCTATGGCTATAAGAATCCTAATAGCTCTAATGTCTGCTACATGAGAAAAGGTCTCCTCGTAGTTTACCTCATAGGTTTGAGTATAACCTTGAGCTACAAGACGAGCTTTATAGGTGTGTGCATTGCCATCCATGTCAATATTTATCTTAAAGAGCCACTTACTTCCATCTACCTTAGCATTTGGAGGTAAGTCAACCTCTATCCAGACTTCATTATCTTTCATGGATTGCATTTCCCATTCATTGCAACTCGCCATTTTTCCTTTTCAGACTCATCATGGCGACTTTATAGTTAGCGTGTTCACTAAGATCCCTAACATATTTTCCTCGCCTTCACGCTGAGACATAGACGCCAGTGCACACGTAGCCCTTGCGGATTCACGAATGGGAACCACTTCAATCTCGTGTGGAACGCCTGCACTTTCGTGTTCTACTTGAGGTTGGCTAGTGTTCGTAAGGTGTTGTATCTTCTTGATCATATTCCGCATCATAAACTCTCCCATCGAATTCATGAGATATGAGATCCTTTTCAAGAAAGTCTCCATACCTAGCAAAATTACTTTGTTTTCGTGTGGAAAGTAGAAGTAGTAACCCATCGCTTCCTTTGGGTATCCTATGAAGATACACTTAATAGATCTTTGTTGCGACTATCACAGAGTCACGCTTAACAAACGCCCACAACCTCGGACCTTTAAGTAAGACAAGTTGGGAGGTTTCCATACCACACTTCATAAGGAGTCTTAACAACCTTCTTAGTTGGAACCATATTCAATATGCTAATGCTAGCTTCAAAGCATAATCCCAAAAGGATAAGGGAAGAGTCGAAGATTAAACATCGATCGCACCATGTCTAGCAATGTACGATTCCTTCTATCGATACACCAATTTGTTGTGGAGTATATGGAGATGTGAGTCATTGGACAATACCACACTCGCCTAGATAATCTTTAAACTCTTGGCTTAAATATTCACCACCTCTATCGGATCGAAAAGCTTTAATCTTCTTTCCTAGTTGCGTTCTACTTCACTCTTAAAACCTTAAATGTTTCAAAGACTTCATGTTTATGTTTAAGTAAATAAACATAATCATAACGATCGAAATCATCAAGAAGGTTAAGAAGAAGCTAGCACCCTTTCTGACACATGTCTTAGTGGTCCACATACATCAAGATGTATCACACCAAGAAGATCGTAAGCCCTTTCTAAACTATTTGTAAAGGGTTTCTTGGTCATCTTCCCGTATATGCAAGATTCACATTTATCAAATGATTCATCATTGATGTCTTGCAATAGCCCATCGTGTTGCAATTGTTGCGCGTTTTTGCCTATATGAGCAAGTCTACAATGCCAAAGAAATGAAGAATCCAAATCACCTTTGATTCTTTTATTATTGATGCTAAAGATGTAATTATTTTATCAACAACATTATCATGCAAATCAATTTCAAACACACCATTTAATTGAATAACATTAAAGTAAAAACACCATTTAAAGAAACGAAATTCCAAAATCAAGAATGTATGAACGAAACCAATATCTTTTAACAAGGAAATGTAAAAGACACCCCAACAATGGAAGGTGCGAATGACAATCGTTTAATGACAAGATTAAACCCGAAGGTAAAACTAAATCAAACGTGCCTATAGCTTCAACGATCGCATGTGCTCCATTACCCACGCAGTATTGTCGTCCATAGACAAGCTTCCTTGCTCCTTTAAGTCCCCGCAGCAGTATTACAAATGTGAATACCACATCCAAAGATCATATACCCGTGAATTTATTTTATGAGGAAAAGAAAATAATTCTATCATCAAAAGAGTATTCAAGCATCGCCATAGTGCCAAGATTTTTATACCTCTTATTCAAGCAACTCATCAAGGTACAATGGATAATTCCTGCTCCGTTGTCCAAACTCGGCGTTGATGACATGCCATATCCTTCTTCTGATTCTCACGCTTCTTGGGAGGGTACTTTGGGTTCTGTTGATAAGCCATAACTTGTTTTCCTTATCAACTTTACCCTTACCTTTCCTTTCTTGTTCGCTAGCGGCTTATTAGGCTTAGAAATTCTACCCTTACGATGGTCAAACCGCAGTGTAGAGGCCTTCTTGGGCAAAAATCTCTCGAATCAATGAGCATTGCATGTACCTCACTAACTATCTTCCCTGCAATGCATATTGTAATCGCATCGAAACCATCAAACTCCTTATTAAGCGGATCCGTTGATAAGGCCAATTTGTATGTCATTGGGGTAGACATAGTTAAGACGCCCACTGGTCCATGTAACTCATCATTTCCGTGCAATGGCGCCATAGGTTTCCTTCTCCTTGCTTGCAACTATGAAGAGCATCAATCAAGTCATACACTCTCTCACAGCCATGTGCTTTTCAAACAACCTTTGCAATTCTTCAAGCATGAGATTAGGAAGTAATTTTAAACTGCTTTTGCAAGTTTGGATTCATACTCCGAGCATAATGCAAAGCGACCTCATTACACTTGTCATACTCAGTTGCCATGCACTCGTGCTTCAAAAGAGCATCACCGCAGTTCGGAGGACAAGGCGAGTCAAATAATTGAGTCTTTTGGCAACCCTCAAGACAATTCCGAGTTGCCGATACCAATCATTGAAATTCGTGACTACTAAATAATTCTCTCGATCAAACATAGATTTGAACGACGAGGCTAGTCTGAAGAGATTCAGCTTGAGCCATTTCTACGAAATAAAAGTTCAAAAGTTAGTACTTTCGATAAGTAAACATTCAAGAAAATAAAATACCCTTTGGTCAATATTCATATTAACCATAGAATTTTCCTTGAATTTTGGATCCTCATTATCATAGTTCCACCACATCAATTGATCTGCTAGTGATGGAAGTATAGAATAGGTAATCGTTGAAGAACGATAATTGACAAACAAGTTTTCAATTCCAAAAGGTATGGGATTTACAATTTTGCCAAAACAATTAATGCAAAATGTAAGCATGTTTCATCCCATCTTATGCCTTAAGTCATAGGTCTCACTAACTAACTTAATTAAGTTGTCTAACTTAGAAACTGCAAATCATAAAGCTGAGGTCTCACACAACAAAATAATTCACCTCGTTATTGTAATCTAGATCAAGGTCTCACATAACTAAATTACAACTTTAAGTGTTTCATATCGTTAGATGGCATAAACTTAAATTTAAAGGGTACAATTTTGACGTGTAATCAAAACTTATGTATAAAGAAGCATGCATACATCTTTATAACATAAAATTTTGGAAAAAACTTATTGAATTCTACAAATTTTTAATCGATGCGTTGAGAAACTTACAACTTTGCACTAAGATGCTTCGTACATAGAATGGTTATACTAGATAGCTCCGATCGAACTCACAGGGGGCAGAGGACCAGGTAAGCGCGGAAGCATAACCTTAGACATCCTTTCAATGAGACTGTGCTCACTTCTTTATCAACCCCTTTATAGTTTGCTCTAGTGGGTGAGCCGTTCTAACCATTTAGTACAGTCACATCAGTCGATTAAAAGTTCAAGAATTATTCTTAGATAACAAATCAGTTTCGCCATTATTTAGTCTATTTCATTTTCTATTCCAAAAAACCCTTTTTGCTTACAAACATGTCAAACAATATATAAACAAAAAGCACTTTAATAAAATTAAACACACTCAAATAATATAAACATATAACTAAACAATTTAACATATGTAAAACAATTAGCCACATGCATAATTATTTCAATAAACTCTAATAACAATTTAGTCAGAATCAATGCATACATTAACTAGGGCTTTCATCTCACAAGAAGATGAGCCACATGCATCGACAAGTCGATTGCGTAAGCCAAAGTTAATAGTATACCAATTAGCACATAACGAACTTTATTAGTTATAATTGAGGTCTTCCCCAATTTGATAATTATTAAATAAATAAAACATGTGTGTATCACTTAACAATTAATCAATAAACAAAAAAACAATACTTCTGGCAAAACATGCATGTTCCACCATGGATTCCGCATAACAATTATCAACCAAGATACGCATATTACATGACACATAACAATTATTCATTAATTAACCACATAAAATTAGCATGCAATCATAGGGTTTCTACAAGTTTTACAAAATTAAAACCTAATTAAATAAATAAAGGGTAATCAACCCAATTTATAAAAAATTAGGGTTTCGAATTCAAAATCCTAGAAACCATAAAAAGCATGCATATAATCAAAAGATCCAATTTTTATGTGTTTCGGTAATTAATTACATCATATTAACGGCTCATGATGCCACTGTTGGGATTTTATACTCATAACAATTATATAAAACAAATAACATCATCAAAGCATGCAGCGGAAGAACTAGGAATAATATATGTAAGTAATTAACCGAATAAGAAAACGCGTACCTTTTAGCAATTCAAGAATCAAACGTTGATTGAACAAGAACCAAAAACCCAAAACCATAATTAAGGGTTTATACAAATCGACCCAAACAAGAAATCGACCACCAAGGATTACAAGCTCAAGTGTGCTTGTTCTTCGCTCTGTACACACGCATTAATAACAAATTGATGTGAAAAGCTAGTTCCTTGAATCACAAATAAAACCAAACACTTGTTTCTTTCACTTGGAAAATCGATCCCCATGAGGAGGGTGTCGATCGCCAAGTAAAGAGGAGGAGAGGAAAAGAGAAATTAGGTTATTGGTGATCCAAGATTAAGTTGTGAATGAATACAATGGATTGTATTTATAGGTAACTTAACTTGGTGACCAAGTTTGAGAGGGTATGGGTTTGGGAACCCAACCGATCGGCCAAAGTAACCCACAAGGGTTTCTAGAACTTTCCCGACTTTTGTAATTTCATCTCTAGTCCTTATAGTTTATATTTAGCGACCGTTAACCAAACCTCGTTAATTATTTAACCATCGTTATGTTTTATTTCGTGACTAATAATTAATAATAATAACGTTTTATTTATATTAATTATTTACATCAATTCTCATGCGTAATGTGTGCAATCCCGAAGTCTCGAGTTCGAATCCGGACATACATATATTTAAATATCCATAAAACCTTTCACTAACATGGAAAGGGATATAAGTGATTTATGTTATATCGTTTCAGTGTACCTTTCCATATGGTGAGACAAGCTGCTGAAGGGCTGCTACCCTTTCACCAACCTTTTCTTTTCTTTCCTGTTAAAAAGCTTTAATCGTTAATGATTTATGTGTTTACATAATCGACACACAAATGTGTTATAAACCTTTGGTGATAAGATATGACATGACAAGGGGGCAGAGCAAGGAACAAGAAGAAACCTTGGAGGACATGGATAAACCGGCCTTCTGTCTTTTGGGCGTCAAAGAAGTAAGACTCCCGTGCTCAATAGATACCGGACTTCGCTTATGGTCCATCATCTTAGTCGCTGGTCCAACTCTTTTCGTCTCAATTACCGCAAGCATTAACTATAAAGCATTGTAAACATAATAAGCAATATGCAGGCTATAATAGTCTTCAGTATACCGACAAATATGCGAGAAAGAAACTAAGCACAAATTGCACAAAACACATATTGGCTACCTTTATACAATGTGATAAATAAAAAGGTGGGTTGGGGTCGGGTTTCGTGCAGATATAAGGTGGGGTAGTTAAAGTCAGGTTGGACATATGGCGATATAAAAGCTGGTGGAGTAGTATTCGGGGACAAGTTATCTACACCGTCGTTATTAAAGAGAAATACATTTTCCCAAAGAATAGACCAAGAACTACACAAAACAAAAGGCTTAAGCTTAATTATGCATTTGTCAACTCGATAATTCTCGAGAGAGCTCATATGCAAAGACCGTAATCCGTGCCGAACTCTTGTTGATAATGAGTCCAAGCTTGGACCTGATGGTAAGCCTTTGGTGATCCCACTTTATATCGCAGCCTAGCTAGTGCACTTCAAGATCTTACCTTCACTCGCCAGATATTTCATATTGGTCCTACTACCGTGATGTTGAGTCGATATGAAATATGCAAACAATAACAATATGGATCTTTGAATAACTAAATCGTCTAACTTATAAATGAAACATTTACATTGTATTTATACTAAACGAAAGGGCATTTCCCAAACGTTGTAATGGTTCCGTGAAGTAACCGTTTGGCGGTTACAACCGCTTTTCCTTAATCGCTTATAACTACTTGGCGGTTACATAATCGCCACTAACCGCTATTCGGTTGGTATCTTTAAAACGAGCAAGTATGGTCCTTTGAGTTAGAAGCAATGGCGAGATTATATGTTTACAATCTCCTCCTTAATCTTGATCGTTGCTTCGTCCTAAGTCTTGAACTCCGAGCATTTGTCGATAGTCACGAACTTGAGTCTTGGTAAAGCTTTGTTAAGATGTCCGCTCTTTGTAGTTCTCCACTTACGTGTTCCACTTTGATATGACCATTCTCTACGCATTCACGAATGAAATGATAGCGAATGTCTATGTGCTTGCTCCTTCCATGAAAAATCGGGTTCTTTACGAGTTGTATAGGCGATATATTGTCAACTCTAAGGGTTATCTTCTTTTCTTCTAGTCCAATTAATTCATCGAGTAATCGTTTTAGCCATAAGGCTTGACATCTTCGTCAGAGTCGCCATGAATTCCGATTCACATGATGAGAGTGCATCGTCGGTTGCTTCCGAGTACACTAATGGGTGACTCTCCAAAATAAAATACTATGCCGTAGTTCCTTTTCCTTGATCCGTATTGATTCCATAACTCACCGTCAGTATCCCGTAATCTTGTAGCCTCCTTCTTCTTGTATATTATTCCATGGTCTTCGTGCCTTTGATGTATCGGATTACTTGTTTTATCGCCTTGTGTGATGATCCTTGGTCTTGCATAAATCACCGAGTAGTCCGATTGGGTAACTAAGATCCGGTCTTGTATGTAGTAAATATCCGAGACTTCAATTAGGCTTTGTAATAAGTTCGCCAACTCGGTTCTCCATCTTCCGCCTTGACCAACTTAGTGCGGGTTCCATAGGTGTCTTCGTATCATTACTATCCGTCATGCTTGTCTCTTTAAGATCTTGTTAATGTATCCTGCTTTGCTTGATCGTAATTTCTCCTCCCGTCATGTAACTTCTATCCCAAGGTAATATGCTAGCAAACCTAAGTCGCTCATTTAATTTGTCTTCCATCGGGACTTGAACAAGTCTACTTCCTTCTTTGGAGTGCCCGTGATTATCAAATCATCTACATATACTCCAACGATAAGTGTAGAAGTCTTGCTTCTCTTTGTGTAGACTGCTTGTTCGAGATTACATTTCTTAAAGTCTAGGGACTTCAAGGTTTGGTCAAGCTTCACGTTCCAAGCTCTAGGTGCTTGTCTTAAGCCATACAAAGCTTTAGTTAGCTTGTAGACTTTTCCAAGGTTCCTTGTTGAATGAAACCTTCGTGTTGTGTAACATAGACTTCTTCCTTCAATTCTCCATGTAAAATGCCGATTTTACATCTAAGTGGTGTACTTGCCATCCATGATATGTCGCTAGTGCTAATATTAATCGAACTTTCTCTATCCTAGCAACTGGTGCAAACACTTCATCAAGTCTATTCCTTGTTCTTGTACATAACCTTTGCTACTAATCTTGCTTTATACTTTATGATCCTACCTTGTGCATCTCTCTTGGTTTTATAAACCCACTTGAGTCCTATTGCCTTCGATTTTCGGCAATGTGGTGAGGTCCATGTTATTCTTGTTAATTGAATCTAATTCAATTTCCATGGCCTCAATCCACTTCTTATCTTTTGATGCTTCCTTGTAATTACGGGGTTCTTCTTCTGTGAAAAATAAGCTAGGTGCTTCTACTTCACGTGCAGTTTGGTAAATTTCCGTAATATCCTTTAAACCTTGTATAGGTCTATGATCATATATCTGTTCTGAGCTTTCGAACGAACTTATAGTAGCTCTTTCTTCATCTTCTGAGTTAGGGTTGTAAGTGTATGATGGTGGTGTGATTGGTGAGGGTGGATCTGGTATAGGTTCTTGTTCTTGATACGTGTTATCGTTGTTGTCTAAGTTGACCGTGTAGGATTATCATAGTCAACTCCATCTACCATAAAGCTAGTCCAAAACGTATCGTCTGCGGTATCGTATCCTCCTCATTGTTGTTCCAATTCCACGGTTTCTTTTCCATAAACTTCACATCCCTACTAACATGTTTTTCTTTTCATCGATCATATAGCCTACATGCTTTAGATCCTTCTTCAACTCCTAAGTAAATCATTGGAATGCTTCTATCATCCGACTTCTTCAAGTGAGGTATTGTTACCTTAGCATGTTGTGCATCCGAATATTCTTAGGTATTCTAGGTTTGGTTTTCTATTGTAGAGGGCTTCATATGGTGTTTTATCTATCGTGGCTTTCGTGAGGTACCTCGTTGAGTATGTAAATGGCGCGCATGATCGCTTTCGCCCAATAAGTTAAGGGTAACTTCATCGCTTTCATCATACTCCTAGTCGCCGATAATATCGTTCTATTTCTCCTCTCTACTACACCATTCTGCTGCGGTGAGTATGGTGTCGTCAATTGTCTTTCTATTCCGTTCTCCTTACAAGATTTGGTGAATTCATGTGATGTAAATTCACCTCCTATCCATTCTTAGCATCTTAATTTTCACTTCAACTTTGATTCAACTCTCGCCTAAATTCCTTGAATGTGTTGAATGCTTGATCTTTCGAGTTTAGAAAGTAAGCCCACATAAACGTGTGCGGTCATCTACTAATAAGAAGATGAGCTTCTTTCCAGAGTGTGTTGTTGGACTTATGGGACCACAAAGATCTCCATATACTAAGTCCAACGGGTTCTTTGATCCGAATTTAGCTTGGTTTGGAAAAGGTGTTCGATGTGTTTTCTAATAAACATGCATCATGATTTGTCCTGCATGGTTTATTCTAGGTATTCCGCCTACTAACCCTTTTCTTGTCATCTTGTCTATTGCATCAAAGTTCGGTGACCTAATCTAGCATGCCATAACCATGCTTGGTCGCTCACGTTTGCTAAGAGACATATAGGTGCTACTATATGTAATCTAATCATCAGAAAGTCGATTCTTAAATCGTTCTACTTTCATCAACAACTTCTTATTCTTATCATACAAAGTCAAGAATTTCCATCCATGATGATCTTGCAACCTATTTGAGAAGTTGTCCTAGACTAAGTATGTTGCTCTTAAGGTTTGGAATGTAGTAAACATCCGAAATCATTTTCTGTTGTAAGTCTCTACATCCTAATAATATTGAACCTCTACCCTTTATCTCTACATACGATCCATCTCCAAAACGAACGCGTCCAGTGATGCTCTCGTCAATATCCTTAAAATGGCCTTTGGTGCCCGTCATATGGTTACTTGCACCATTATCTAGATACCATATGCTAGCATCTGTTGTAGCATATTTTCGGGGGTGTACTTGTTCTTCATTTAACAAGACTTCTTGATTCGTGTATTGCCATTAATAATGATGGTTCATCGCCTTCTAAGATAAGGTTTGATTGTTCCGAGTTGTTGGTGGACTTTACAATTTCTCATGAAATGTCCGGTTTCCATAATTGTAACATTTCAAATTCTTTTCTATCCCACTCACCTTTATTCTTATTGTGAGGTGAGTTTCCTCCATTCGAGTTATCTCTTTTTCCCTTATGCCAATTACCTCGTGAATTGTTTGATCTACCCCTATATTTGGTAAATCGTTTCTTATTTCTAGAGTGTTCGCCTTGTGCGAATAATAGATTATCTTGGCTTTCTACTTGTCCTCTCTTTCGGAGTTTTATTCTCTCCTCGAATGCCTTAAGTTTTCCCGCGATCTCATCTAACGAATGTCATCGAGATCATTCGTCTGCTCTATAGATGCTACTATTTGAATGAATCTATCGGTGTGGAATCTAATAGTTTTCGAACTAAAAGTGATTCATCCAATGGTTTTCCTAATTCTTTTGCCTTTGTGGCATAGCCGTCAGCTTTGGTCAGAATGCATCCACCGCTTCATCCTCCTTCATTTGAAGGGTCCGAAATCCAATCATCAATGATTGTAACCGTGCTTGTTGCACTTTCTCTTCTCCAACGTGTCTCTTTCTTAATGAATCCCATAATTCCTTTGTCGCTTTGCAACTTGCTACTTGTAAGATCACATCTTCGGTCAATGCTTGATATAGGAAGGCGCTTGTTGCCTTATCCTTTTAGCATCTACTTGTGTATCGACCTTAGGTTCTATTGCTTCCCATAAGCCTTGTGCTTCTAGTATCACCTTAATTTGTATAGTCCAAACCGTAGTTTGTGGCTTTGAGTTTTGGGCATTGATCTTTGTGTCATAGGGGTTACGGGTTTTGGTGCAAGATGTTACCGCCACTTGCATCGTCACCGTGCATATTGATAGTTCTTATGATCTTCACTTTCTATGGAATTCTAACTAAGTATGATATATACTTAATACTACGGGAATGAAATAGTTTCCGGAATCTACTAGTCGGGATCAATATATAGTTCTCGGGATTTCCTAGTAATGTAAATAACGAACTATACTATTTAAAGTATAAAAGAGAAATCCAAAGTTTTGAATTTGTGACCTCTTTGTTGTGTATTAAACACAGTCGTATTCCCACTTGTGTCGGTACTTGAGTATAATACCAACCACGTTTCTTTCTTTCCCCACGTTGTCTCTCTCCTTTCTTGTGTATCGATGTAATAATGATTTGCCTTCGAACTCTTGGTCTTGGCTATTTTCCGAACACAATTCCTTCCAAAATACCTTTCGGTATTTTCAACAAAAACAAGTTAATTTACTTGTTCCTTCGTCTTTACCAACAAATGGTAATGTCCTACGTTGCCTTTCACGTTCCTCAACACTTTCTTTTCTTTTGTTCCACACCGTATATGCTTCACCAAAGAAATACCTTTCGGTATTCTTTCTAACAACAAAACACAATTGATCAGGTTGCATTTCTTGTTCAATATCTTGTGTTGCTAACGTCTATCTTCCAAAAACAAATTGATTGTTTCTCTTCTTAACCGGTCTATACTTCTCTTCAAGCAACGCCTTTTTCTTTTTTCTCTTCTTGTATATGCCGTCTACTATACAAGGTATCTTCTAACGCGTCTTTCTTTCTTTGGTTACGTAACTCCTTCTTTTGCTGCTGCGTATAACGCTTCACAACAAAGCCCCGACACCACAATGGAACGGTGTCCTTTCCGTTTGCAATTTCGACACAAAGACAAGTTGTATACGACTTATCTTATGTCCTAGTTATCCAAGTAACGTCCTCCTTCTCCTGAAACAAAATTTCAGCGAGTATACTTCTTTCAGAAACAACGTTTATGTTTCTTTCTTCCTGAACCAAACGACCAGCGCTTTGATTTCTGGCTTTGGTTCTTCTTCTTCCAACGTTAAGGTTTTCCTGGTTTTGGTATGTCTCGTTAACAGATTTCTGGGTTTGATTATGTCTCGTTAAAAACAAGGTTCTGGTATTGATTGTTGCCTCGTTAAAACAAGAATCTGGTGATGTGAATGATGGTGTAACGAGATAAGTGCAGTAAAATAACAAAGGGTACAAAGTGAATAATAATAACAGGTAATGCATAAAATAGTTGATAAAGGTTGAATGATTTACGCCACGTAAATCTACATATTTATATGTTTCTAAGAGGTACCAAATTTCGATTATTGTTTCCTCCAAACGTTGTGACCTTTGGGGATAACTGCCATTGATAACTGTCAAATCTAACTGCCACAATATGGGCTGCAGTGACCCATTTTGTGCAGGCCTATTTCGTCCGAATACATAAAACAAACATGTCCATTAAACATAAATACTAAACATAATATACTGCTAGTTATACTTGACTCAAATGCAATTAACAAGGGACTAACAATCTCCCCCTTAATTCATTTAGGGTCAAGTCCTTCCAAAGTTGTTCTTCACTTGCTTCTTTCTTCAAGCAATGATCTGAAAATCATTGTTGTCCATGCTGCTTTCATATCCATCTTCTTCTGTATTGCCTAGCTTGACTCCAAATCTGTTTTCTCCATCTCCACTTGTACTATCCACCACTGCATCTTCCCTCTGGCAAGATAGGTCCTTGGCCATCTTCATTTGATGGTTTCACCTATTTCTTTATGCATTTCACCCCAAGTACTACTTGCGGTTTCATAATAAATAACAAGGAGATCAATGAAATTTCGTAGCAAACTCTAACCGTGTTACCATCTTCTTTATCCAAGCCTTGCAACTGCAGTAATTGTACCCCACTTGTCACCCATGGTGACGATGAAATAACCCCATACTATCAACGACCTTGTATACACACAGCAAGTTAATCTCAACATCTTTAATCCTGGTGGTATTGCATCTAGTGTATCATAATTGAGATGCACCAAATAAAACCACTTAACTAAATCAATGAATCTCTTATTGAAAATTTCCCATATTCTATACAGAAGATCATCCTTCTCCAATAATTTCATGAATGATATGTACCTTGAAAATGAATTGACTTTGAGTGCATAAAGGGTACCATTATAATTGATGTAATCTTCATCAATATAATCCTGTGTATCATTCTTGTTCCAATCAAGATCTTCTATGCCTTTAATGAGAGAGCATTCATCAGTGGGATCCATTTGCTTGAATTGATCCTCCAAAAACTGGTTATGTTCATTGATAACTTCATTCATATCAACCTTTTCTTTGCCTTTTCCCAACAGTGGTGTCTGAACATGGTTTTCATCATGGTACATGTAGAATATACTGCATACACCATCTTCAATCTCTGTCCTATACCCTTGAGTCTTAAGTAGATCCAAACTAATCATATTTGATGATACCTCAGGAGTATATTGAACAGACTTAACCACTACTTCCCCTACATCAGTTCTAATTGTGACATCCCCCACCCCATATGAGAAAATAAATTTTCTCTCATGCTCTTCTTTACCAATCATTTTGAACTTATATTCAATATCATTAAACAGGGCTCTAGATGGGCACATATGAAATTGATAGGAATCACTAGCATACCATATATCATTCCAATTGTGTAAGTCAAGACTTTTATCACATAGTTTCGGTCGGGTAGACTCTTTTCTGTACTTTGCTTCTTCATCAAAACTTTCTCGGTCGGCCTTTTCTTGTTCAAGTTCAAGTCTTGCAAGCCTCTTCTGCCTTTGCATGCCCGAATGCATGCCCTTTCTCCTGCAAACATGGCACTTGGCTTTCTTGTCTTTCTTCATCTTCATGATCTTTTCTTTAGTGTCACAGCTCAGCACTTTCCCTTTCTTTGTTAAAGGCTTCATTCTCTCTAACTGTTTGTGCCAAAATGCTTTTTCCTTTTGGTGATATTGTTGTTTTCTTTCTTCTAGCACCCCATAGGTTTACCCTATTTGGAGTTTCTCGAAGGAGATACCTTCCTTGCATGAAACCTGAGTTTGGCCTTTCCCAAGAATAAGAGCCTAAGCTCTGATACCAAATGTTGGTCCCTACGCTGTGATGTTATGAAATATGCAAACAATAACAATATGGATCTTTGAATAACTAAATCGTCTAACTTATAAATGAAACATTTACATTGTATTTATACTAAACGAAGGGCATTTCCCAAACGTTGCAATGGTTCCAGAAGTAACCGTTTGGCGGTTACAACCGCTTTTCCATAATCGCTTATAACTACTTGGCGGTTACATAATCGCCACTAACCGCTATTCGGTTGGTATCTTTAAACGAGCAAGTATGGTCCTTTGAGTTAGAAGCAATGGCAAAATTATATGTTTACAATTTCATATGTAGTTTAGCAGGTTTGTCTTTATATGCATGACCCTCGTAAACCACATTTCACTGCTTTGAAGCGTATCTTACGCTATGTTCATTGGACACTTGATGATGGTCTTGAGCTACGTGCTTCTTTTACTACTCAGCTTATCGCTTACACAGATGCAGATTGGGCGGGTTGCCCGGTCACTCGCCGGTCCACTTATGGTTATTGTGTTTTTCTTGGTGAAAATTTGTTATCTTGGTCTGCTAAACGTCACGTGACGTTGTCTCGGTCAAGTGTTGAAGCCGAGTATCATGATGTTACTAATGTGGTGGCGGAAACTGCTTGGGTTTGAAATCTGCTGCGAGAGTTGCATGACCCTTTGTCTATTGCTACTATTGTTTATTGTGATAGTGTAAGTGCCGTATACTTATACAATACCCGATCGGGTACCCTGCTCAAGAGTATTAGTATTTCTTGAAAATATAAGGATACTATACGCGATCGAGTGTTAGTCTTACCAAGTCGTTCTTTTGGCACAAGAAGATTTGAATATTTATTGTGTCACGTAGCGTTTCACATATTCCTTGAAAATATATGGATACTATACGCGATCGAGTGTTAGTCTTACCAAGTCGTTCTTCTGTTAGCAGTTCATAGTATCGAAGCATAACCTAATTACCAAACATATTAAAGCTTTTGTTGCCTACTTGGCTATTAGAACATATTAAGGTAAATTTTATGCTAAAAGAACGACTTAATGGAACATGTATCATCACATGGTCTCAAGTCACCTTAACTTCTAGTAAACTGCTTGTATCAAAGAGGTACATTAACAAAAGGATAAAAATGAAGGATAAGTGATTTAGGATGGAGAATTCAATGAATTTCGTACTTTACAATAGTTTTAAACCCATGCCCACATTTTCGATGGTTTATATGAATCATAAATGTGTATATATATAGACGTTGGCACGTCTATACTATCAGTAGAGAAAAGAAAAGATACGATAAGTATAATTTAATGGGTCGTAGTGGTATTAAGCAAATTGGGGCGATAATGATGGTTTTGATGGTTTTAATTGTTGCGACTGAAGGAACTAGATGTCCACACTCTCAACAGAGTCTCGCTTCATGCAGCAGAGAGGATTCCAGCATCACTGCTATGGCTCCTATGGCTTTTCAACCCACCAAGCTCGAGGTACTTGACCAAAAGGATCAAAAAGCTGACATGACAATGGCCTCCAATAAGAACTAATGTATCGCTTGCTACGTGGCTTATGGCTTGTAGCATCGTGTTATATATGTTTCCTCTTTTGAATAATGCAAAGTTTTGCCTCTCTGAGTCAAAACAAGTTACTTATAATCGTATGTAAGCGTAAATGTAAAATTTTATGCAAGACCATCTGAACATATCAATAGGGCCGGAAATTCGCTCTATATCAAAAAAGCGTACAGGCAGATAACAGCGGAAATATATGCCCCTCATACCGTTACCACATATATCGATCTCCATTTGAGATCATTACAAAATACAAGACCTCATCATTCATTCATATAATATAAACCTCCAAGAACACGAATATATTCCCTATAACCGAAAAGACTTATTATCCTAGATGCTTTACTTGCTATGCATATATTTATATAATTTATTTCTACCACCAACTCTCCCCCTAATCCGAAAATAGATATACATCATCATGTCGGCGACTGTGTCTTGATTGGGGCCCAGATATCTGCTCCATTGCTGCTAGCAACTCCCATTGTATATGAAGTCGGAACCAGACACAAGCCTTTGCTTCTCAAGTTATATGAGTCTAAGTCCTGCAAAACGATGACAAATAAGTCAACGGTTTTGGCACCAACTATTGACGTGATTCCTAATAATGATATGAATAATAAGAGAAAAGCTTGCCATATGGGCCATATGGGTTCAGGTCACAACAAGTCATCTTAGTGTTCGGGTTAATGCAACTTACGATTCGTTCACCCTAATTTTACTTCTTTTTTAAATAGCTAATTATTATGTTTCATCTGTTTGCCGTTCTATCAACTCAATGTAATCATAATTGATCTTTTTTTTAACCTAAATGGGTTACATGTGCCACCTTTAACGGGTCAGATAGAGAACGTAAAACTATTTACTTGGTTCATAGGCTATTGGTTCTCTCACCTGATACTGATCTGTTGGGTCGCTCTGAAGATAAGGCGCACTCAGCACCTTTACTTGATCGTGAAGAAAGTGTATGTACTCCATTGCCTCAAGAAGTACCGAAGCAGTATCCGTCTGCAGTCAAAAATCTTATATTAGAAAACTACTGGATTCCACATTTACTAACGTGTTAACGATGCAGAATGGTACCAAAAGTTTATTAAAGAGATGATACGGCCTTAAACTAACATAAAATGGAATAAAAGTGAATTATGTTATATCGCTCAGCCCTTTGAGCATCTAGATTTCGGTGTACCTTTCCGTATGGTGAGACAAGCTGCTGAAGGGCCGCTACCCTTTCACCGACCTTCTCTTTTCTTTCCTATTAACAAAGTTAAAAACATGAAGCTATAATCGTCAATGATCTATGTGTTCACATAATCAAAATGCGCAATGTAAATCACTCGGACCATAATCTTAGTAAATGAACGGGACAGGTGATCAGTAACTGACAACTCTATATGATTCTGCAGGACGCGTATTCCATACAGCAGGACAAAATTACAAAAGAGTGTAGAAAAGGTAAATTAGTAAGTTCGGCTAAGACGCTGACAAATCCATATGTAAATGCGTTATAAACCTTCCCAAAAGCGCGAATCATGTGATAAAATATGACAAGACAATGTGACAGAGCAAGAAACAAGAAGAGACCCCTTGGAGGACATGGATAAACCGGCCTTCTGTCTTTTAGGTGTCAAAGAAGTAAGACTCCCCTGCTCAATAGATACCGGACTTCGCTTATGGTCCATCATCTTAGTCGCTGGTTCAACTCTTTTAGTCTCAATTACCGCAAGCATTAACTGTAAAGCATTGTAAACATAATAAGCAATATGCAGGCTATGTAAATACAGAACATACATATAACATAGCATACATCTGCATAAAATATCCAATGTTTTAAATAAAAAAAGGTGGGTAGGGGTCGGGTTTCAGGACGGATATGTGGTGGGGTAGTTAAAGTCAGATTGGACATATGGCGATATAAAAGCTGGTGGAGTAGTATTCGGGGACAAGTTATCTACCCTGTCGTTATTAAAGAGAAATACATTTTTCCCAAGGAATAGACCAGCAAAATTATGCATTTGTCAACACGATAATTTAATTATCGCTCGTTCTATCAAGTTCTTACAATAAGAATGAAAGCGCCAGAACGACCACATATGCATGTTCCAAGACGTTGCTTACATTATAAATAAAATTATGGCCACACGGTTGTTGTGCCATGGAAGGCAAGCAGTATTAAATAATCAGGTTTGACAATTCAACGACAAAAAAACAAGCATAACGCTAAATGCCTACATTAAAAAAACCGTAAGCCACAAACAACTTCAATATGATTAAGACATTAAGCAACAGCCGTTTATTTATATTAAACGCAACTTAATAAAATCTATGCTAGATGTAACACATCAACAAAAAGCTCTGCAATGAACGGTACAAATTTAGTCAAAGAAGCAACGTTACGTTAGTATTGACATTATTTTATTAACGGGTCCCTAGATAGAACCATTACAATAAAATATTGGTACATGATATCACATTTGAATATATCTATGTTTGAAAGCAGCACACATATGCTATATTTTGGTTCCGGGTAGGACCCGTTCTTATTGTTATTCAAAAGAGTAGGTAATGCAAGACATGTGTTCTTCTAGTGCATCAGTAAACTTTGACAACAACCACAAAAAATGAAACATTAAGTTATTTCGTGAAAAGATATTGACTCAACAAGCTGCTCGAGATCGAGCTGAAAAATATAGTTAACTCGAGCTCAAGCTACTTTAGTACTTTCTAGATCACCGAGTCTTAACACTAGGTGTAATCAAGTCTAGTAGACCTTACAATTTTATACCGACTGACTTAGGTGTTATTAAGTCAACTCGATCCTACAAGTATCATGTACGTGTAAACACTAAACTTGACTAGTGTTCTTATTACTTATTCAAAAGCAATAATCAAGTCGAGTCAGGCTAACTTAAAGGCATTTAATCGAGCACAATGTTACAAATCCGTCAAGTTTATAGTTTAATAATCATGTGGAACATAACATTGGCCCTTGATTAACTATAATTCAATCGGTTACACACTCAATTCTCAAAAACGTTAGTTAAGGGTGCAGCCGAACTGATTCAAAGTCGACCAAGTGCCAAGCTTGAGCTCTCAACTTAATTACAACACTCGAAACATGACACACTCCAAGCTCGAAGCTCAGTCGAGTACAAAATTCATTTTCTTTACTTCTACCTTAACAAACTTAAATTTTTAAAGACCCGCTTAATCGTTGACTAAATTGCAAAACTCAAAACATGGCACACTCGAAACTCGAAATTCAATCGAGTATGAACATCATTTTCTTTACTTCTACCTTCTACCAAGCCTAAATTTTCTCAAGGTTTTACAGCCTAACATTACCATCTTTATAGATACTACTAAAAACATTATAACCTAAACATTGAAACACTAATCACTTGAAACGTTGTATACACTTACAAACAAAACATGTTCACAGAGTCACAAATCACAATTTCAACAATTGTGCCAACAATAGTAACAAAATACAATTATTTTCATTACTTAGAAACTTTTCACAATTTTACATAAATATCTAATGGGGTGTTTGTTTTGCCTTATATAGCCGGCATACGCTTTATTTGGTTCTGGGCTTATTTTTCATAAGCTCACTTTTTGCGGCCTATTTCGAAACTTTTTAGCTTATATAAGTTTATTATCTCATAATAATAATAATAATAAACTTATATAAGCCGGAACGGCTTATAAAAGTTTATCATGTCATAATATTAATAAACTTATATAAGCCGAAAAGTTTCGAAATAAGCAGCAAAAAACGAGCTTAAGAAACATAAGCCCGGAACCAAATAAGCCGTAAGCGGGCTATATAAGGCGAAACAAACACCCCATAAACAATATCTAATGGGGTGTTTTTGTTTCGCCTTATATAGCCGGCTTACGGCTTATTTGGTTCTGGGCTTATGTTTTATAAGCTCAGTTTTTGCGGCGTATTTCGAAACTTTTCGTCTTATATAAGTTTATTATAAATTATTTTATAATAAACTTATATAAGCCGGTTCGGCTTATATAAGTTTATTATTATTATTATGTCATAATAAACTTATATAAGCCGAAAAGTTTCGAAATAAGCCACAAAAAATGAGCTTACGAAACATAAGCCCAGAACCAAATAAGGCGTAAGCGGGCTATATAATGCGAAAACAAACACCCCATAAACAACATCTAATGGGGGTTTGTTTCGTCTTATATAGCTGGCTTACGACTTATTTAGTTCTGGGTTTATGTCTCGTAAGCTCATTTCTTATGGCTTATTTCGAAACTTTTCGGCTTATATAAGCTTATTATTTTATAATAAACTTATATAAGCCGGTTCGGCTTATATAAGTTTATTACGGAGTATATCATAATAAAGTGATATAAGCCGAAAAGTTTTAAAATAAGCCACAAAAAATGAGCTTACGAAACATAAGCCCAGAACCAAATAAGCCGTAAGCCCGCTATATAAAGCGAAAACAAACCCCCCCCCATAAACAGAGTTGAAGAACTTACCGATCATTCACGTTTGAAGTTAAATTTTTTGATGAAATATTTGTTAAGTAAAGACTAAACGGTGTCGTTTGAGTGAGAGAGAGCGTTGAGAGGGGGAAAGGGGATTTTGAAAGGCTTTTTATGAGTGGTTATTTATAAAGTGGAGTTTTTGATTGATTGATTGAATAAGTATGGAAATGATAATGATGTCATATATAATTGGGAGAGAATATATATTTTGTTATTGTGACAGCTAATATACAACTTTTTCAGAAAATGGAGTTGTTTACTTGCTATTCATTTACCTTTGCTTAACCATCTTAATGCTGTCTGAGATCTAAAAGTGTTAATCGGGTCGGGTTAAGGCTAAAAATAACATATTCGAGCCTGATTCTATTTGAATTTGGATCAATTTAGATCGGGTCCATTTCGGTTCGGGTCAACCTGAATAATAGTCAAATGTATTACCTATTTGTGCTCATAAATTTATATTAAAAAAATAAATAAATAAAAAGGCCTTGGGTCAATCAGGTCGACCCGAACCCGAGTTAGCCAAATATTTTCAATCTGATACTCGACCCTATTTAGTATTTGGGCTACTCGGGTTGACCCGAATAACCCGAATATAATTATTGACTAGAGTAACCTAACCCGAATAAGCTTAACAGAGTTCGGGCCGGGTTTTTTGACACCCTTAGTTCGATCACACCCTCCAAAATCTTTAAATTTAAGGATAAGACTAGTAGTAATGCCGACAAAGATTACCATTGTCAACTCATAGTCACATACTGTAACTTTAGCCCTAAGCTCTAAAGTTATATTATGTGACTCTTCATCGGAGATCTAAGTTCAAGTTAAAGTAATGTGATTCTCCGAAAGAGATCTAAGTCAAACGCGGGTAGTAACTCTAGAGAGTCGCGTATCAAGCACAAAGCTAAAGTGGTTATGAGAGTAAGGACTTTGCAAAAAAAAATCACGTTTTCAAAAGCAGAAGGAAACACATTTGAGCGGGATCTAAATGAACTCGAACATTTTCTTGTATTATCTTTAAACTGTTCATGTAAAATAGCTAGCATTATCAATTATCAACATTTTCAAAACTAGTAAAACTTGTGTCTCAATCTTTTCGAAAGTGCAGCGGTAGTCCCTATTTTAAAGTTTGGATTGCATGTTTGGTCTCTGGCCAAAGTTAAATGACTAAAATACATTCTATTTATAAAGAAGAAGACATGGTTAATCTGGTCATTTCACATTGACTGGGGGATTGTATTTGCAATCCAAACTTTAAAATGGGAACTATTGCCCCACTTTCGAAAATACTGAAACCAAACTTGTAATTTGGCCAAACCACAAGGACCAAAATTGCAATTTACTCTGTTAATTTATAAATGTAAAATGGATAGTGTTAATCTATGTTTAGGATGTTATCTTGTTTTTATTTATAGCTCAAGTATTAGTTTTTAGAATAAATTATAGCTCAAAATAACTTCATAACAATTTGCTATCAAACATCTTTTGTCTTAATGGTATATTTTATTGTGTGAGAAGCTTTTCAATCAAATGATTGTAGATTCTAGTCATGCTTAAAACATGTGAAATAGTCTGTAATATATATATTTGTGAGATAGTTAGTTGCATTCTAAAAAAATAAGTTGCTCAATTTGCTTGTTTGGTGGTTTTCAATCCAAATGATATGCCCAATAAGACATATTGAACTTAGCCGAACTAGACCATGCACTATATATTTTATAGCATTACTTATATCAATCATAAATGTAAGGGTGGTGGCAGCAGACGCAGTGAGGAGCGAGCTTAGCCGACTGGCCACCGTCGTCGCAACCATTGAGGGCTCGAGCGGGTTCACCATGCATGGGGAAGAAGGCCGATTCGGGGTAAGAAAATTGAGTAGTTGAACGGCTAAAGATAATGCACGGGTTAAAGAAAATGGTGAGGGGTAGGGATACATAGTTGCCACTAAAAATCTATGGTGAGGGGTGGTGTGAGGATGAGATGAGTTGGAAGAATGTTATTGGTGGATAGTGAGGGATGGGAAATGAGGGTTGCCACCACCCTAAAGTTATGTGCCTCATTTCAAAAGCAAAGATATGATCATTTGCATTGTTTCTTTTGGGATTTTCTTTTTTTTGTGTTTTTCCTTTTTCAATGAAATGACAATTCACTCACCACTTTAGGTTGATTTTTCACTAAAAGATTTTTTCTTTTTCTTTTTTTGTTTGGAAACTTTATTAAAGGAGTTAAAATTTTGGCTCATATTTGAGTTTGGTCGAACTAAAACTAAAAGTTTTGTTTGTTTAGTTTGGCCAATTTACCAAAATTATCCACTAAATAGTTGGCATGGTTTTATAATCGACTCAGATTTACCCGATGCCTAATTTAGTGGTATGTAAGTTGCTCACCAACCTATGGTTGTGAGTTCAAGTCTCGCTGAATATATTTGTGAGAAAAGTGGTATAGGATGTGAAAAAAAATTATCGTTTGAAAAAAAAAATCTACTCATATTCAATCCTAGTGAAGTATTTTCCATAATATTTTCTTTTGAAGCAAATCACTAACAATATCTCCACATTGTTCACACAATTATCTCAGGCAAGACTTGAACACACAATCATTTCATTTGAAAAACATATTAAGGAGTCGCTTACATTCTCTAAGTATAAGTCATGCATGTTAGATCGACAATTCTAGGTCGACTAACATGGACCGAGTGTCCAACTAGGGGCGGACCTAAGGGATTCCCGGGTGTTCACCCGATAGATGTTCGTCGCCTAGTGTAAATTTTCATTAAAAATCTAATTTTTTACGAAATAAACTTGGTTCTGAAAATTTGTGTCACATAAATACATATCTTTTTAGTTAGTTTGCTAACATGTCAAAAAAAAAAATATGTCTTCTTAGTTTATTTACTAGTTTTAATGAAAATTGTGCATTTTAGTTCACTTTTACTTCTTTTATACTCGTAAGAAAAAGGTTGTGCGCCCAGTGACTTTGAGTCCTGGGTCCGCCCAGTCCGAGTGAATGTTTAGTATATGCTTGCTGAGCAAAGTGGAACGAAAATTAAATCAAACCGGAAACCGAGCCGAACCGATCATATTCGGTTCGGTTTCGGTTCGATATACTAATGATTTTCGATTTTGATTTCAGTTCAGTTTGGTTCGAGCCAAAACCGATAAAAACACACCTAAATTATTTAAACCAAATCGGTTCGATTCGGTTTTAAACCGATGCTCACGTCTAGACTTTTGGATTATAACCGTTAAGTCAATGATATAGTAATCCCACATGTGAGTACTTCATGTTTCAAAAGAAATATGATTTTGTTTATCGAATCTTACATGTAAGTCTTATGAAATGACATAAAGTTACATTTTTCATCTTTTTGTATTTAGAACTTACGATAGAAGTTCTATAACAACTACACAATGTTTTCATTTAAGTCATGTTAAACACTACCATTTTATTATTAAAAAAAAAAAAAAAAAAGTTTAAGGCATAACCAACTGGGTTGTGAAGGTTGTTGAGGTCGCTCTTGTTGTCGCTTTAAGGTCATCAAAGATCGTCGGTCATAGTTTTGGGTATGAGGGTCGTCTAGACGACCTATGTCGCGTGACTGTTTGTGTATGTATTAATAATTAAAATGTCTTTTTGTGATGTATGTTTTTTATAGTGTAGATCGGTTTAATGTGTTTAAAAATCGTCTGTATGTCGTAAGAGAAAGAAAGTTGATATGCCAAAAAAGATAAGAGCTGTGTGCGATTGTTATTGGGGGTCACTACAAATCAAAAGATAAAACAACAAAGATAGATTAGACTTTAGTTGATTCACAAAATCGTTTTTTTGCTATTTTTGATTCTTATCGTTTAAAATACAAAAAAGTTTGTTAAACTTTAGCGACAGTCACATCATTTTTAGCAACCACACTCGTTTTTATTCTTAGTTATTAACGAGTGTGGAAACCATGTGACGCAATGGATTGGTTAAAAGACTTACTAGAATGACACTTAAACCCAGGGACTAATTTTGCCGGTTGCTATAGTTAGAATTAATTCTACATGACTTACCTTGCAAGGCGCTTAAACCCAGGGACTATTTTTACCGTGATCACATAGATAAGAATTAATGATACAAGACTTATTTTGCGGTAGCCACTTGAATCTCGGTGATTTGTTTTGCCAAGTTGAAACTTAGCGTTTAATGTTTGGCGAACCGTCGAAGTTGACACATTGCATGAAGCCTAATGTCTTTTTATAGTTATATTAGATAAAGATAATTACTCGTAATAAAATCTCTACTTTTCTATTTTAAGTTGCTTTAAAATAAATATTTATTTTCAAATTCAATCATACAATAATCTTAGCAAGTTAATACGTTTATTATTGTCACACAATAAAATATATTGATAAGTGTACCCATTATTATGAAGATAGACATTTTCTTGAGAGGGTGTTTTAAAACGAGTAAGCAATCTCAAACACCCTCTAAGACGGGTCGAGTATTAAACGAGTCTCATTATAAGAGCATACGTATCACCTTGTCACTCGAATGACACAATATGTCACAAAATCAATAATAATTGGATTTTTCTAACATGTTAAGCACACAAAAAGGATGGTGGGACCTACGAAAAAGGACGTCCGGATCCACATATTTTATTTGAAAAATATATTTTTTGTGGGTCCGGACGTCCTTTTTCATGGGTCCCGCCGTCCTTTTTATGTCAACACGCGCATCTTGCGACACACGTTAAAAACCCATAATAATTCACGTTATTTGCACTCGATGACACAAAATGTCATCTCACACTTAAACTTCAATGTCATTATTGGCGTTATTTGCAACGATGTTTTTAATGTGTTTAGTTGTGTTATTTTTCGGTGTTATAAGACTAGTGGTAATCAAGAGTCACTATAACCGGTATCACCATCGTTGCCTTAATGTCACTTCAACTTCTTTTTCCACAACAAACATTATCACCAACATAGTATAATAACAAAACCAACATCACCATCAAAACATACCCACTTAAACACATCCACACAAACCAAAATATCTCATACGCACACACACAAAACAACACACAACTCCTCCCAAAACTCGGTCATATGCACGACTAAATTCTCCCTTTGCATATGTCACGGCGCGTCTTCCATGGTGAGGCTAATAGCAACGACGCGTCTTCGAGGGCCGAAAGACGCGTGTAATACCCCTTATTACCTATGGTCTAAATATGGGTATAATGTGATTCGATAGTATTAGTCCGATCATATTATTATGTCGTTCCGAATAGCAAAGGCGGATACAGGAGGAGGACGGGTAGTGACGTGTCCTCTAGCGAAAAAAAGTATGGTGTAAAACTTCTAATTATTTGGCAATTTTTGTAATTTGCCCTTTTAACAAGCCAATTTATAATATAATTTCAAAACATTATCAAAATTTACCTTAACAACCATAACTTTCTTGCTACACCTACCGACAGTCTGAATAAACCTGAACCGAATAACAGTGATTTTGGGCTTCACTGTGGCTATAGCTCTATTCTCTACTAGGGTTGAGCAACAGGCCAAACCCGTCCTGAACCGACCAACCCGATCGGACTGAAAACAGATTAAGGGTAAATCGTGAACCGAACCGAGTAAAACCTATCGAAACCGAACCCGAACCGAATAAAGTCGGTTCGGTTTGGTTTAGGTCGGTTTAGCTAATTCGAGCCGGATAGTTTTGTTTTGATCCGAACCAAAACCAAACCAATTAAAACAAAATAGTTATACAAAACCGAAATCAAACTGAATAAAACTGATTCAGTTCAGTTAACCTGATTCCAATCGATTTATCGGTTCGGTTTTCGGTTGATTTTGATGAGCACTATCCCCCCTCTACCTTTTGATCAAACACTTCAAGACTCTACTTTGATCTCCACCGTTGATCAGTTCTCATGACACGTGTCAAGATCAGAGAGTATTAGTACATGGGTAAATAATATTTTGCAGGGAGTGAAAGGTTATACACAAAAGTCAATAGGTGTGTCCAATTAAGTCATAAAAGTGGGCCCACGCGCTTTTGCCCTTGTCTTAACGTCAACTACTCATACTACGGAGATTTGGTTCAAGTACATATTTAGTCCTTTAATCATTTTTCGTATTGCATTTATGGTCCACCACTCAAAGAGTGTATGCGGTCAGTGGCGGAGATAAAGGGGTTCGGGGGGTCATGTGACCTCTGGCGAAAAAAATTGTAATGTAAATTCGAAAATTTCTGGTTATTTTTTTAATTTGCCCTCTCAAATGACCAATTTTTTGTGTAATTTCTAAAAATTATCATATTTTTACCGACAATAAAGTTTAGCTCACCTTATATGTAGTAGAAACAATAAGGTCACAGATTTCGACCGTTTCGACTGGACCGACCGGACCAAGGACCCCGGTCCCGCCTCAGTCCCAATTTTACCTTATTTCGGCCCGATGTCCTGGTCCGGTTCGGTCCACCCAACCAAAAACCAAAATCTTATTTATTTGGACCGGGACCGATCGAAGACCGACGAACCCTGACCGGACCGACCAGATTCGGTCTCGGTCCCGGTTTTTACCTTAATTCGGTCTTCCGTTTTGTCGGTCCGGTCCGGTCCCGGACCTATGCTCACCCTTAAGAAACAATACACTTTTTTAATATTATTGTTTATATTTTTATTTTGATTTGTTCTAAATTAATTATCTACTACTAAAAATAGATAAAAAAATTGATTGAGATTATATATTATTGTTATTTGAAATTGTTATTACAAACTTTCAATAAAATAATACTCTTTTCATCCCAATATTATTGTTTATATTTTCATTTAGAGTTGTCACAAATTAACTATCTCTTAATGAAAATAGATATTTGATCGAGATTACTATATTACTCTTACTTGAAATTGTTGTTAATAACTTTCAATAAAGTAGCAATTTGACAAAACTGTCATTTTGTAAACAAAATAAAAAGGAGAAATCAACAACAATTATGTTTATTTTCTAAATTGTAAGTTCTTTTTTAATAGGCAATTATTTTGGAATGAAAAATGTAATTAATTAGTTAACTGAAAAATTTTATTAAAAAAAAAAAGGAACAAAAAAACATTAATAATTACAGTTTTCATAAACTTTATGTATTTTATCAATAAACAATTATTTTAAAACGATAAGAATACATAATACAGAGGAGGTGATATTCACGCGATTTTTTATTAACGATCACATTTCATGCATTACAATATCAGACGATACAAATGTAATACACAAGTTGTGATGCATTAATCAAAAAATATGGTGTAGGTATCGATTCTCATAATATACTCCTTTAATGATTTTTAGTATTGCATTTATTGTCCACCAGTCAAAGATTGTAATAGGAAATCAAAGTACTTGCTAACAGCCTAACATGAATATTTTAAATATTTTCTGTTAGAGAAATGATAAGGATGTCTAAAAAAACATGATTAATTATATGCCTAACATTATGTGGCAATAGTTTATTGGTTTGTGAAGAAGTGGGTCCGGCTGCTACAACCAATAAACTCTTCACATAAATATAATGATAATTGACATGTATTTTAAGATCCCTAAAATTCTTTTCTTTTATGAGCAAATATGTTTTAATGTAGCATTGAAGACGACATCGAGAGAGGGTGCGGTGGTGCCAAGGAGTTTGGTGACGCCAAGCTCACAAGACTGTTACCCCCGTCGCCAAAACCTCGCGCCAAACTTAACCGGTTTTTTTTTTTTTTTTTTTTTTTTTTGAATTGCCATTGCATTTAAAAATAGAAGTTGATTTCGAAAGTTTCAGAGAGTCTCGAGCCGTGGTTAAAACTACTAAACCGAAACTTTAGATTATCGAAAACATGAAATACATAATAACCTTATTAAAACTACGATAGATCCTAAAAACAACATAAAAACATAAAATACATAATAAAACTACTAAACACTTAAAAACGAGTCATCCGAGTCCAAACCATCATCACTTGTTGGGAGAATAAAACTCCCATTAATGTATCGACTCTCCATTATGTCGAAAAAGTTGTCTTGGAGGTACCGAGCCTCCCGTGCTTCTTCACGGCGACGAAATTTCTTCACGTGCTCGCTTGCAGTGATCTCCCCGACGTTTTCTTCATCTTGTTCAAACCGCCGGAGGAAGCCTCACTTAACCCGCTTGGTGGTTTTGAAAATCCACCCGGACTGCTCACTGTGTTGACTTGGAACAATTGGGAGGTACGGATGTTTTCAAACCCCACCGGAAGACATTTTCGGTGGTGTTGAGTAAACTTCAAACTCGCGAGTTGGAAAGTTGGTTTCCGGCAAGTGATCCGGTGCTGGAAAGGCGGTTCCCAGCAACTTCTCTGAAATTGGAATTCTTGAGAAAAGTCTTTGCGAGACATTCTTTTGTGTGTGAATTGTGTTATTTGTGTCAAACTAATCTTGGTATGATAGTATATATAGAAAACTTAACCGCTTGAATTTGAATTTAAAATTTAAAATTTGAATTAATTTAACGCTTAAATTTGAATTACCCCCCAACAAGATCCGGTTTTGAATTAATTTAACGTTTAAATTTGAATTACCCGCCTAATAAAGATCCGGTTTTGAATTGAATTTAACGTTGAAAACCACCTTTATAAATAACATCAACCACCATTTTATTTCACATCTACATCAATCCAAAAAACACACACAAATGTCTCAAAATTTGAAGTGGAACAAGTCGAAGAAATCTTGCTTATGTAAGTTTGATACAAATTTCGCGAAGCTATGGATATGCAAAATAACCGTTCAAAATATTTTTGGAATGACGTTATGCATATGTTCAATAATCGACAACCGATGACCATCGTACAAAAATTCAATCACGGGTAAATGGACGAGGATTAACGTCGATTGCAAAGGTTCAACGCAATTTACAAACAATTCTTGTCAAGTGCTCAAATGACCAATCTCATCTCGAAAATGCGAAACTAAGCTTCCAAAGAACAATTTGGTAGAAATGAGTTCAAATATGTTCACGTTTGGGAGATTTTGAAAATTGCCCAAATTGGGATGTCAAGACTAATTCGAGAGTATGTTATGTTTTTAAGTTTATTGTTTTTTATTTCTTGTAATGTTTTTTTTATGAATAAAGTAATTTTAGGATATATTGTTTTTAAATTTTATAAAAAATAAAAATAAAAAATTGAGTTTGGCACCGTAAATTCGGTGCCAACGGATACCCTAAATGTGGTGCCAACATTTTCCGTGCCAAACTCAAAAGCCGCCGACGTGGCGGTTTGGCACGAGAACGGCACCACCTTGGCACCACTGCACTCAAGGCTCGAGAATGGAATTGCAAAAAATTTCCATGGCTAGCTTTGGCTCAAAGTATTTATAATCATAACGCAAATTATCTATACTACTTATAAAACATGAATAGTTCATCTTAAATCTTGAAATATTGAATATTGAAAACTTAAATTAATAGAATTTATCTAAACTACCTTTAATTACCTCTTAAACTTGGCTATTTAAATTATATCTTTTTGTAGATCAATTTTAAAATTGACAACTTTTCAAAAATACACACTGTATTATTTTTAAAAACCACATGCTTTGCAATTTTGCATAAATGGTCGAACTAGAACAACAATGTCACAAAAAATAATTATTTGCCGCTATACACCGTCGCGTTGGACAAGCATTCGACAATTAAAGATTAAAGTTATACTCCATCCGTCCATAATTAATAGTCCATTTTCTTTTTTGAAATGTTACAATTTAGTTGTCCACTACTATATATAGATTGCAGAGTTTGATCGAATTTACTATATTACCTTTAATTGAAATTATTATTACCGCATTTAAAGAAAACATTAAGTAATTAGCTAAAGTTAAAACTGTCATTCTGCAAAAAGTAAGAGAGAGAAAACAGTAATAATTATGTTTATTTAAACTGTGTTTTTTGTCGGTAGACAGTTATTTCGAGATGGAGGGAGTGACAAAAATAGGTTGCAAACAAGCATTAGTCGAGCTACTCGAGCTTGTCTCGTTAAAAACTTAATTCGAGCTCGATCTCAAACTTAACTTAAATCTTGTTTAATAAACGATCTCTAAATTAAGCTTCAAACATCAAGCTCGATTGGGCTCGAGAGATCAAACGCTCTTGTTTGTGTTTAACCCTTGGACAATTACTAGTGTAAAACTCAAAATGCATATGTAAACATATTAAACAACTAAGATCTTTTGTATCAGAGACGAAGACAAGGAGGGGTCACAATGAGCATTTGTGCCTCTAAGGAAAAAATTATTATTTTAAAATATTTTGATTTTTTTTTTGTAATTTGCTCTCTCTAAAATTAATTTTAGTTTAGTTTTCAAAATTTATTAAAGTGTGCCCTCAAGAAAATTTTCTGACTTCATCTCTGTGTTGTACACTTGTACCCTAAAACCAAATGACCAACAATCGGCACAAAAGAGTTCTAACTTCTAAGGACCATTTTGTATCTCATTGTTTGTGAAATAATTCCAAAAACAAATCTGAAAATATAATAAACTCTTAAGAGGTAAAAATAGAACATTTTGGTTTAATATACACTTTGCCAATCAATTCACGTCATCTATTTTTAAACCTTGCCATAACTCATTGATCAAATTTGGACATGGATAAGTTGTCAAGGAAAGTATTAAAATGGACATTATATTTATGACTACAAGCAATTCATGAATTGACAAATAAAGTCAACTTTATAAACATGTAGATTCAATATCTAGAAGAATGGTAGGTGTGTATATATATATCCTAGGAATTTGACTATTCAAATGCAAAGTAGATAACTTATGATAGAACTAACATAAATCATGGCATGATATAAGGTTTTTGAATTCTTCCTTGACGTGTATGGTTAATAAGTACTTAAATCATGGAAATGAGACAAAAGTATAAAACTTTTAACTTGTAGCACTCTTTGTGAATGTGACCCTTCTTGTGATAAAAGAGATAACAAAATTGGTGTCTTTCATGAAATGTCCTGTTTAAGAATGTGACTGTCTACATTATAACTCATGTGTATTTGCTCAAACGAGATTGAGTAACGTCGTCGTTGTATATATTACCCGGATCGAGAAGGCTTAGATAAGAATGGGTTGTGGTCAACATACACAATATACATGGTCAAACGCATGACCTCTAACACTATGCACATAGATCGGTATTCACTTAGAGTATGTTTGACAAAAATAACTGTTGTTGGAAGCCGGGAACTGAAGAGATGATAAAAAAAATATTTCATAAGCTACATAAATGGCATTTCATTTGAGAGATTATGAAGATTTTGTCATGTTATTGAGTGCATTATCAATTGATTAATTCTATGTAGGGGTGAAAACGAGCCGAGCCTGCCAGAGCTCGAGCTCGGCTCGTTTATATATAAAAAGCTCGAGCTCGAGCTCGAGCTCGTTTCGAGCCTCACCTTTTGAGCTCGAGCTCGGCTCGTGAAATTTTTCACAAGCTCGAGCTCGGCTCGAGCTCGACTCGTTAACACAAAGCTCGAGCTCGTTAACACGTTTATACGTATAGAAAATATATATACGTATATATTTCAAGGGCTCGTTTAGGCTCGACTCGTTCGAGCTTTTTACCGATCCGATCCCGAGCTTTTTACGAACGGCTCGGCTCATTTCCACCCCTAATTCTATGTGACTGATATAGAAGTTGTATTTTTTTCCCCAACCATAGTATTGTTCAAATGGGCTACAATGATAAATCCGAAAATACTATATAAGTTTGGCCCTTTGTTAAGCCCAAAATAAATTGCCACATGCTCACATAGTTTAGTTAGCAGTTTAGCACTTTGCAATTAGCTTCTCGCTTAAATTTTTTTTAGAGTAAACTGCAAAATAATCTCTGTGGTTTACAGTTTTTGAGACTTTACATCCCTGTCATAAACTATTGGTTAGTTACATCCTTCGTTAGCCAAACGTTAGCCATTCTACATCCAGGTCACTACCTAGTTAGTTTTCATTCATTAAGTCTAACGGAGGGGGCTGTTTTGGTCTTTTACTTATACTTAGGGATCTATTTTGCAACTTACTTTTTACATATAAAGAGATGTATTTTGCAATATACTTTTATACTTAATTTTTTTTTTTTTATTCTTATTATTATTATTATTATTATTATTATTATTATTATTAGAGTTAACTATTTATATAAAAAAACGTTGAATATTATAAAATTTCCAAAATTTTATAAAAATTCAAAATTTTATAAAAAATTCCAAAATTTTATAGAAATTTATAAAAATTCGAAAATTTTATAAAAAATTTATAAAAATTCAAAATTTTATAAAATATTCGATAAAATTTTAATAAAAATTTTCGACAAAAAATTTCTTTTTCTTATTAGAATAATTTTTGTCTGAATTTTTATAAAAAATTTCGACAAAAAATTTCTTTTTTCTTTTTGAATACTTTTTGACGGAATTTTATAAAAATTTCTGCAAAAAATTTCTTTTTCTTTTTGAATACTTATTGACGAATTTTTATAAAAATTTTCGACAAAAAATTCCTTTTTCTTTTTGAATACTTATTGACGGAATTTTTATAAAAATTTTCGACAAAAATTTCTTTTTTCTTTTTGAATACTTATTGACTGAATTTTTATAAAAATTTTAGACAAAAATTTCTTCTTTCTTTTGAATACTTATTGACGGAATTTTTATAAAAAATTTCGACAAAAAAATTATTTTTCTTTTGAATACTTTTGACGGAATATTTTATAAAAATTTTGAAAATAATTTCTTTTTATTTTTGAATACTTTTTGACTGAATTTTTTATAAAATTTTTTGTCGAAAATTTTGTATAAAAAATTCGTCAATAAGTATTCAAAAAGAAAAGAGATTTTTTGTCGAAAATTTTTACAAAAATTCACAAAAAGTATTCAAAAAGAAAATAATTTTTTGTCTAAAATTTTAATTAAAAATTCGACAAAAGTATTCAAATAAGAAAAAGAAATTTTTGTCGAAAATTTTTAATAAAAATTCCACAATAAGTATTCAAAAGAAAAAGAAATTTTATAAAAACTCCGTCAAAAAGTATTCAAAAAGAAAAGAAATTTTTGTCGAAAATTTTTATAAACAATTCCGACAAAAGTATTCAAATAAGAAAAAGAAATTTTTTGTCGAAAATTTTTATAAAATTTTACCGAATATTTTATAAAATTTTCGATTTTTTATAAAATTTTCGGAATTTTTTTATAAATTTCTTTATAAAATTTTCGGAATTTTTTATAGAATTTTTATAAAATTTTTGGAATTTTTTTTATAAAACTTTCTGAATTTTTATAAAATTTTCGGAAATTTTTATAATATTTTCGACAAAATGTTTTTTATATAAATAGTTAACTCTAATAATAATAATAAGAAAAAAAAAAAAAAAAAAGTAAAGTATAAAAGTATATTGCAAAATACATCCTCTTATATGTAAAGAGTTTGTCGCAAAATACATCCCTCGTATGAGTAAAAAGACCAAAGCACCTCCCTAGCACTTAATCTAAGAAAACTAACGGAGTTAGTGACCGGGATGTAGAATGGCTAACGCTTGGCTAACGAATGATTTAACTAGCCAATAGTTTATGATGTAGATGAAGGTCTCAAAACTCAGATGATGTATTTTGCAGTTTACTCTTTTTTTTATGAATAATTACCTGAAAATATAATTAACTTGTTATTTTTTCGGGTGTTGTGTAGACTTTTATTTTTCTATTTTTTTTTCACCTTTTAAATTTATGACATTTGTGTGTAATTTGTTCATGTACAATGATCATTTTATCATTCGATGTTAATAAGGTGGTTAAAAAATGTAAAGGCAAAATGATTAAAATATACACACAAAATTTAAAGTTTAAAAGGTTTGTGCTTTAATAATAAAAAAAAGCAACTTAGAATAATAAAAAAGAATAAATTAAATACATTTTGAGCATTGATTAACATGCCCAACTGGTATGCCTAATTCGATATGTCAGGATCTTGTTGGTGACAACAAGAGACACGCTTCTTCACAAACGAATAACTTAGTAACACATCTATTTATCTGCATAATTAGTCACATTTTCGGGCCTCTTAATCATTTTCCATACATTTTTTTATTTATTTATTATCATAAGTATAAATGAAGACTAAACTATTAAATTCCATACGTATATAATCTTAGATAGTCGCAGTATCCGCTGCGTTGCATGGCACCGCGCGATTATATATTTTCGGCGATAATGTTTTTCAAAGTACTTTTTACGATGGCAAGATTTCAACCAGAATCCAAAGTGGTTCCAATTTTAGCAAAATTCAACAACTCAAATAGTTAACGAGTCGGTCGGGGTCGGGTCAAGTCGTGTCCAATTCAACCCCAAACACTTATGCCAAAACATCGAACATATTTTTCATCAAGTTTTCGTATCAATGCATAATATTATTGGACTTAGACCTTTTCGAACATTAATGTACTTATTAAAGAGGGAAAGTCAAAATGATGAACGCTTTCTCAACGATCAATATGATAACATAGTCATTTACGTATCATATGCAAACAAATATCAATATGTGCAATAATGGGTACTTCACATCTTCATCTCTTATATTTGCATCGTTAGTCCTTTTATACCAACGCCGCTAGTAAAAATAACTTAAAACTTGGTTTTCATACGTCGTCCGCTTTTTAAAGTTTTGTCCGATTTTGACGTTTTGTCCGATTTTACGTTTTGTTGCTTTTTACGTTGTCCGATTTTTTACGCTGCTCGATTTTTACGTCCGATTTTCACGTTTTAGTTCGATTGTTTAGTTTTAGTCCGTTTTACGTTTAGTCCGTTTTTCGTTGTCGTCCGATTTTTACGTTTTGTCTTTTTACGTTTTAGTCCGATTTTTACGTAAAATTGGACGAAAACGAAAAATCGGAAGAAAACGAAAATCGCATAAAACGTAAAAACGGACGAAAACGAAAACCGGACTAAAACGAAAAACGATTTAAAACTTAAAAATCGGTCTAAAACGTAAAAACGGATTAAAACGTAAAAATCGATTTAAAACGTAAAAAACGGACTAAAACGTAAAAATAGGACTAACACGAAAAAAATGCATTTAAAACGTAAAAATCGGATTTAAAACGTAATAAAACCAAGTTTTAAGTTATTTACTAACGGTCGTTAGTATAAAAGGACTAACGATGCAAAGATAAGAGATGAAGATGAAGAAGTACCCATTATTGCACATATTTGATATTTGGTTTAATATATCGATACATAAACGACTATGTTTATCATATTTGTACATTTGAGAAAGATGTTATCATTTTGACTTTTACCCTAAAAGAAAGTTAGACTTTGACTTTAAAATCATAAATACGTTTGCAACTTAAAGTCTAAAGCTAGACATAAATATCCATTATAAAGTGGGTTGATGTTACATGTTCAAATAATTTAAGACAATTAATCAACTTTTAATTATGTGTTTTTATAGTACTCCGTAAGTGTGTAGGCTTATTTTTTTAAGATTTTTCTTATAGAAAGTCCTAAATGCATTCTAAAGTTGTATATAGATATATGATCTTTCTCATCCTCATTATAAACCATATTATAACAGACATAAGGTATATATGGATACTTTATATTGCTAATAAACTTGATCGATCTGTTTTATTTTAATAAATTTAAGGTTCATTTAAATTCCTGGTTAAATTTATGTTTCTAACGGTATGGTACATTTTAGCATGGTCAATTTTATATCTTACATGCATTCCATGAATCAATTTCGTATGTTGAATACGATCAAATCCATGTCGAATCCATATACTGAAAAAATATCAAAGATTTGTGACATTTTACAAATTTTGTTTTGGAGATTGAATTAATCTTGTGTGTGATTATAGAAGCATTTGATTCGATATGGAAGAAACGGTGTTCACACCAGCGATAGAAGGAATGAATCATATGAAGACGGATCACGGAGACATATTGACTAAGCCATTCTTGGACGTTTGCAAAATGTTGTTGCCGATTCTAGGTGTGTTCCTTGTGTCTTTACCGGTTGGGGTTTATTACACCAAGATGTGTCATTGCGTGTTTAGGGTTTATTGCGCCAAACTAGCTAGGTACTTGTTCACCGAGTTCATTGCACCAAAACGTAACAAACATTCATTACAAATTGTTGCAGTTTTTCCTTGTCGGTTATTGGTCTCTAATTTGGTTATCGACGTATTTAACTCATAAGAAACAATGTCCCTACTAGTTATGATTCAAGGCCTTTTTCTGATGACCATGTTGGAACCAAATGGACTTTGGCCTAGTGGCATGTGAATGAGCTATCAATCAAGATGTTGTGGGTTTAAGTCTCGGTTGAGAAACCGTGAGATATTAGTTATGAGTGTCTAACACGACCTTTTGCGTGAGAGCGTATCATGTTAACATACATGTTTTCACTTTTAGATAAATTTGGAGCTGCCATGGCTATTGTGAAATCGGATATAAGTGGAAACATTACTGTGAGTTATCCCTAACCTTACCTTATATCACAACTTTTGTCTAATAATAACATCCTTTTTTCTGCCAATTGTGATTGTTCTTTGTTTACTTGTAGAGATTGGATACTAAGTATACAGAAAATCCAACTAGATATAACTACTTATATGCTCTAGTACAAGCTGAAATTGAGACAAAAACCGCAAAGAATTCGTCAAGTTGTAGCAACGGTCTTCTTTGGTTAACAAGGTACCATGTTCTCACTTAATTTCAACATAACATTACATATATGTTCGTGTCTCGTCATAATTATGTAACCAATAAGTGCCTAAGATAACCTAATACTCGGCCTCTTTTATATAGTTGGTATAGTTTGAACATAATTTGATTCCCCTTGATTTTTGAAACCAATTTTTGGCTTTTGAAGAGCAATTGATTTCTTGGTGGAGCTATTTCGGAACTTACACCAACATCAAGATTGGTCAATGCAACAAGCTTGTAATGATTCGACGGCAAGACTTTGAAGAAATGGCATGGATGGATAGCAAGTTCAAGTTTTACAGTAGGTTTTAGTTACCTAGTTTTTGTGGATTTACGGTGATGTAAATGATCTTGAATTTCTTGTATTAATTTTTTGTTTAGCCTAATGTTCATACGAAATTTTAGGTTGCCATTAAGTTGGTTCCAGATAGGAAGAAGTTCATGGAGGTCATAGCAGGCAAGGGAGATACTTACGCTGATATGGACAAATTTTGTGTATCGTTTTCACCGGTTTTGATTCAGATTCACAAGTTCCTGGTAAGCCATGTGTCCCCAAGTCTAAAGCTAATAGTGGCCAAGATGGGTAAGTTGGGTAATAGGTCAAAACGGGTAAATTTGTAGTACGAGCTGAAATCATGTTGGATTGAACAATAATCATCTTTGTTCATTTATATAAAGACTTTTTTGTATAAAATTGATTTATGACGGAGTACTTTTAATAAGGCGATTTAGAAGGTTGGATGCTTTGAAAACACGCTTTGGGAGACTTTCGACTTGACTCATCCATGATTAGTACTTAACCTTTTTATTTGACCCGTTTGACATATACCATAAAAATTCGACTGTGCCATATGCAAACAGGCTGAAATTGCCACCACTACAAGTAAAACTCATTAACCAAATTGCATCATTGCATTCTCACAAATTTTGTCAATTTGATCTCATACAGCATTCGTGTGGCTTGGATTCTTTGAAGGCATCATGATGGTAGAAATCTCAATGCGAGTTTTGGGGTCAGCATACTGATTATCACTTTCCATGCTTTTTGTATGCATTTTGATGTCTTCATTTGATTAGAAATTTGTATGCATATTCGTCTTTTGTTGCTAATATATTTTTATTTATTTGTTGTAACCTAGTTTGTTTCTGCATTGTAATTTGTGGGTGTTGTAATTACGAAAACAAATCAACTAACTTTGAAATGAACTAAACATATTTCATCGATTATTTAAGTTTTCTGTTTTAAAACATGACATAATACATTGAAAAGGTACCAACAAAAGTTAAAACGAAATGCAAAGCTATTAGATCTGATACGACAACTAAAACGTCCATACTAACAAAGTTTAGGCTCTTCTTATTGGCGAAAGAGTCTAATAATATTCTGTAACATATTAATTATCGATAGTTGAACGATGGATTGGATTCATGAAGTGTTTGGAATCTTAAAAAACTACAACTGCACCATATATGTCATTTTTACTAAAAATTTACTTCATTTCCATAGAAAACTACATAAAACTAGGGTGTACGTTTTCCACATGAAGTTGCGTATTGATCTTAATTGCTACGATGAGTTCTTTTCCTACAGCCACTCGCAGCAACTAAAATGATTCAACCTTCCTTGTAGTCCGATCCAGCAAGCCAAAGGCCAGTCCAAAGCGAGCCCACTCCACTGTCCAGTAAGCCTCCAAGCCCAGCGAATTTATGAATGATAAAGGTGACGTTATATGAAGTTAGTTGACGCTCTATTAGTATATATAGTAATTATGTCATGTTGTATACATTACGAAAAATATATATGATGATATCATGTATCAATCATAAAGTAAATTTAATTAAAATAAAGCATAGACTTGTAATTGTGTATTGGGAATTTTGTGTGAGAGCTAATCATGTGGAAAAAAGCTAATGCTCAAGGTGAGTTTGCTGAAAAGAAACACAAGCCGACTCAACTACAAAATATGTAAAACAACATGCTTAATGTGTTCTCGAGTTTATTTTTGACAAAAAAAAAATAATAATAAAAAATGATAAGGTAAGAAACATAAAGTTTTACCTCCCCTAACCAACTTTCCTTCCAGAACATCGTATCTAACCCGTCCCCAATTTCCTTCACCAAGTTATTCAAGAAAATGTTCTCCATATCATCTAAAACTCCGATAATATCATTCCACACACTCATTTAGGTTTTCAAGGTTTTGCATATGAAATTCGGATGACATGTTATCCGGATGTGTGTTTTGGTTCTAGTTGCACTGCTTTATGGAAACTGCTCATACTGGAAACAACAGGATGCCAGATTCCAAGAGTAGTGCTGCTCTCTTAGAGCATGCATCCCAACTCTAAGATAGGAGATCTTTTTTTCCTACACCTCCGCAAGGACAACCCCATTGTCAAGGGAGATGTCGTGGCTTTCAATGTTTTTTAACGTGGACGTGAACTTGACATTTCGTGGCCCACCGAGTAATTGAGGTGCGTGAGCATGCTACAAGGGATTGGGAGATCCTTACCAAGGAAACAACAACAAAATGACCAACTCGCCTCTGTATGCTAGTGGGACACAGTTGAAGAGCAAATATGTGATTGGCCGTGTTTATTGGTTTGTCTTGTATGTTGGTTGGTTTACTCTTTTAAGTAATCATTATTGCATTCTCAAGTATATTCTACTGGTTGTTCTTGTAGTCTTTATTTGAAACTCTAAAAAGCAAGTTAGCTCAATGAATATGATCTTGTTATTCTACTAGGTGTTCTTGAGGCATATTCTACTAAGTGTTCTTGGTATTGATTAGATTTTATTAGCTCAATGACGGTATGTTTTGTAGTAATTTTGTAACCTGCCTAGACACGATAAAATCCACTAACACAACCACCCTCTTTAGTCTTTACCATATACGCTGCTAATCACTTTTATCCCTTCAACCTAAAATCCGCACCACCATTTTCCTGATAATGCAGTATTTAACAAAAGTTCAACAAGGAATATGAAAAACTACCTCCCCAAGTTTGATAACAAATCTTACATACCGGAGTTCCTCCCGTCAATTAAGGTTGTGGAGTTCTTTGTTTGCACTGATATTTGGTTTTCTAAGGAATTCTTGAAGCCTCGTACGTTAAACCATCTATAACTACATTTTAGATGTTAGGGGAGTCAAACTTAAAATGTTTTCGAGGTGATGTTATATTTGCAACACTCTTAAAGGACAAACTCTAATAATGTAAAACTATAAGAATAGGGAATACCTCTAAAAAACATCGTACTTGTTCAAAAATACTCTTTTAAGTAGCGAACAAAAAAAAAATACTTTTGTGAATACTCATATTGACACTTTTGTCTTTATGTGAGTAGTATAACCAATTTACCCTTCCAAATTACATAAATGATCCATGTGGGTTTGCGAAAATTGCATCCACTGTCCTAAGGTAAATTACATAAATGGTTTCTATCGTTTAGAGAAAATTACATCCATTGTCCTTAATTTTTTTTCCAAAATTTTTTACCGAAATTTTTTTCCATTTTTTTTCGAAATTCTTTTTCAATTTTTTCTCGAAATTTTTTCTTTAATATTTTTGTAGAATTTTTTTTCGTGACATGTGAAAAAACAAATTCTGATTTTTTTCCGTCACTTGTGAAAAATGATTTCCAGAAAAAAAAAGTTTGTCGAGAATTGTTTTTCTAAAATTTTTTGAACATGTGCCCAAAAAAATAAATAAATAAAATCACTTGTGACAAAAAAAAATTCGAAAAAAATTTCACATTTGACGAAAAAAAATTTCCAAAAAAAGAATTTGAAAAAAAAAATTCACATGTGCCAAAAAAAATTCCCAAAAAAAAAAGACGAAAACGTAAGAAAAATATTAGGGACTCTGGATGCAATTTTTGCTAAAGCACAGGGACCATTTATGTAATATACCCTAGAGATCATGAATGCAATTTTCAAAAATTCACAGGGTAAAATGGTCATCACATGTTTTACTATTCACATAAAGACAAAAGTGTCAATATTAAGAATACGAAAGTTTTTTTTTTTTTTTTTTTTTTTTTTGGCTACTTAAAAGGGTATTTGTACAAATATGATGTTTTTTAAAGGTGTTAACTCAAAGTATATATAACACTCATTCTATGCTGTAAGGTAATCCAGAACCGATATAAAAGTTGTTCGACTTCTTGATAGACTATTTCGAGGGTGTTTTTAGAAGTAATCCATTTACCCTTAGGTGTAACTGTCTACATCATACCTCCTCATACTTTTCTCTGACAGGATTCGATATTGTTGTTGACATGGACATCACACCAAAAATGTATAAATTTAAATATCAAATCAAAGCAATGTGTCATTCTCTATGCAAGAAAGTCGAATTACATTTCTTTACTATTTACAATTGCGAGTTGACAATGGCCAATGTATTTTGCTCACAAAATATGTGCAAACGACTTCTAAATTTGATGACCAAAATTTAACTAATCTAACGGCTAGAAAACAATGTACTTGGACAACTACAATTATGTTTACATTTTGCAAGAAAGGGTTTATAAAAACTTCAAGATCATTGCACCATCTTCATTTAAAGTCTATGAAACTTTTGAATACGTTTAATTCTTGTAGATTTTTTTTTTTTTTGAATTTCGGGTTAACCTTCGTGAATTACATTTTGAGTTTGAGGGATTAAGGACATTGAAGGTTAAATGTAACTTGCCTAAATATAAGATGTGTGTATATATATGTTGCATTAGATTATTTCATTCCATTCTTCTAACAATAATCACTTCAAGGCGTCGAAAAAGTTAGTATATATATTCACCACCCTAAAACGTACATTTTCTTTTATATGCCTGCGAGTCTTAGGTACTTGATGTGAGAAACACTGATATCACAAAACCACTAAGGTCGTGTTTGTGTTAGCTTATTTAATTTACCGGCTTTATGAGCTTACGTAAAATTTTGAAAGCTCTACTTTTTCCGGCTTCAAAGCTTATCAAGCTAAGCTTATATGACTTTATATAAGATTTATGTTCAAGTTAATCAACTCATAAGCTTAAAAAGCTTTCAAAATTTTACACAAGTTTTTAAGCCCAATAAATAAGCTAACACAAACACCTACCGAATATAAAATAAAATGTTAAAGCTAATTAGATGAATAAATAATTGAACACATTTTTGGGTATTTTGGCCTTTTGGGGAACAAAAATACACGTTAAAATGTTTAATGCCCTTAAATTTTGGTGTCTCCCAAAAATTTGGGTCCTTTAATGGTTCATATTAATCCACAACTTAAGCCTTAACAAAACATTTTCTAGTTTCAATATACTAATTCTCTAATTTTTCATGTTCTCAAAATGTAAAATTTCGTCAAAATTACTTTTATCCATCAAATTTCATTTTCCAAACATTGTTGTTTATTGAGAAGGATCATCTAGAGGCATTGCTTCGTATGAGCTCGTAATATCGTGTTCAAATTACATACATCTTTAAAATTATACAATGAATCATGATCGACAAATAACGATTGTCATGGTTGAAGAATATGAGGATTTTCGTATGATATGGTAGCAAAAGCAACGATACGTATACTTATTTTTTTTTTGTTGTTAGCGCGTTTAGTTATTGAAAAGTGTATATCGGCAAGGCCATGAAAGGTCTATTGAAAGGCCTACGTTACATCTCGGAGATTTTTGGTACAATTTTCATGTTTTGATTGTGATAAGATGTTTTATTCGTTTGTTTTTCGCGTTATGGCTTATGATTTTTTGGAAATGCAGAGGCGGATAACGAAAAGGAGCCAGAAATACAGATTGGTGCACCCACGGATGTTAAACATGTTGCGCATATTGGTTGTGATGGTCCTTCTTCAAACGCTCCTAGTTGGGTAATCACTAATTTCTATATCATATATCGTCGTGATCACGTGTGTCAGTGACATTGTTCTTGATTTGATAATTTTTTCATGCGTTACGTAAATGATAGATGAACGAGTTTCAAGGATCTTCGGATGCTGGATCATCAAAAGGTACATGTTCATATGATGAACCTTTTGTAGGTGTAACATATTTAGAAAGATATATGTTAACTGATGCACGCGATCGTTGTTCTTCTGTAAGAAATCTAAAATTTATAATAATTTCTAACTGAAAACACTTATCATCCCATATAGAATCGACGGGAACACCTAATCGTCATGGCAAGTCAAAACAATCCAACACAGACACTAGGTCACGAAAGAGCAAGACCTCAACTAGTGATAATGAAACTAGTCGTGCTAGGCGGAACAAAAACACAACTGCAGGGGCTGAGTCACCGTCACAAGATGCAGGAGCCAAAAAGAACCGAAAGAAAAAGAGACCAACGACAAACCGAGACTCATCTGCCTCAAATAACTCATATGACTCGAAAAGTGGTGAGATGTAGCTAACACGTACAAGGTCGATAAGAGTACATTGTGGAATTGATCAACCACAATATATAAGTTGGATTTGTGACAGATTATATTGCAACATAGGATTGAAAATTGTTATATGTTTAAATTTAGGAGCTTACACTTTGTAATTTTTTCTTCTTGTTGTTTTGCACATACGTGACAATGTGAATTATGCTATTTTACTTTTAGTCCCGAAACCGTGATTTGCAAGATCTAATCTGTATATAATGTAAGTATTTGCAGACTAATCCTACCTCTCCGGCCAAATGTGACTATAAGCACATTTTTTTAGACCAGAAAAATTATAATTTGTGGGAAGCGTTACACTTTTTATTAAAATAATAAATCGATTACAATTATTAATGGGTAGAAGTTATAATAACAACGATTTTAATTTATCGAGTTGAACATACTTTTTATTAACATATACACTATGTATTCAAATTTTGTCTCGACTTTACCCATATTGTAATAAAATATTATTATTTAATATAATATTATATTAATATAAATAGGTCATATGGGTGAAGTCAACAAAATCGAAAGACGTAAGATATATGTTAATAAAAAGTATGTGTTTCAACTCGTAAATTTTAGAAAGTACGTTGTTATTTTATGGCTTTTACCCTTAATAAATAACAGAATGTAAAAACAAGAAATAAATGCGCATGTAAAGGAGTAGAAGGTACATGTACTCTATAATAATATAGAAACGAAGCAAGAAAAGGTCGCGAACGAGGCTCGTGTTTAACACGATTCCCTTAAAACAGATTCGCCGTCTGCTTCCTGTGGTACAACGCTCAATATTTGCACGATTTGACCGACTCACTTGCCCCGAAAAATTGCCGAAAGATTTGTGTGTTTCGTGAAGGATCCGCTCTAACTCGTCAAGTAATGAGTCGTTTTTTCGGATTTTAAAATCGAATGAGCTGCGTTTTATTTTATAGGCAATACCTATCTTGTTCACCAAGACGTAATATATGACCTGTAATAAATATTATGCATATCTCATATTTCTATAACACGATTTGTATATATCTAAGACTTAGGCAAAAGTCTAAATTTCCTAAAATAGATTACTGCACTCGAAAATTATCAAATAAGGAAACGAAGTTCTCAAGAAAAGATACCCGCGTGAGGCTAGATTTCTGAGTCGATTCGTGTCCGCAGGTCGCTGTGGCTCGCATGAGTTCGTAAGCTTCAACTCATTTTAGCTCGAAATCCCATTTTCTGCACCCCCCATGCGAGCACGCACGTAGGAGTGGGAGCATAACCAACCTAAAGGAATTTGATAGCCAATATTATGATTTCCTTATAAACTAGTCTCCACTTCCTCTTCTAGGCGATGTGGGATAGTTTTTGTTTTCAGTTTTGCGCCACTTTGAGACACGATATCTCATTCATTTCTATTCCAATTTGGACATACTTTAGCTCGTTATAAGCTCTCGTCGAGGAGAACGCAAAGCTACCAAGAAATATAAATATATATAATATATATATATATATATATATATATATATATATATATATATATATATATATATATATATATATTAAATAGTGTCCAAAATTTGCAAAACTCATTTTACAAAACTCATTTTCCAACAATCCCCACATGAATGGAAATCGGTCGAAACACACGAAAGTTTCAGTTGAAATTTCATGTTAAGTCTTGCATAGGATAGGTAGGTGTAACCTTGAACCTTCCTCAGGAGATGCACTTAGTCTCCTAGATCCGAGTAGACGCGATGTCCTTGAACTCATCATCCATTTACGAGACGACATTACACTTCACACAAGACTCTCCCCGACAATGTTAAGTCCTCATAGTCGTGTCCGCTATGGTCATGAACACTAGCCGGTTCGCAAGAGCTCTTAGGAATTGCGCCCCACATTTCCCTTCAAGCAACCCCACTTCTCTCTCACATAGGTGATTTCATCTTGAATCATTAAAACATATGTTTTGTAATTTCATCTTGAATCATTATGCTTTATGATTTCATCCCGAATCATTAAAGCCATATGTTTAACCTCTCAACAAGTCACATTTGTTATAGGAATGGACTAGGAAAGTTACAATATTTAGTAACTCCCACATTGACGTGACTTCCCCACATTTCTATGATTAGGTTGTCCTATTGAACCAGATCTGGGATCTCCAACAACTGGGTTAGGTTTTCCTTCATAGAAACTCATTCCTTCGGCGGCTTTAGTCCCATTCCTCTAGACGACTTACTTACTAACTCTCGCTTAAGTTTTCGTGAAGCGGATCCGCTGATGTTATCCTTTGACTTCACATAGTCAATCGAGATAACTCTGCTCGTAGTAGTTGTCGATCGAATTATGTCGACGACGGATATGTCCGGACTTTCCATTATACATTATGCTATGAGCTCGCCAATTGCCGATTGGCTATCACAATGTATACTAATGGCCGCACGGTTTAGGCCACTTTGGTATGTCCTCTACGAATTGACGAGCTATTCCGCCTCTTGTCCGCATTTATCTAACGCGATAAATTCTAATTCCATCGTGGACTTAGCTATAACATTGCTTGGAAGACTTCCAAGATATAGCCGCTCCTCATAGTGTAAACACATATCCACTAGTCGATCTAGAATCCTTTATGTCGATATCCAATTTGCATCGTTGTATCCTTCGATAACAAATTGGATATCGATCATAATGCGCCCATAATCGCGATCAGATCTCAAATAGTGAAGTACCCTAGTCATAGTCGCCCAATGTGCATAGCTTGGGTTACTAGTATACCACTTAGCTCGCTAACAAGATATGCTAAGTCGTCTGTACACATCATTAAGTACATTAACATGCCACTAATTCTTGAATACTCTAATTGGGCAACACCTAAGCCTCTATTTTTAGATAGATGCTTGCTGGTGTCAATTGAGTTCTAGCTAGGCCGAATCCCCCGCATTATGAGTATTAAGAATTTTGTCCACATAATGTGCTCGACTTAACACAAGTCCATTTGAGTTCGTATGATCTTTATTCCAAGGATCACATCACCAAACCCATATCCTTCATGTCAAACTTTGATTTCAACATGTCTTTAGTAGATTTGATCATCGTTCATATCGCCAACGATAAGCATATCATCAACATATAAACACAAGATTACATATCCACTATTTGTGTCTTTGACATAAACACACTTGTCGATTCATTAATTTTGAATCCACTCTAGCATGGCGTGGTCAAATTTTTGATGCCATTGTTTGGGAGCTTGCTTTAAGCCATATAATGACTTAACAAGCCTACAAACTTTGTTCTCTTGTCCAGGAGCCATGAAACCCTCAGGTTGGTTCATGTAGATTTCTTCTTCTAAATCTCCATTTAGAAATGCCGTTTTAACATCCATTTGGTGAACTTCCAAATTTCTTAAAGCGGCAATAGCAAGTATCATCCTAATCGAGGTTATTCGCGTAACAGTCGAATATGTATCAAAGTAATCAAGACCTTCTCGTTGTCTAAATCCTTTGATTACTAATTGATGAGTGTGTAAATACTCATCATTTTGTACAAAATAAATCGCAAAATCATCCGAAACACTCTAAACACATCAAATGATCAAAATATCACAAATCAGTGTTTTATGTGTTTTAAATGCAAAAATATCAAAATCGATGAAAACATATCAAATTTGCAAAATTGCGCTTTAGTCCCCAAGTTTCTAAAATTGTCAAAAATAGTCCCTGAGCCAAAATTTCAAAAGAAAAGTCACCAAAGGTCTTTTTAAAATCATAAATTGTCATATTTAGTCCTTTGGTGGAAAATCTAAAAGTTTTGAGAAAATTACAGTTTAGCCCCTGAAAATCCAAAAATGGTCAAATTTAGTCCTTGGAAATTTTCAAAAATGTCAAACTAGACCCTGGTCTATTTAAGGTTGGCAACACTAGTCCTTGGATTACATCTTCATAATTTACATGATTGGTCCCTTGGTTTTGAAGAATTGCACATTTGGTCCTTATTTGTTAATATTTCCACTTAACCAATCCGGACCTAATTGTTAAACCCAAGCCCAAATTAAACCCCTTGGCCCAAATCTGTTTACCCGGTCCTTTACCCACAACCCGACCAACCCAAAACCCAACCATTTAAATAATACAAAACCGCCCTTCCCTCGTCCCCGACACTCTCTCGCTCCCACCACCAGCCACCAACCAGCTTCCCATAGCTACTCTACCTCACCCTTTGTCTCCCCCACCTCACCTACCCACACCAATGCATTTAATGCATCACTTTTCCTGTCTCTAATATCAAAAGCCAATTTTGGCGCCAAAACAAGATAAACGGCCAAGATGGCTCAAAACCCATCCAATGGTTGAGATTGCTGCTGGGATCCACTCAGATAAGTGAGAGAAAGCTTTGGAGCTTATAAGAGACCAAGAGGAAGGATAGAGAGTTAGTTAGTTTTTAGTTTTTTAAAATTGTATGTCGTTTTTTAGTTTGTATCATCTTAACTAGTTTTCAGTCATGTTTTAAAGTTAATTTGTACTCAACAAAGATAATCAAGTGTATCTCAACTTAATTTAAGCATCAATTCATTTCATGTTCAGTTTCCAAATTTTTATGCCACTGTTGAATTTTCCAATTCTAAATTCTGAATCCCAAGCTTCAATAAGCTTATTTATGAGTTGAAACAAGCTTATATTAGCTTTTTATAGCTTTTTATAAGCTTGTGTTTAAGATTGAAACAATATTGCACACTGGTCAATGAAAGTCAAACCAAGGAGCAAAACTGATGCAGATGTGATGTGGGTTGATTCAGCATGGAATATGGGTTGATTTAGATTCAAATGGGTTGGAATTGATAATTAGGTTAGTGGTACTTGGTTCACAGTTGCAAGCCATAGTGGCTAATGGACCACTTGTAAGTTAATTCCAAGTTCATAGCATAATCTGTTTTGTTGGTTTATAATAAGGTTTACCTGTTCAACAATAGTAATTAGGGTACATTAACTCAGTTTGATCAATGGTTTGTGCTTGATAGTGTTAGAATAGTTTTTAACTTCACATCAGTCAAATAAAGGGGTGTTTGGAATTGCTGCATTTTCTGTATTAAAGGCCTAATCAGTGGTTAACTGTTGTTGATTCATGTTTGTTTAGTCTCATTTAACCCATCTCTGTCAATATTGTATGCCTGCTAGCTCAAAAAGTCAAAGTTCTTGTGAATCTGTCTCACTTGTCCACTGTTGTGGATTTGGATTTGAAAAACCTTGTCTTGTGTTTAAAAATCTTACACAGTGCTTATTTTGTGTTCATTTCATCAAAAGAGATCAATATCAGTCATTAAATTGGATCAAAACTTCACCAAAGTCAACTTTGCAATCCATTTTCAAAAGTCAAAAAAATGTCAAAAAACTTGTTTTCTACAGATATTGCAGCAGTTGTATAGGCTTCATTAAAGCTATTTAGGTTCTGGTTTTTGGGATACAAGTAGTTTACTTGGTTGTCTTTAAGCTCTCATAACTCTTTTTAGCTCAAGCCCTTTGGATAAGCTTGTGCAGAGGCTCAAAGTGAGCCTCAGTTTCGCCCCACTCAAGATATACATCGAGTGGTTTTTCGCTTTTGTGCAACTTGCACAGAGTTCATAAAAGCTTTGTAAGGTCTAGTCTTTTGGTCATAGGTAGTCACTTAGGTCTAGTTTAGAACTTAACAATTGGTTTTTAGTTTATAGCTTGTTTGAGTGCTTATTTGTGGACTGCAAGTTGGTACCAAAAATCTGATTTAAGCTTATTCTCATAATCATCAATTTGTGTTATATTGCTATTCAGTAGTTATAGCTTGTGGATTTCTGTTTCATTTGGTCATATTTAGTATATCATAGTCTCTGTTATCAGTGTGGTAGCTTATTTGCTCATTTGCTTATCAAGTGCTTATTTCAATAAGCACTTGAATCATCAGTTTCATTTTCTTCCACATAGCCTACTATTTTTCCAATTTTCCTAGCTTCTTAACATTATTTTAGAGTTTTCCTGAAATTTTCAGATTTTTCCTAGCTGTTTTACTATTTTTCTTGATTTTAATTAGTTTTTAGCACTTTTTAATTAGCATTTAATACAAAAAATTCAGAAAAGGTTCAAAAAAATAAGTTTTCATTTTTCTTAGGCTTAGATAAATATAAAAAGTAGAAAAAGTAATTTTCTAGATTTTTCATAGCTTATTTGGTAATTTTTAGTAATTTAATTAGTTTTTAATAGTTTAAAATTCCTAGAAAATAGATAAATAGTCATAAAAATACAAAATAGTTTTGAAAAGTCTATTTTGATATTTTAGACTTTTCCAAGTCTTAATCTTATTTTTCTAGCCTAATTTCCTATTTTCTTGTATTTTAGGTAATTAATTAATATTTAAAATAGTTTTTAATTAGATAATTAGTCTTAAAAATAATTTTCTTTTTCCATAAATTTTATTTTATCATTAGGATTGTAAAATGTCATTTTAATATTTTTAGGTTAATATTGCTTTAGTTTCACTTTTTATTTCAGACGTCAAGTAGATTTTAATTTCGGCCAGAAAACATAAAAACAAAACATCATTTTAATTATAGTGATAGCGCTTATTTAATAGATTTTATCTTTTTAATTTCCTCTCATTTGCATTTTAGCCTTTGTATTTGTTTGATATTTCGTAGTTATAATCCAATCATATTCCCTTTATCGCTCAAATTCTCGATCACTAGACGCCGATTGATCCATCAGATAGCTCGCCGACATAACGACCCGGGAGACCCTATACTCCTCGGATCTTCATTGATTTCGTCAAGTTGTTTTAAGTTTTCTTACGCTATGTGAGAGAACTTGACGCTTACAAGATCAAATTTTGGCGCTACCGCCGGGAGTCAGGTCGATCTGCTTTCCGCTTTAGCGATTAGTTGTTTGAATCCTCACTCTTTGTTTATATCATCATCTCTCAGATATATATATATCCATATTTTCTTCTAAAAATCCAAAACCCAAAAATGTACCAAAACGATAAAACACAAAAATATTTTTCTTTTGTTTCTATATATGTATCAAAAATAAAAATAAAAAAGATTCTGTTTTCTTTAATAATAACAACTTAAAAGATTACCACCGAAAACCAAGGCAAAGGCACTACCTAACTGGGTGCGACCATAATAAGTTCCCGAACCAAAGATTTAAAACTTGCCTTTGTGTCCTTGTGATTGGTGTACCTTTTCAAAGAAGCCATTCATCTTGGATTATTGGTTAAGTTCATCGTTGTTTTGCCTCGATTTGTGTTAATTGATTTTGTTGTGATATCGACGCTTCGTAACCGTAAAACCCATAAAGATTCTTCTCACCCCATTTTACAAAACGCCTTCATAATTCTCATTCTCATCCAAATATCTTCATAATTCCATTTCCTCCTTAACTCGAGAGTCCTAGAGTTAACTCTAGTGCATGCGCACTCGCTCTTCTAGATCATCGAGTCCTTGCGCGATCTAGCAGAAATTCTAGAAGACGTTCAGAGGAAGGGTCGCCCAAATAGTCGAACCCGAGATTCGCATTATTTCAAACAACACCATGGCGCATTTAACGCATTATGGCGTAAATGCTCCGTGCACCCACCGAGGTTATGGAGATGCCATTGTTTTACCCAGAATCAACTCGATCACTTTGAATTGAAGACACATTTGATCCAACTTGTCTCACAAATCAATTCATGGTCCGATCGAGAACACTGATGCACACATCCGTTGGTTTAACAAGTTGACTTCAACTATCAATTTCAAGGATGTGCCACAAAAAGTCATCAAGTTGATGCTTTTCCATTCTCTCGAGGGACAAACCAGATTTATCGAAAAAGAACCCCCGATCTATCGAAACTTGGGAGGATCTTGTTCAAAAGTTTGTGAATTACTTCTTTCCTCTATCAAAGACGACTAATCTTAAAATGAAATTTCGATTTCGTCAAAATTTCATGAAAATTTTGGAGAGGCATGGGAGAGATTCAAAGATCTCCTCAGAAATGCCCCCATCATGAATTCACTGAGCTTCAACAAGTAAATATCTTTACAATGGGTTGAACGGAAACGATCAAGATTCCTTGAATGCACCGCAGCGGAAATATCTTGAATCGTAGACCTAAAGATGTGATTGAGATTTATGAGCAAAATCAAAAGTTCCTATTTCTGTAACAAAGTCAATGTTCAACACTCCGCTTCTTCATCCGTAACTCTTCCGAGTTAGCCCATAGCCATTCTAACGGACATCATCCATTGTATGATAAAAGAGGTAAAGGAAATCAAAAGCGAAATTCATAAACCGGAACCAATCAAAGCCAGAACAAGGTGTGTGAAACTTGTAGTGGTCCACATGCGATTATGATTGTCAAGCAACCGATGCTTCCTTTTACCAAGCTCCCGTAGTTTTGTAAACCACAATCAATACCGACCACAGTCGATCCTCACTACTGCACCTAGTGGTATGACACCACCGGTTTTCCTCTCGTGCAAAACCATGGCAATCAAAACCATGGCAATCAAAATCGCTTTGTTCCGAATCAAGGACAAAATTTCAATAACTCTCAAAATTTCAATCAAAACCGAACAATTTCAACCAACCTTATCAAGCTCCTAATCATCAAAGCTATCAACAACCTCCTCAAGCTCCCATGCCAAATGACTTCATGAAAATGATCGAGTCAAACATGCTCTATGCAAACTCGGATCAATAACATGAGAGTTGAGCTTAAAAGGAAATTGATACCACTATGTCTCTACAGACAAATGAGTTAAAGAATATGATGAGCAGCTTCATGAACATGAATATGAACAAAGCTTCATCATCTTCCCGAGGACTCCTGTGCAATACTATTCCCAATCCAAATGCCGAGTTGAAGCCGTCACCACTGTAGTGGTAAGACGACAATGGACCTTCACCCTATGCCCTCCTCTTGTGGCATTTAGTCAAGTTACCAAGGAGACAACGGACAAGGTGCATTATTCAAGCCCACGGCATCAAGACACGTCCCACCTTCGTAGTCCAAGTTTTAAGTCCGGAACCCGATGTTCCGAGGAAAAACTCGAGCCGTAAAACACTTCCATCCCGGCCAAAAGTCTAGTCACCTTCCTTACCCATCAAGAATGAATGATGAGAAGCTCAAAGACAAAAACAAAGAGCAAATGGAAAATTTTTCCAAATCTTCAATGAGCTTCACTTTGATATAAGCTTCGTTGATGCTCTCGCTCTAATGCCTAAATTTGCATCCACGCTAAAGGCTTACTCACCAACAAAGATAAGCTATCGAGTTGGCTAAACTCCTCTCAATGAGCAATGCTCACGCCATTCTTAATAAGCTTCCCAAAAGCTTGAAGACCCCGCCGGTTTTTAATCCGTGTGATTGGGATGTTTCAATGTTCGCCTTGCCGATCTTGGCGCTAGCATTAACCTCATGCCACTCTCAAGATGGAAGAAACCGCTCTTCCCGAACTTTCATCCACTGTATGACACTCGAGCTAGCGGATCGCACTGCAACTCGTCCACTGGGATAGCCGAGGATGTCGTGATGAAAGTGGGAAAATTTCACTTCATGCCGACTTTGTTGTAGTAGACTCGATGCGCATCCTAGAGTTCCCTTATCTTAGGGAGAGCTTTAAGAACGAGTCGTGCTCGATCGATGTGTTTGTCAAGAGTCGACCATACGGGTTGACAACGAAGAGCTCACATTGAATATTAACCAACTCCAAACCTCTCAGATAAACAGAGTGTTGCAACAATTGATCAAAGATCCGAAGATTCAATGCAACACTCTCAAACTTCACGGTTAAGAGGAGTTCCCAAAACGCACGAGCTCAAAGCTTTGAAAATTACCCCGTTCAAACAAATGGTTTGAAAAGTGTACTGTGGAAGTCAAGAGTGTTCTTGATGATGATGACGATGATCTAGAATCGAGACTTCATCGAAGTGGTGGAAACCGCTAGCTCTAAGAGCACACCACTTGTCCCACCTCCCGCATCATTTTGTCGCATCGAGTTTGTGGATGAAACCATATTCTCTTGGCCATCCGAGTTGGATGATGATGTTTGTGATCCAACGGGAGACATTCTTCCCATTGATGAATTGCTCAAAATGATCCATCATCTTCTAGTCTTATTCCCGACTCTTCCATTCCTTCTCTCACCCCGATGAGGAGGATGACAACTTTGAATGAAGTCGATGCATTTCTTAGTGATGAGTCAATTCCAACGGAATTGATAACACTTACCTTGATCCGAGGAGACATCCTTTTCCGAAAGTTTGTTGATTGAAGAACCATTTCCACCCTCCCTCCCGGACATCTTCTTGACAATCACCATCTAAGCTTCAAGTTTAAGCTTAAAGATGTCAAACCGTGATTTGCTTCTCTCTCACGAGGAATGGACATGCATTCTCATGTACGCCTTTATTCCATTCTTCACAGATGGTGTGGTTGCTCTTTCCTTTCTTTCGGGAATGAGGACACCATCTTTGACCCCGTATCATCCCTTATAGTTTCTACTATTAGACAATACCGCGTTATATCTCGTCGGTGTGGAACTTTCGATGTTCATATGTTCATTAACATTGTGAACGAAAGTCCGATCAAGATTGGTTTTCCACGCTACTTTCCCCATGAACAAATGAATACGGGTCGAGTCAAGCTAGCGACTCGAATCAAAAATAAGAGCATGTCATATGGGTTTTCACCCATATTTCGCCTTCTTACCTCTTTCACCACCCTGCTGGGGGCCACATGTTTCAAAAAAAAAAAAAAAAATCTTCTTTCTAAATAATGGCCGTAGTATTTCCTTTTACGTTTTTGTTTCGCATAACCGCAGACTTTGAATATTGAGGGCAATATTCATTTCTATGCTGGGGAATTCTCGCTAATTTTATCATATAATTATACCATTCCCTGCTTTTGGCCAAAAAATTTTTTTGGAGTAAGTGTTCTACACTTTCTCATTTGGTTATCATCCGCCATGTCAGAAGACAAAAGGATTGGCTAATCCAGAGCAAACGGCTCTTGGTAAAGATATCTCAAACCGTTGACGGCTTGCAATTTGCCCAAAATTGTATGGTATTCAACTCACCATATCCTAAAAGTGAAGAGTTGGCTAGCCCGCAAGATTATGGCTGTGGTAAAGGCGTGGAAAACCATAATTGGTAATCACCACCAAAGATAATGTTGATAATTTATCTAAGAGTTGGCTAGTCCGTATGGGTACGGCTTCGTAAAGACAAATCAAATTGCTGAAGTCGGTGGTTTGCTCAAAATCACATGGTTATCGGTGTACCATGGTTCTTACTTGAACCAAACATTTGGCTACTCCAAGTAACGACTTACCGTAAAGACAAATCAAATCCGTTGAAGTCGGTGGTTTGCTCAAAATCACATGGTTATCGGTGTACCATGGTTCTTACTTGAATCGAAACATTTGGCTACTCCGTATAATGGCTTTTGCAAAGAGATTAAAATCCATTATGTTTTCTCAAATCATTGCGCATGAAAGGAGTAGAAGGTAAGATGACTCTATAATAATATAGAAACGAAGCAAAAAAGGTCGTGAACGAGGCTCGTGTTTAACACGATTCCCTTAAAACAGATTCGCCGTCTGCTTCCTGTGGTACAACGCTCAACATCGCTGCATACCGGACCGACTCACTGCTCGAAAAATTGCCGAAAGATTTGTGTGTTTCGAGCTAAGGATCCGTCAGAACTCGTCAAGTAATGAGTCGCTTTTTCCGATTTTAAAACGAATGAGCATGCTTTTATTTTATAGGCAATACCTATCTTGTTCACCAAGATGTAATATATGACCTGTAATAAATATTATGCATATCTCGTTATTTCTATAACACGATTTGCATATATCTCGTTAAGACTTAGGTAAAAGTCTAAATCTATTCCTAAAATAGATTATGCACTCGAAAATTATCAAATAAGAAAACGAAGTTCTCAAAGAAAGATACCCGCGAGGCGAGATTTCTGAGTCGATTCGTGTCCGCAGGTCGCTGGCTCGCATGAGTTCGTAAGCTTCAACTCATTTTAGCTCGAATCCCATTTTCGCACCCCCCATGCGCCGCACGCACGTAGGAGTGGGAGCATAACCAACCTAAAGGAATTTGATAGCCAATATTATGATTTCCTTATAAACTAGTCTCCACTTCCTCTTCTAGGCGATGTGGGATAGTTTTTGTTTTCAGATTTTTGCCTCACTTTGAGACACGATATCTCATTCATTTCTATTCCAATTTGACATACTTTAGCTCGTCATAAGCTCGTCGAGGAGAACGCAGTTACCAAGAAATATATATATATATATATATATATATATATATATATATATATATATATATATATATATATATATATATATATATATATATATATATATATATATATATATATATATATATATATTAAATAGTGTCCAAAATTTGCAAAACTCATTTTACAAAACTCATTTTCCAACAATCCCCACATGAATGGAAATCGGTCGAAAACACACGAAAGTTTCAGTGAAATTTCATGTTAAGTCTTGCATAGGATAGGTAGGTGTAACCTTTGAACCTTCCTTGTGAGATGCACTTAGTCTCCTAGATCCGAGTAGACGCGATGTCCTTGAACTCATCATCCATTTACGAGACGACATTACACTTCACACAAGACTCTCCCGACAATGTCAAGTCCTCATAGTCGTGTCCGCTATGGTCATGAACACTAGCCTGGTTCTGCAAGAGCTCTTAGGAATTGCGCCCACATTTCCCTTCAAGCGACCCCACTTCTCTCTCACATAGGTGATTTCATCTTGAATCATTAAAACATATGTTTTGTAATTTCATCTTGAATCATTATGCTTTATGATTTCATCCTCGAATCATTAAAGCCATATGTTTAACCTCTCAACAAGTCACATTTGTTATAGGAATGGACTAGGAAAGTTAAAATATTTAGTAACTCCCCACATTGACGTGACTTCTCCCACATTTCTATGATTAGGTTGTCCTATTGAACCCAGATCTTGGGATCTCCAACAACCTGGTTATGTTTTCCTTCATAGAAACTCATTCCTTCAAGGGCTTTAGTCCCATTCCTCTAGACGACTTACTTACTAACTCTCCGCTTAAGCCTTTCGTAAGCGGATCCGCGATGTTATCCTTTGACTTCACATAGTCAATCGAGATAACCCCTGCTCGTAGTAGTTGTCGATCGAATTATGTCGACGACGGATATGTCCGACTTTCCATTATACATTATGCTATGAGCTCGCCAATTGCCGATCGCTATCACAATGTATACTAATGGTCATTACGGTTTAGGCCACTTTGGTATGTCCTCTACGAATTGACGAGCTATTCCGCCTCTTGTCCGCATTTATCTAACGCGATAAATTCCGATTCCATCGTGGACTTAGCTATAACAGTTTGCTTTGAAGACTTCCAAGATATAGCCGCCTCCTAGTGTAAACACATATCCACTAGTCGATCTAGAATCCTTTATGTCGATATCCAAATTGCATCGTTGTATCCTTCGATAACAAATGGATATCGATCATAATGCATCCATAATCGCGATCAGATCTCAAATAGTGAAGTACCCTAGTCATAGTCGCCCAATGTGCATAGCTTGGGTTACTAGTATACCTACTTAGCTCGCTAACAAAGATATGCTAAGTCGCCTGCACTGTCATTAAGTACATTAACATGCCACTAATTCTTGAATACTCTAATTGGGCAACACCTAAGCCTCTATTTTAGATAGATGCTTGTCGGTGTCAATTGGAGTTCTAGCTAGCCGGAATCCCGCATTATGAGTATTAAGAATTTTGTCCACATAATGTGCTCGACTTAACACAAGTCCATTTTGAGTTCGTATGATCTTTATTCCAAGGATCACATCACCAAACCCATATCCTTCATGTCAAACTTTGATTTCAACATGTCTTTAGTAGATTTGATCATCTTGTCACATCGCCAACGATAAGCATATCATCAACATATAAACACAAGATTACATATCCACTATTTGTGTCTTTGACATAAACACACTTGTCGCATTCATTAATTTTGAATCCACTCTAGCATGGCGTGGTCAAATTTTTGATGCCATTGTTTGGGAGCTTGCTTTAAGCCATATAATGACTTAAAAGCCTACAAACTTTGTTCTCTTGTCCAGAGCCATGAAACCCTCAGTTGGTTCATGTAGATTTCTTCTTCTAAATCTCCGCTTAGAAATGCCGCTTTAACATCCATTTGGTGAACTTCCAAATTTCTTAAAGCGGCAATAGCAAGTATCATCCTAATCGAGGTTATTCGCGTAACATTCGAATATGTATCAAAGTAATCAAGACCTTCTCGTTGTCTAAATCCTTTGATTACTAATCTTGCTTTATACTTGTCAATGGTGCCATCGGCTTTCATCTTCTTCTTGAAGATCCATTTATAGCCTAGTGGTTTACAAACTGTGAGGTAAATCCACGAGCTCCCAAGTATGGTTTTGTAAAATAGAATCTATTTCACTTTTAATGGCTTCTTTCCATCGAGGCCCTTCTCGAGGAAGTAACCACTTCTGTATGAAGTAGGTTCATTTTCAACCATAAAGAAACAAAATCGGGTCCAAACGATTTCTGTTCTTGCCCTTTGCTTCTTCTAGGTTCAACCTCTTCTTCCTCGCTTGATCTTGTCTCTCATCTTGGAGATCATTATCATCTCGTTGTCTCTTATCTTGACAACTTCTTCATCTATTCTAGATGAACTTCCGCTTCCTTCGTTAAACAAGGAAATATAGTTTCAAAGAATGAAGCATTCCTTGATTCCATTAATGTACCCTTTGATATCCGGATTTTTCGAATCATGTACAATGAAGCGATAAGCATCGCTATTCTTAGCATATCCAATGAATATACAATCCACGATTTAGGTCCAATCTTTTGGGCCTTGGGAGTTGGTATAGCTACCTTTGCTAGACACCCCACACTCAGAATACTCGATATGATGGCTTTCGCCCATCCATAATTCATAAGGGTCTCTTCTTTTCCTTACGAGGTATCTTATTTAAAAGATAAGTAGCCGTTAAAATGGCTTCCCCACATGTCCCGGCTTAGACCGTAACTTATCAACATGGCATTAACCATTTCTTTCAAGGTACGGTTCTTTCTTTCGGCAATACTGCTCACCGAGGTGAATAGGAGCAAGTGAACTCGTGTCTAATTCCATGTTTTGCACATATGTCGAATGGAGACACATATTCACCTCCTCTATCACTTCGGACCACCTTGATTTTCTTACTAAGTTGATTCTCAACTCGCTTTTGTATAGAACAAATTTGTCTATAGCTTCATCTTTACTTTTCAAGAATTAAACATAGCAATACTTTGTACAATCATCAATAAACGTGATAAAGTACTTATTGCCACCTTTTGTGGGTAGTGATTTCAAATCACATATGTCGCTGTGTATCATATCAAGTGGTTCGGTTTTTCGCTCAACCGATTTGAAAGATGCTCTTGTAAGTTTGGCTTCAACACAAGTTTCACATTTATATTTTGAGTCAATATGGAAATTAGGTATGCAATTAAATTTAATCGCGACGCATTGAATTAAAATTTACATGTCCAAGACGGCCATGCCACATATTAGAAGACTCAATCAAGTAAGCGTAAGAATTCATTTTATTGATAGCATTCTTAACAACCATTACATTGAGTTTAAACATACCATTCGTGGCATATCCCCTACCAACATACACTTGATTCTTAGAAAGAACAAACTTATCGACTCAAAACAAGACGAAAACCAAACTTGTTCAATTGCTAACTGTACACAAGATTCTTGCGAATCTCGAACATACAAGACATTAGTCAACTTGAGCTCTTTCTGATGTCATCTTCAAGATTACATATCCTTCGCCTTGATTTCAAAGCAGCTTGTAGAGTTGCCCATGTACGCTTCTCTCCACTATCAACCGCCCGAAAGAGTGAAACATACTCTTATCAAGACACACATGACGGTAGCCCCAAGATCCACCCACCATTCCTCGTTATTGGAACCTACCGTGTTAACTTCGAGATCATGGCAATGACATCGACACCATAGCAATCATGTCCACATCTTCATTCACCATATTAGCCTCGCGCGAGTCACCCGCTTCATCTTACAATTAGCAAAGACGGTGACTGGCCGGTCACAGCTTGAAACACACCCTTGGAACTTCGTTTCACAATTGCATTTAGGAGCAAGGTACTCGGACTTCCCTTTGCCCTTTTGTCATTCTTTCCTTTTCCTTTGCCTTTAGCTTTGACATTGGACTTTGAAGATGACGAAACATGCTCAACCATATTTGCCTTTGCGTAATCAGCGATACGTGTTTTTTTCGAGCCGCCTTGTTGTCCTCTTCAATACGAAGACGAACAACCAAGTCTTCAACACTCATCTCCTTTCGCTTATGCTTCGTGTAGTTCTTGAATTCTACCCACTGAGGTAACTTTTCAATAATAGCAAGAACTTGAAAAGTTTCACCAAAGTCATTCCTCAAGATGAATGTCGTAGCAGAACCCGCAGATCTTGAACCCGACTTATCACATTCTTTGAATCAACCATCTTGTAATCCAAAAACGAGCTACCACGAACTTCTTTGTACCAAAGATCCTCGCTTTGTACTCATGCTCCAATGACTCCCATAATTCTTTGGCGCCTTGGTCTTGCAAGACACGTTGTACAAAGAATCAACCAAACCATTCGTAACATAATTGTGACACAAAAATCAATGTTTCCATGCTTCCAAGGCTTGAAATACTGCTGATTGTGAGGATTGACCTTCGCAGAGGTTCCACGTTAGCGGGTTTTCTTTTAAGAACCGCAAGGTTCAAAGTAGTCGATAGAAAACATCTTCTGTTGCCACCTCTTGAAATTCGCCCATTGAATTTCTCCGGTTTCTCAAGATGATTAGCAACCGTGTTGGTAATCGCGCACTGTGCACGCTCACGTAGTAGTCACAGAGGGTAGTCGTGTTTGTCATCCCGAAAATCCAAACACAAACAGCTAAACAAACTGCTTTAAATGGTATCTACTTGTACCAGATCCGATTCAACAAAACTCTAGCTTGGTTTTGATGGATCGAGTAAATCAATTTAATAGAAACTCTATCTTGGTTTCGTTAAACCGATAATAAACCGCTTTAAAAAACGTTATTCGCTCAATCCAAACGTATGTATAAATCTGTAAAAGAAACCGATTTCAAAGAAACTCAACAAGGTTTCGATGTAAAACAGCTTTATAAAACTCGTTAATTATTAATCCGATTTTATAACAAAGTGTTCTAAATTCGTTAAACCGAACTGCTTTTAAGACGTGGAAACGGTGTACACTTTTTATTAAAATAATAAATCGATTACAATTAATAAATAATGTAATGTAAAACAAGAATAAATGCGCATGTAAAGGAGTAGAAGGTAAGATGACTCTATAATAATATAGAAACGAAAAAAGAAAAGGTCGTGAACGAGGCTCGTGTTTAACATGATTCTCTTAAAATGATTCGCCGTCTGCTTCCTGTAGTACAACGCTCAATCATCATGCACACCGGACCGACTCACTTGCCTCGAAAAATTGCCGAAAGATTTGTGTGTTTCGAGCGAAGGATCATTGAACTCGTCAAGTAATGAGTCGCTTTGCTCGATTTTAAAACCGAATGAGTATGCTTTTATTTTATAGGCAATACCTATCTTGTTAACCAAGACGTAATATATGACCTAAAATAAATATTATGCATATCTGTTATTTCTATAACACGATTTGCATATATCTCATAAGACTTAGGCAAAAGTCTAAATCTATTCCTAAAATAGATTATGACTCGGAAAATTATCAAATAAGGAAACGAAGTTCTCAAGAAAAGATACCCAGAGGCTAGATTTCTGAGTCGCATTCGTGTCAAGGAAACGCGCTGGCTCGCATGAGTTCGTAAGCTTCAACTCATTTTAGCTCGAAAATCCCATTTTTGCACCCCTGCACAAGACGTAGGAGTGGGAGCATAACCAACCTAAAGGAATTTGATAGCCAATATTATGATTTCCTTATAAACTAGTCTCCACTTCTCTTCTAGGCGATGTGGGATAGTTTGGGATTTTGTGCCTCACTTTGAACACAATTATATATGAGATTTAAGACTACGCTGCAAAGATCAATGGTATCCCGGACACACCCATTTTCCAACATAATTTTATATGAGATTTAAGTACACCACAAAGATCAATGGTGTCACGGTTGTCTAAGCGATATGATACATTAGATACCCTTAATGTTGTATTGTAAAATACAAATATTCGACACAAGTTTTGTAGTTGACGATATATGATGCTTAATTTGTGCGTAATAGTTAAGTACATTGGAGATACTTTGTGGGTTTTGTACGCGTTTATGTCTTTTTATTCTTTTTGGCAAGGTTCTCAAATAGACTGCCGTCGAAAAGACCTCTCATGGATTCTTTCGATAGGTAGCCGTCCTCATCTTTAGCAATAATGTATACAGCTCCCCACTCGAGTTTGTTTACTATCCTGTAAATGATTATTAATCAGTTTTGAGCAGGTACATGTTACTATTTTGTTTACATTATTATTGAAACACAAATTACCATCCAATAAGGTCGAGTGCAACACGGTTTCCTTCAGTCATGTCCCAAAGCTCTTTCAAAGATAGCTTATCCTGTTCTGTTTTTCCGTATTTGCTGAACATATTCTCAAAGTTAACTGGCATGTATCTGTAAAATGATAGAAATTGTGATACTTTAGATGCTATTGGGAGATCAGGATTTAGTAAAATTACGCACCTTCCTTCTGTATCATATGTAGCGGAATCACTTGGATGTTTGCCTTTATGTATGTTCGCTATGTAAACCGGAAGCAGAAGAGAAGGTAAGTAACTCTGCAAACACATACACAAACCAAAACGAAAGAAAAAGACAATCAAAGCGAAGCCAAAAAAGACCCAAAGACGCGTAAACTGAACTCCAATCTTACCGGTAAGGTCGGGTAACTAAATAATAGATTGAAACCTAACCCGCCAATAATTGAGAATAGTATGCCGAATCCAATTTTTCGAAGCCCTGAGATAGTTAAGCATGGAGTTGGTTACATAGGAGTAAAATGTTCGTTTATGTGCGTTTATTTATTAAATGAACAAACATGAAGAAGATTTTACGTCCGTTTAGTTAAATAAACGAATATGAATAAAGTCTCGTTCGTTCATTTATGTTCTTGAACGTCCGATTATACGTTTGTTCATGTTTATTTATGTTGGTTTATCGTTTATGGCTGCATATAGTATGTTTTTACTATATACTTTAAAAGTCTGTATACTCAAACAAATGAACACACAAAAATCATAATATTTTGTATACTTTTTTGTTTGTTTTCATACTTTCATCTATTTTCGTTCGTTTAATTTCTTAATGAACGAACATAAACCACGAACAACCTCATTTCTTAATGAACGAACATGAACATGAAAATCCGTCCATTTAAACGTTCGTGTCCGTTCATTTGTCCAGTTAAAGTTAAACAAACAAACATGAACTATGCTTTGTGTTGGTTTAATGGACAATAAATTAATAGACGTGTGTTAGGATCGAACTCGAGACCACGGGATTGCACACTTTGCGTATGAGAATTAAAGTTAATAATTAAATAAAAAATGTTATATTTATTTATTAATTAAATGAAATAATTATAACGGACGTTTAGTAATTAAGTGTAATGGACTAACGGTCGTTAAATGTAATTGGAAAGGACTAGATTGCAAATTAATATTTGGATGGTACCGGAATCCCCTCTTGGGATACAAGCCGATCGGCCAAGGGAGGAAACCCAACCCATCTACAACTCAACTTGTTCTCCAAGTTTAGTTGAGTATATATCTGGTGCTAGGGTCTTGTGTTTGCATCTCTTGTACTCATTAAGCTAAAACCTAAAAATAGTTTGTGTGTTTTTCTTTGCTTAATTCGGTCGACATACACTTGTGGGTGTCGATCCAAACCTTTTTCCAGCTCAAGTTATTTTGTTTGATTAAAACTAGCATTCCCTTAATTCGGTATAGTACGTGTGTACAAGAAAGTGGTACTAACACATTATTGTTAGTATTCTTGGATTGAATTACAAAATCGGTAAGGGGTAATTCACATAATCCTATAAACCCTAATTAGGGTTCATCCAATTGCTAGTTTTGTGGATTTGATTCTTGTTCGGCTAGAATCAAGAAAGGTACGCATATTCTTGTTTATGTTAATTAATTATTCGTTAATCTTTCCTATACGCTTCCGCATGTGTACTTGATGTTTATTGTTTATATTTATGATTTGTCATGTTATCTAATTCCAACAGTGGCATCACGAGTCATTAGTTTTAATGAGTAATTAATTACTAAACGCGTAAAAAACGAATATTGTATGCTTTTTGATATGATTATTCTAGGGTTTTGGTTTATATTTTTTTTTGTATGGGTCGATTTTTTATTTAATATGGGGCGTACCCCAATTTTTTTTGTTGTCAATTCATTAAAAAAATATTTAGGGTTTTAATTGTTATGTTAACCTTATCGAAACCTAGAATTAATATATGTGTTACGTGATTAATTCATGAATAATATGTTATGTGACATGGAATTATTATATGCAATCTTGTGACTATTTGAATAATTGTTATGTTATATCCATGATAATACATGCATGTTTGTCATGGATGGTTGCTTGAATATTGTTTAATTGTTAAGATATTTCATCGCATGTTTATTTATGATAAATCTTGAATTGGGGAAGACTCCAATTATATATTAATGAATCAATTATGTGCAATTTGGTATATTATTAATTATGGGTTTACGCAATCGATTCGTCGATGTATGTGGCTCACTTTCAATTCAAAGAGTGAAAGCCCTGATTAATATATACATTAATTAACCTAGACATTGATTACTAATAGGTTTTTATCGAATAAGTTGTATGTGGCTACTTGTTTACACGTATAAATTGTTTATTATGTGAGCATTGTTTTTTTAGTTTTTTAGTTGTATATTTTTTATTTATTTACTTGTTTGTTTATTATGTTAGACAGTTTTAAGCAAAGGGTAATTTTGAATAGAAAAATAATACGGACTAAACAATAGTGAAATATGATTTGTTTTTGAAGAGTTAAGTTTTTAATAGTTTAATTGATTGATGATTTTGGTACAAATGGTGCGAATGGCTCACCCAATTTGACGGACTCGTGGGAAGTACTAGGAGGGGCGCATTAATATTGTGACCCTAAAGAGGAGGTTATTGCTTCAATGACCAAACTCTTCGCTTGCTTATGAGTCAAATTGGAGCTACTAAGTAAGCCATAAATGTACAAACTCATCTTAAGGCTTAATTAGTTTTAATTCCATGCGCCACTTCGGTGGTAATTACCCGAAACACTAAGTGTTTACACTTATGCAAAAGTACGGTATAATGGGCGATAATTAACGCTAAATTCCTTGATTGGTGAATCCAATACCTCAATCAAAACTTTGATAATTTGATCTTTATGAATTGGTAATAAAAAGTTTTTTATTAAAATTATGCTACAAAATGATTGCATGACATCTTTGTACATATTTGATTTGATCACATGAAATCAAAACTAGTACCCTTTATAAATTAAGTTATGTGCCATATAATTAAAAGGAACACTTGAAGTTGCAATTTACGTCATGTCAGAACTTGGCGAGATTGTGATGGAGAGGTAAATCTTTATGTAAAGTCAGACGTTACATGAACATATTTGCAGTTCTTTAAGTTAGACACTTAAGTTGAGGAGGAAGTGAGAACTGGACTCAAGGCATAAGATGGGATGAAACATGTTTATATTTGCAATAGCGTTGGAAAATATAAATCCCATAATGATCTAGGAATTGGAAATTGTTTGCCAATTATTGTTCGACAGATTACCTTATTATGTGCTTTCGTTACTAGCAGATCAACTGATGTAATGGAAATATGATAATTTGGATCCTAGTTTTCGAGAAAATTCTATGGTTATATGAATATTACCTTGGGTATTTTATTTTCTTGAAAAGTTTAATTATCGAAAATACTAAAATTGGATTTTAAAAATTCTTTAAATGTATTAATGCAACATTAAACCATAAACGTAGGTTATTCCTGTATTGGTAAATTGATCTACACCTGTAAGGGTTTTTTGGTAGAGTCAACTTTGCTAAAAGAATAAACCTAGTCCTCTTTTAATAAGAAAGAGTGAGATTCAATCCTATTCCTATTCATGAATGAAGAAAGGTATGATAGGAAAATTAGAATTGTCTAAATTCTAAATACATAACTCGTAAGCAAATTTTAATAGTTAAGAAAATTGCATATTTTTGAGTTATTAAAATTAGAAGCTAGACTAATTTACTGCAAAATTGGTAAAAGACAAACTAGCATATTTTATCTAGTTGTTGTGCTTTGAGCATTTAAAAGTACTACTTACAATTGTTGTAATAGTAGAACTATTAAGAAAGAAATTGCATGCCCAATTTTTCAAGTTAATAGCATTGATGGATAATTCATCATCTACATAGTAGAATACACTCCTTTAGTAAATAGGTAATTGTTATGTATGGACTTTATCAAAAGTGTATGGAAGTAAATAGAACACTATTTTCTTTCACTGGTTAATGAAACACTTACAATGTTGTCAAACCCAGTGGGAGTATTGTTCTTATTACTGAATAAGGAGTTAATTTAATGATCTCTAATTCAGTGGGAGTTACAAGCTTTGTCATCTTGGTAGTAATCCAGATTATCTCTAGAATGTATTAAGATAATTACTTTCCACTTGTAGACGCTTATGTTTTCAAGGATAGTCATGTACGTTTCCTTGTTAGACAATGAAGTGGTTCTACATCTACTAGTTATGCTAATATCAATGACACAATTATATTGGTCACATAAACAAACATATTTCGTGTTTTTTATCTGCTACATGATGTTGTTCCATGCACAAGTGTGAGAAATCTATATTGTGTGCAAGGTACAACATATAAGTATATGATTTAACGGATTCTCTTGACCGCAAGGTAAGAGACTAACGTTCTAATATAACTTGAACATATCTAGATCAAGAAACACATGGTGTTGCAATTTACGTCATGTGAGAACTTGGCGAGATTGCAACAACAAAGTAAATCTCTATGTGAAGTCATACCTTGCATGGACATATTTGCAGTTTCTAAATTAGACAAGTATTTAGAACATGTGTCAAAATGATATATATCGACTACTTCAAATTAAATATTTATTTATTATTAGAATAACATAAAATGAAGTAATCTAATACTACTTCAATTTGTTTATTTATGTATTTTGAAATGACATAAATGAAAAATAATTTAGTCCTACATTATGTGAAGTAAATAAATTAACTTGAAATTACTATTGAAACCAATAGTTGTGTTCATAATTACTTTAGTTAAACATGTTTATGATTCATTGTAAAGACATAAACATAAAGTCTTTTAAGACTTATAATAAAGTAAGACGTTAACTTGATATGGTTTTTTAGTTAAGACATATACAAGAAGTCATTGAGTTGATCAATGATTTATAACGTATAATGGGATTATAACAGTTTATGTTTTCTTGATGAGACATGGATATGAAGTGACTTGGTTAAAGAGTACTTGTGTTATAAAGCATGCAATTGGCTTGAAAAGTCTATTATACCATCAAGTTGACTTAGTTGGTAAATAGGTAAGCTAAAAGGAATATGTTTATCTTATATATTGTTAGATTGTCTTACAATATTAATTCTAATGAATAACACAAGTCGATGGTATTTTCAGTTAGGAGAATCAAATTCTATTTGATTTGTTTGATTCAAGATAATCATAACTTTTTTCTTAAAAAGTAACAAGGTTAGAAAATTGAGTATGTATTGAATATACTCAATATGACTCCAACCTAGAAGATTAATAAAACACCACTTTATTATGGAATGTGATGAATCACATTCAGTTTTAATATTGAAGATTCTGAATTTGTTAAACTACTTATGAATAGGTTATTAACAAAATAAAGTCATGAATTATCAATGTGTATTTGTAATGTCCCAAAAAGAGAACAATGTAGTTTTGCTCTAATTGCTAAGTATATATAGATAGTCTATATATTACAAAAGGTAAGTGGGAGTTTTTTTATCTTGAAAGATAAAATTACAAGATACATAATCTTCTTAAATACACTAGTAAATATCATAATGAGGCTAAATATGAAATGTTAACCTCAAAATGATGGAATTTTCATTCATAGATCTGCAAGGATATCTCAGATATTTTATTTATATCTTTGAGAAGAACATGAGTTCTGATTATAATAAACCCGATAATCATTATGATGGATTACCAAATATTGAATTGGGTAAATTACTCATACTATGAATGTTAAAGATGTTGTCCATAAAGATAATCAATTTTGGAAATTTGGTTTATCTTAATAGTTAGAATAGAGAATGGAAATGAGTTTCTTCAAAGAGATGAAAAACCCTAGTGGTTTGAATTTCTATGTAGAAATCATATGAACAATATTGTACACATATTTAATGCATGTTTTATGACAAGATTATTAATCATACTTAAGCAATTAATTATGAATGAATATTCTTTTCTAGACACATTAAATATATAAAGATGATAATGGTCATACTTGTTTTCATTAATATGAAATATAACAATGGAATATCAAAACTTTTTCTTGAGAAATTACTTGAGCGAGGACGGTAAGTAATCGGAAGGATTTTTGAATTCATATAATCTTTGGAAGTGTACGAAGTGCAATAATTCATGAATGGATAAATGCATGCATCTATAAAATTATTCTTATGTTTAATTATTAAATCCTAGTTTTGATTTATAATTGAAATAAGATAAATTTTAAGTATTCCTGAAAGCTAGTGGGAGTATTATGTTAAGGTTTTAAATCTTATATGTTGTATAACATATAGGAAGTAACATTCCTTGTAAGCTAAATATTAAGTCTTAGATTGGAATAAAACTTCACTTGCAAGATTTAAGAATTAAAACATACAACCTTGGAATATATGTTTATTATTAATAAACATGTGCAGTAAAATAAATGATTCTAATAAAACATGATATATCATTTGGGAAATGGATAACTATTTTTTGACAAGATAGAACATGAATGAAATCTAAGTTTGACCTGTAAATTCATCATGTACATCATGTTGTATATTAAAATTGTTGTATCATTCTTGAATAAGAATTGATTTGACAACATTGATATCTAACTAAAAGTTATTAGATAATATGTGTAATGATTATTCTAATAGAATTACATCCTCAGCCTGGAATTGCTCTTAGATTTTATGGATGAACAATATGTCAATTGTCGTGCAAATTGTCATCAGCTACAAACTTGAAAGTTTGGAAGACATCAAACATTACACAATAAGATATTAAAGTTTACGGAGTTTTAATGAGCAAATTGTTGTTTGTATACAATGATGCTGGTTTAATTGAGATGACACTCAATACTAGTTATGGTAGGATTTCATCCTTGTTAATGGCCATGTGAACTAGTTGTGCTACTAAAAGCAAAGTTGCATTATACATTAAAAGAATAAGAATACTTTAAACTGTAAAATGTTTGAAAGTTTAAATTGTCATAAATTGGTGATAGAGGATGTCACACACTTTATGAATTATTATGTGGATTGTTGAATGCACACATACAAAGATTTCACTAATTGAATTCTTGAAACACGTATTCTCAAAATTACGATCGATCAAGTTGGTTGATTTATGCCTTGTCAACAAGTATGATTATCATTACTTGAGACATAATTCATCAACTGGAATTTTCATGCATTAATCTATTTAGTATTTTGATAAAGGATGTTAAACAATTATTATAATAAATCAAATACTTGGTATGTTTGATTTTATAATATATTGTATCCTATATTTTCATGTTTAATCCGTGAATAAATTTATTTATTCTAAATCGTCCGTTTTCAATTAATGATATGGGAGTATCATTAAACTAAGACAAATCTGAGAGATATGGTAGAATACACTTGAAAGTATATTGAGGAGAATGCATACCAATTTCAGATGATATTCAATGAATTGAATATAGGACTTATCCCAACTACATGATTTTACTTTATGGATATTGTTATTAAGTAAATCATGAATAGTTATCCTCGGACTTGAGATACCGGATAAGTGTCATGAATGTAGTGCACTTATGTGGAACAACTTAACGCTATCGTGGCGGTAGTCATAAGGGTTGTTTCTGAAGTGTTGCAAAGTTTGTGGGTTAGTCTCGTAGTCAAGATAGAATTTGTTCCTTCAAATTTATTTTGGAGTTTAATCTTCTTTGGGCCCTCGTAGGGTTGACAAGATGTTTGCGTGGCCCAAAGATCTCCCCGAATATGTTCGAATATTTGGTAATCTTGCTCAATCACTTATAACGAGAAATGAATGGTTGAATAAAGAATGACTTAATTCCATATATTTATTTAACATGGTATTAGAAACAAAATGATAATAATAGTGAGAAATTATTAAAAGGTTTTCCAGGAGCCTTGCTCGAGTTGTACTAGAGGCATCGAAGTGTTGCTAGACGCTAACCGATGTGATCACTCTATTAAGATATGTCCAAGTGGGAGTTGTTGGTTTAATGGACAATAAATTAATAGACGTGTGTTAAGATCGAACTCGAGACCACGAGATTGCACACTTTGCGTATGAGAATTAAAGTTAATAATTAAATATAAATGTTATATTTATTTATTAATTAAGTGAAATAATTATAACGGACGTTAAGTAATTAAGTGTAATGGACTAACGGTCGTTAAATTTAATTGGAAAGGACTAGATTGCAAATTAATATTTGGAAGGTTCCGGAATCCCCTCTTGGGATATAAGCCGATCGGCCAAGGGAGGAAACCCAACCCATCTACAACTCAACTTGTTCTCCAAGTTTAGTTGAGTATATATACAAGGCTAGGGGTTTTGTGTTTTGCATCTCTTGTACTCATTAAGCTAAAACCTAAAAATAGTTTGTGTGTTTTTCTTTGCTTAATTCGGTCGACATACACTTGTGGGTGTCGATCCAAACCTTTTTCCAACTCAAGTTATTTTGTTTGATTAAAACTAGCATTTCTTTAATTCGGTATAGTACGTGTGTACAAGAAAGTGGTACTAACACATTATTGTTAGTATTCTTGGATTGAATTGCAAAATCGGTAAGGGGTAATTCACATAATCCTATAAACCCTAATTAGGGTTCATCCAATTGCTAGTTTTGTGGATTTGATTCTTGTTCGGCTAGATACAAGAAAGGTACGCATATTCTTGTTTATGTTAATTAATTATTCGTTAATCTTTCCTATACGCTTCCGTATGTGTACTTGATGTTTACTGTTTATATTTATGATTTGTCATGTTATATAATTCCAACACTTTGTTCGTGTTCGTCCGGTTCGTTTACAATTTATAATAAAATCGAAAAACTTGGATGTCAAATACTTGTTGAGTAGTTTAGTAAAGTATTCACGTACCCATGTAAGTCTCCCAAGGATAAACGACACCATTGTTGTCTTGATCAAAGAATGCAACATGTTGTTGGAGCACAGTCATCCCTCGAGCATCATGTTGTGGTGTGCCATCAGGATGTTCCATGTCGGGTGCAACCATTGCTCTAGCCATGTCTTTTGAACAACGTAACAAACTATATTAGCCGATGTAGAAACACGTACTAATTAAGTCATCATACATATATGAAAAGAACGAGAACTTACATGGCTTAGGGATAGACGATTCAAGGTCATTCGAACGTTCCTTTGGGATGTCACGGGTGCCATTGGTGCCACTGTCGCCATTGCAACCGGGTCGTCGTTGCTCATCTCCAATATTACGTATACTTCTTTCTCATATGTTTAGATAGTAAAGTAAGGTTTTAGAGATACTAGTTGGACACCCGCGCACAGCGGCGGCGATAAATATAGTTATATATAAAATATAAATATAGTAAATGAATTGCTAACCCAACTCTCATCGCAATTCCTTACCCGCTTAGTGAATTCATTTCACAACACTCCAAATGTATATGTGTTAGTTGTATGTGTTTGTTTCGGTTTTCCGTATCTTTCCGTGACATAATTATTCCGCATATAAAAGACCTTCACAATCTCTTACCAGTCAAACACTTTCCCAAAAGTAAATGATTTTGATAAATAGAGTTTGTATTGATTGAAATAAAGGTTAAAGTTATAAAAATTTGAATCAAAATAAAATAAACCTAATAAAAATGTAAAAACTAAAAACTCATAAAAATATATCAAAATGGATGTTGAATTAAAGAGCACAAAATTTTAAAAAATATGGTGAAATTATATCATAAAAAAATTAAACGAATTAAAAGATATTTAAATTTAAAAATAAAGATGATTAATTAGTTAAGAAGTGACACGTGTCACCCCATTATTGGAGCTTCTTCTTTTAGTTTGTTAGAGCTCTTCCCATTTTTGTTATTTTTTAGTTAAAGAAGTGACACATGTCACTCAATGATTGGAGCTCTTTATCTTAATTTTTTGTGGAGCTCACAACTTAAATGCTTTATATAGTAGTATAGATGTGTGAGGCAATTCTTTCTATTATAAGCAAGCAAAAAAGTCTGAATTTTTAAGCCTTCTTATTTTAAAAGGCCTAAATGCATTATAAGATAGTATAGATAATCCATAAACCCTCTTCTATTTCAGGGTCAAATTCCTAAAATCCTAATTCTTGAAATCATTATGTGACAATGTCAACAACAACAACCAGAGGATGGTTCTTCAAACCCGCCATCCAAACATCAGTTCCAATTCGTTCTATGAAACCCAATTCATTAAAGCTTCGTGCTTGTTTCATTGAATACCCTCTTGCTACCAAACTCATGGTCAGAAGTAAGTCTCTGCTTTCAATTTTAAACAATTATTTTGGTCATTTATATTTACTAGACGAGTACCCGCGCCTAACGGCAGCGTTGTCTAGTTTTCTGCAAAATTCCGACGACCCATAAGTTTCTCTCAACAAAATGTATTTGTAGCGTTAGAGAATCATTTTCGAATAACTATAATTCTGATGCGTGGTTGCATAGCAGAAGAAATATACAATTCTCAAAAAAATTATGTGAAGTCGATATAAGTGTGGGAGTATATTTTTTAATAGGATTGTTTTATGTTATTAAGATTTTAGTAATAATAGATTCAAGCATTACAAAAAGCAACGGTATTATGTAGTTGTCAATATTATATTTTAGTTTAGAGGTATAGTAAACGTGTGTGACCACCTTTTCTTGCTTTGTCGGTAATTTAGGCAGTGATAACTATCTAATTTTACATGTGTAGCATTTATCATTTGGTGTTTGGCTTTTAAACTTGTAACATTACAAATTATCACCATATTAAGATTATTTTATACTATCAATTTGCATAAATATTTAAGCATTGTTTAAAGCTATTTGTTTGCGGTATAAATAATTATCGCTAAAGATTAATAAACTAACATAACATTATTGATATACTGGACAAAGGGCTATACAATATATATCAACTTTTAAAAGACGATTCATATATGTTAATCCCTTAAGTGGTGCAAGACCAACATTTTTCAAAATAACATTATACAAATGACAAAGTACATGTGTCAAAGCAAAATAAACAACAAAAAACTACAACTACTTGATCTCTCATTTTTCCAAATTTGTCACGGGTTCCACAACTACTTCATAATTTCTCATATAATTTTGTCAAATTTGAAACCGGTTCGACCGGATGCTTCAACCGGTTGAACCATTCCGGTCAAAAACAAGTCGATTTAAACCGAGTCAATCCGAGCGGGTTGGGTCGAACACAGGTCAAACTAAACCGGGTCAACCCATTGGGGTTTAAGCGTCCGGGTCAACCCGCAGGGTTTGAAGTGTCCCGAGTCAACCCGATTTTCTATGTGTATTAATAGTTTTCTTAAAATATATGTCTTCAACATTTCTCTTTTAGTTTCAACTTTTCCTTTTACTTTTGGTTTTCCTTTATATATAGTATATAGCGAGTACCATGCGTTTGCATGGTACTTCGTGACTATTAACCGGAGAAATAAATCTCGATGAGATCTGATTCACCAATTTGTATCGGTTTCAACGGGTACTCTCTGGTTCATTTTCTGATGGATTTAATTGGTTAGCCGAATCGGTGGCGACACTGGTTCCCGGTTGAACACGTTGTTCCGGTTCGGTCCGGTTTTCAAAAGTATATGTACCATCAACTTGTTAACTTGTATTAAGTTTTGTGTGTTTTATTAATTTGTATATGTGTATAATAACATGTACTTTTTATTTTAGCGTGTTTTAAAAATAACATTAATTAATGTATTTAATTATTTTATATTTTGGATTATGTTGTACATTTTTTAAATTGTACGTTATGAAAGTTTTATTATACTTTTTAGTAAGAGGTGTTTTAATAGGTTGTTTTTAATTTGGTAGATGTGTTTTTAATTGCTTGTACAATGTGAATAAATTATTGTACTTTTAAGTAATGGGGTGTTTTAATAAAAGTATTAATTACACTATTAATTTCTCTCTCCATTGACCAATTTTCACTTTTCAACTTTTCACTTTTCAATTTTGACTGTTTTTCTATTATATGTAGTATAGATATAAGTTCAAAATGAAATGGGATATTATTCGATAGTAGTTGAGTCGTGTAGGAAAGCAAATATTTGAGACAAAGACAATCAATATTACGTATATTTCTTTCTCATATGTTTGCTTAATCATACTTTTATTTTGGATTTATGTATGTGAGTTTTCTTGCATCTTCTTAACACTTCTATATTTGAGAACTACTTTTAGGAAAAGCAATATACTTCTTTAGTTTGTAAAAAGCAACTAATTAACCACCACAAAAAACTTTAGATTATTGTTATCAAAATAAAAGTAAATAATTAGATTTAGAGTAAACTCCAAAATACATTTTTGTGGTATATTCATTTTCACATCATACATTCTTCGCCGATAAGTTGGGACATATACATCCATCCGTTAATAAACGTTAACCACTATACATCCATGAGGACGAACGGTGCAATTTTTTGTCGTTATCATCTAACTTGGATCTTACACGAGGGGAAATATTTGCACCGTTAGTCCTCAGGGATTTAAAATATCTAACTTTTGTTATTACTATTATTTTTATTTTTGTTATTTATTTATTTTTTTTTTTATCTAACGTGGACCCAACCTGAACCCGACTTTGACTATTTTGGGCGGGTTACTTGGGTCAGTAATCTTATTTGGGTTATTCGAGTTAGGTCAACCCAATAACTCGAATGCTAAATAGGGTCAGGTATCTTGTAAAATATTTGTGGCTAACTCCGGTTCGGATCGATCCATTTGACCCGAATAAAGGTTTATTTATTTATTTTTCATATAAATTTATAAACTAGTACAATACGAACTTTTATTACCATTTTACGTATATTTGGGTTGCCTCAAACACGAACCAAACCCGACTACCGAAATTCAAATGGGTCAAGTTCGAGTATGTTATTTTTTAACATCGACCCGGCTTTGACCTGATTTGACCCCAACCCGAATCTGACCAAGCTGATCCAATCAACTCTACAGTCGCCATTATACGCAGGTAATCGTCCGGATTAACAAAAAGTATATAAAAAATAAAAATAAAAAAGGCGAATGAAAAGTTAGAGTTAATTTCATAAATGGTCCCTGTGGTCTGTCAGGTTTAACGGATTTAGTCCATTTATTTTTTTAATGGGTTTGGTCCCTGTGGTTGCGACCCGTAATAAGTTTCGTCCGTTCCTTTACGTTTTTGTCAATTTTTCTTACGTTTTCATCCGTTTTAATACATATGAAAACGAACGAAACGTAACTAAAAAATAGGGACTAAATTTGTTATACCCCACAAACCACAACGACCTTATTTTTAAAGGTATTTATGTCATTTCTGTAAACTTGACGGTCAAACAAACGGAACAACTGGTCAAAGGACCGAACCCGTTACAGGGTCGCTACCACAGAGACTAAACCCGTTAGAATAAAAGTAAAAGGAGTATATCCGTTAAACCCGACAGACCACATAGATCATTTATGAAATTAACTTTTTTTTAATGTATTATAATTTTAATCTTAGTTTAATAATTGTGCGTTCGTTAAGGAAAAAAAATTGACTCATAAATAGTACCAATAAATGTTATTATGTTTTTTTTTCGAAGAGAATATTTCAATTATTAGTGCGTTATTAGTGAAATGATGAAGTGATGCTAAAATAACATACTAATAACAGAGAAATTTTCATTTGCTTACATTTATTTTTGTGTTTAACAAGGGACAAATCTCCACCATCCATCTAGTTTAATTTAATGGTGAGGATTAACCTAAGATTTATTAGATAAACCTAAGTTCATATTTTTTTTCTTGACTTTTTTTTTTCTTTTTTTTTCACGTTCTTTTTTAATTTGTGTTTTTTTTCCGCTTTCATACGTTTTCGTCCATTTACTGCAGAGCAAGCGAAGAAAACGTAAGGGCGCGCGCTAACACTCATGCAAGAAAACGACTACAAGTCTCGATCTATACGAAAGGCACTGGTTTTTTTCTTTCTTTCGGTTTCATTGATAGACAAATACGTTTTCGCCCGTTTTCTTACGTTTCGGTTCATTATTCATACGTTTTCGTCTATTTTCATACGTTTTCGTCCGTTTTCATACATATTCGTCCATTTTCTTACGTTTGTGTCCGTTTTCTTACGTTTTCGTTCATTATTCATTCGTTTTCGTCTATTTTTGTCCGTTTTCTTCGTTTTCGTCCGATTTCATACTTGCTTTTACGATTTCATACGTTTTCGTCCGTTTTCATACATATTCGTCAATTTTCTTACGTTTTCGTCCACTTTCACACGTTTTCGTCCGCTTTTAAATATTTTCGGCCGTTTTCAGACGTTTTCATACGTTTATGAATATCACAAGTGATTTTCAACCAATGTTTTGTAACATGAAAATCACAAGTAATATTCATAATATCACAAAGTGATATTCAGAATCTCACAAAAGTGAGATTCAGAAAATCGCAAGTGATATTCAGAATATCACAAATATATAATTTGAATAGCAGCTACATAGTTTGGGGGTATTTGTTTAGCCTTATTTTATTTGCTAATAAGCTTATGTGATTTCGGTTTATGTTTCACAAGCTTAATTTGCTTATTTAGAACTTATAAAAATATGCAAGTTTATATTTACCACGTATAAAGAGAAAATGGTCAAATTTTGGTTTAAAGTTCATACATATTCGTCCGTTTTCATAAGTTTTCATCCGTTTTTAAATGTTTTCGGTCGTTTTCATATGTTTCTGAATATTACAAGTGATATTCTGTGATATTCAGAATATCACACAAATGATATTCTGAATATCACAAGTGATATTCTGTGATATTCAGATGATTACAAGTGATATTCATAAAATCACTTGGATATTCTATTCAGAATATCACAAGTGATTTTCTGAATATAAAAAGTGATTTTCAACTAATGTTTTGTAAAATAAAAATCACAAGTGATATTCAGAATACCACAAAGTGATATTCTGAATATCACAAAGTGATATTCTGAATATCACAGTGATTACGAATATCACGAAAATCACTGTGATAGTCGAAACATAAGAAAAGCAGAAAACGTATGAAAGCGGACAAAAGCAGACGCAAACATAAGAAAGCGGACGAAACGAACGAAATGTATGAAAGCGGACGAAAATGTAAGAAAAAACGAAACGTAAGAAAGCGAACAAAACATAAGAAAAGTAAGAAACGTGAAAGAAACAGATGAAAGCGAGACAAAACGTATAAACGGACGAAACGTAAAAACAAACGAAGACATATGAAAGCGGACGAAACGTATGAAACGGATGAAAGTGTAAGAAAACGGACGAAAATGTAAGAAAACGTAACAAGACTGACGAAAGCGTATGAAAACGGACGAAAACGTAACAAAACAGACGAAAACGTATAAAAAAAGGATGAAAACGTAAGAAAACAGACGAAAACGTAAGAAACATACGAAAACGTATGAAAATAGACGAAAACATTTAAAAAGCGGAAAACGAGCTAAAAGCGACGAAAACGAAAAAAAAAAAAAAAAAAAAAAAAAAAAAAAAGTGAAATTAAAAAAAGACTAAAAATGAGAAAATAAATAAGTAAGATAAAAAGAAGAAAAAGACAAGAAAAAAAATGGACATGGTTTAGACATATTATATCTTAGGTTAACCTTACCATTAGATAAAACTAGATAAAAGATGATGATTTATCCTTTAATATGCAATGATTTTTGAGTATGCAAAATAAATGGCCTCACCAATACTACTAACATGTTATTTATATTCATTGCACATAACTCTTCTATTTTAATCTATTAAAAGAGGGTTTTGAGTGAGGTCATCTTTGACTAGGTGGAACTCTATTATCGGTCAATTTAATAAAGAAATATTATGTGATGATGTCATAGTTAAAAAAAGATTTCTTTAATTTAAATAAATATTCCGTTTTAAATAGTTTTTTTATACAAAGCTTATTGGGGAAGATAAATCACACTATGCCTGTTTTTTCATTGAAGAAATCAAACGTCAATTTTCTTTGTCAGATTTCTTTATCTGCAACCAAAATGATGCATTTGAATTTCAAAATTGATTTTACATCTCCATCTTCTCCATTTGTAATTTTTATTTCCTGACCATCTTTGAATTTGAAATCTTCATTGACTTCTTCAATATCCGACTATCCAGTGTATGTGTGATATTTTGATTATGTTTTCTTTATTTTGTATCCTAATTGTAGGTTTTCTTTTATTTTTTTTTATTATAATCAGGTCATGTATCATTTTCTCTTATGGGTGTTTTATGTGCTTCTTGATGGTGCAAAGAATGCTTCCAAAAATCTGATTTGAAGGTACGTTCTTGATTTTCACCTATTAAATTTTTCATTTTGATTATTCTTCATGTTAAAAGTTAGTCATTTATATGTTTTGTGTTCTTCACTATTTATTTGACAAATTACTCTAGCTATAGAAACATTATTGTGTGATATAACTTTGTTGTGTGATATAGTAACATTATAGTGTGATATAACTTTGTATCAGTTTATACAAGTATTTGATCCCATTGCTGTAAATTTGTCCGAGATCTAATGCATGGAATGGTATATGATTTGTTTGCCTGATGGTCATATTTTTTGATGATTATGTTCAAGGTTACAAGGGTTGCTTAAGTTACGTTAGAGCTTTCGAAGTGTCACTATCATTCTTAATATATGGTTTAATATAATAATTACATATGACTTCTTTGTTATCATGTACCCTCACATGTTTTATCTTTGTAATCTATGATCGTCCTCTTGTATCTGTTTGAGGCTAATCAATTTATTCACAGCCTACCAGTGGATTGTAAGATCTCGAACCTACGTTTATTGGTTTAAAAAAGGAGAAATAGAAGCATGTTGGTGATCAAGCTCTCCATAATCTGATGTATAGAAAGATTATGCAGACTACTGATGGAAATAAGGTAATTTGCTCATTCACCCCTTTAAACTTTTGACATATTTGACATGTTTTCTTTTAAGTTAAGTTTCTTTTATTCTTCACTGATTTGATTTGTTATAACCCATTCTTAAGTAAATGGGATGTTGATTCTTATATACTACAGTTGAGGCTCGATGAAATCCC